>JBBGZY010002071.1:0-60000 GCA_037952925.1 Lithobates clamitans | reverse complement strand
AACCTGTATTTTGATTTATTTACTTTTTTTTTTAATATAGTGAATAAATAGTATATAAATAATACACAGGGTAGTGTAAAAAGTTGCACTCCAGTGACTTACATATTCCACCTAAAATCTAACTTTATTTTTCTTCTTATAATCTAGCTTACTGTAGTATTAGATAACAACATATCCACATAAAAATAAATCCAGGCGTAATCCTACAAAAGTTGATGGTGTATTTTAAGCATAAGACCAGGAGAGAGCAAAAGAGAGCAAAAGAAATACCAGACAAAAAAAAATGAAAAAATAAATTTCAGACAAAATGAAAAAAAAAAATGAATTGAAAAACAATAAACCACAGACAAAATGAAAAAAAATTAAAGCGAAAAAAAAAAAAGTCAAATTAAATAATATATAAACTCCTTTGCCATAAACAAATCAAGTGCTTGTCTGGTAGGAATAATGCGGAAGTATTGTTTTATGTTTGAGTGTAACAATATCAAAATGTAAAGATCTATACGTACGTTGTATCAAAGATTTTACGATGTATACATTAATAATTCCTACAATTCCTACAATCAATAAGCAAGACTAGATCATTGATGACCCATGCAAAGAGTGGGAACTAAGCCCACAATATTGGGACTGGCAAAAATTGATTTACAGAATTTGAGATGTCTCATTTCAGCTTTAGTATTGTCGCATGGGACACTGGCGCCAAAGAGAAAAGGGTTACATTTATCAGGGGGCAGAATAACATAAAGTATTAAATTGCACACATCTTTTGCAGTATGGTATGGACCGTGTGTGGAATCTATGTGGGTCTTTCTTGATAGGTCAACACTGCTTGACTAGCCAACTGGATTTCCAGACCTTCTCAAAAGAATGTTAGCAATTTTCTGTAGAAACATTTTTGGGTCTGGTTGGTCATTTTAGCACCACTTTTGAACAGTAATATGAACAGTTTTCTATCACAAGTACTGACATGATCGTACAACTTTAGACTTAAAGATATCTCACTCAAATCTGGTCCACCAAATGTCTACTGGACTATGGCCCACGTTATCAGAGAAAATTATGTAGCTCATATAAAACAATGTGACAGAAAAAAAATAATACATCTGATGGCCTTGTACTCTAACCAGTATTTTTAAAGGCCACTGACCATCAGGAAAATGGTTAATGAAATAGTATGAGTAACCCGGATGGAATGCGCAAGGAAGTTAAGGAAAGCAGACCAAGTGCTGGCTCACGACTTGTGGACGGATTTGAGGGAATGTAAGGGTCTGGCTATTAGGAAAGAAGAGCAGACCTTGCTAAATTAAGGCACTGGCCTCTAATATTAAACACAGTCATACACAAAAGGATTAAAAAAATGAAACTGAAATGCATGTATTGTCATACGCTAGATTCAGGTGGGCTCACCATGGCAAGAAAACAAACAACCATAAAATTCCAGTACAGACAATTACATCAACTCTGTAGGCAAAGACCTTTGCAATGATGCATCTTGCCTGTCCACTGGTCCTGAAGGCACTGCCACTGTCATAGATTGCTTTGATCTCTAGCTGAGAATAGATTGGCCAAGGACCAGCCCAACCATTTTGCTCATGAAGGTATGTGAATAAGATAGGAGTATCTATAAGTGGTGTCCTCCTTTAGTTTCACCTCAATCTATTGTCTGGCTGGAAAAAACACACTTTCTGTTTCCAGTGCTTTAGTTGGGTCAGCCAATCTAGATGTCAACTTACTTCTATGATCATATTGTAAATCCTGTGACTGCTAGCATGCTAAAGAACACTCAATATAATGACCCGTTATTGCAAGCTTTTCTTGAAAAGCTTTTTTTTTTTTTTTTTTTGTCTTTTTTTTTTTTAATATCTCGAAGAAAACAAAATAAGGCAGGTATATAAACAAGAGTAGGAAACCCTGGTATCACTGATATGAGTAACACTGAAACAACTTCTGGAGTACAGAAAAGAAAGCAACAACAGGGGTAGGTCTTGTAAACATTGGGAGACCACCCAAGAATCCCTCGACAAGGAGATCCACCAGCGCTCCAAAAATCCTTAAGTGAAGTCCTTGCCCAGCCAGTGATCTCCAAGTGTCCTCTTCTGCAGCAGGATTCATGAAGATAGGACCTGGATCAGCTTTTTTTGTCACTTAATGTATATATGTTAATATATTTAAGTTAAACATTCCACAGAGATATAGTCACGGTTTGGTGGCTCGGTATACATAAGTTAGTATTGTTCGTGGATATATTTTTCTTTCTTGTTACCATCTAGCTTTGATTTTGACTGTGTGCTTGTTTCCCAGTTTGTTTTCTTTTATTTTTTTTCAGGGAAAGGATATTGAAGGCCTTGATGGCTACACAGTTGCACCAAGCATGGCTTCTGTTTCTGTCACAATTTCATTTTGGTTGGAATCTAGTCCATAAAACCTGACCTTGAGTTCATCAGCTGGGTGGACCACCGGCACCGGTAGGACTTTTGGGAAAGTTCTGGTGGCCAGCTCAAACCTGCTCATGCTGGCCAGCTCAATGGCCAAGGTCTTCAAGAAAAGCTTGGCCAACTGTTTACCCAAACAGTTCCGTACTCCACCACCAAACGGCAAATAATGAAACCTGCCATCTTTGTCTTCTGTACGGTCTTGCCCAAAGCGGTCTGGGTCAAAGACATCAGCATCCTTGAAGACCGGAGATGTGTCATGAGTGTCCCGGATGCTGTATAAGACACTCCATCCTTTGGGGATCTGGCACCCCTAGAGAGGTAAGAGATAATATTTCTGTTAGTAAAAGTTCACTTACTACAATTCAAAGCTCTATGGTACTTTAACATGTATTTTTTAACAAAGCTGCTCTAGGTAAATACACAGAAAACCATTTGGTTGGTTTTTGCATTATCAGTTTGGTTTGCGTATATACTGTACCTATATAGTGCCTATTCTACAACATATAAGATGAAGTGTGCAATTAGTGAAGGGTGTGAGTAGGAAGTACATAGATGTCTTTACAGTAAGTAAAGAGTTTAGGATGGGCTTCACAACTGTTGTGATCATCACCAGTAGTCTAAAGCAAAAGCCAAGGTGGAACAATGGCATAGGTTTGGCAATGTATCCATACAGCTGTTTTTGACTCTACATCAGCCATGCTCAACCAGGGTTCCACAGAATCTTAGGGTTCCTCCAGAAGTTCC
Source organism: Lithobates clamitans (assembly GCA_037952925.1). Classification (NCBI taxonomy): domain Eukaryota; kingdom Metazoa; phylum Chordata; class Amphibia; order Anura; family Ranidae; genus Lithobates; species Lithobates clamitans. The sequence continues at coordinate 56,818 of JBBGZY010002071.1, read as the reverse complement.
TATGAGTTCCTTCAGCAGTGGCTCATGTATCTCCCAGTGGATGTTGACCTTATAGCTCCGGTGCCAATACCTATTGACAGAGCCAGCTGCATGACACCAATGATCCTTTTAACTCTCTGTAAGGATGAGATTCTGATCACTGCTGTAAAAGGGAGATTTTTCCCATTGCCCACCAATCTAGGGGGCATTATTCGCATTGACTTCCAATGAATTGGCTTTAGCAAGGGTTCCCTCAGATCTGAAAATTATTTTAAGCTTCCTCTGGGGTAAAAAAAAAATGTTGAGAAAGGCTTCTTTAAATCCTTGTTTGGCTGCTTGCAAATAGGTAATTCTACAGGTGCATGGAGAAGTAGGAGGAGGAATGTAGGTACACAATAGGGTCTCTAGTGAGTAACGCATTGGTCAGCCAATTGTGGATATGCCCTATTTTATCAGGGCATATACTATCTTCTCTTTATTGTTTGCTCATCACAATTGTGAAAAGCAGATGAGCCTCTATACCAGCGGTCTGCCAACTGGGGCCCTTTGCTTGCTTTTATCAAGAAATAAAATCAACGAGAGATGGGGCCTTATTTCCCTCATTGTTGCTGATATAGTTTCTGCCACTGACAACAACAATGGGGCACTGTTCCTCCCACCAACACCAATGGTGGCATTTATTCCTCCCATTGATGCCAAATATGGGAAACTAATCCTCCCATTGACACCAATAATAGGCCACTGTTCCTCCCACTGACACCAATAATGGGACATTATTCTTGCCATTGACACCAATGATGGGGCACTATTCCTCCCATTGACACCAATTGGGACTATTCCTCCCTCTAATACCAATCATGGAGCATTGTTTACTCCCACTGATGCCAGGACATTTTCTCCCATTGGCCACAGTGCACCTCCCCCTAAAGTTTGAAGGACAGTAAACTGGCCATTTGTGTAGAAAATTTGGAGACCCCTGCTCTATACACTCCTGATATTATTATACTGACACTTATCCTCAGATAAAATAAATGATTGGGTGGGTGGGTTTCTCTGAATCGGGGGTCTGGATGTTGTCGGCCCTGAGGAAGACACTCAAGCTTACTAGCAAGGGGGCTCTCTTGGACCTCCCTTACAAGCCATTTCTATGTTGGGAAAGAAAGAACGACTCCTTCAAAATAGGCCTGGATGTGTCAATGCACAAAATATAACTGGCTGGCTAAAAAATAAAAGATCTTAGATGAGGATTATTGATCATGGGAATTTTTCCTCATTAGAGAAAATTGGACCACACTTTATAAGTTTTTTTTTTTCGATTATTACGATTTATGAGGTTCTAAATTCCTGAGGATGTTTTTACCTTACTTTTTTTTATGTCTTATTCCAAAGTGCACGTCTCCTGCCCACACACATTTTTCTTAATATACTGTATAATGGTGGTGCAGTGAAGTCATAAAGTCATTACTGTTCTGTGAGCTAAGAGCAGGCCTGGAAAGTTCAATATTTACATGCACTATCCAGTGCCCAATAGGCAGACCCAAAACTGGGTGCAGGCCCAGCTCGGAAACCAAGAATCACCATAAGGCAAATGGGATAGCCGCACACCGGGATCAAAAATCCAAGTAGAAATCTTGCTAACGACTTTTACACTATACTGTGCATAACCATAACTGATTAAGTGCAGTTTAGCGTGAAACACGTTAACATTTGTTCCCAGCTCCTGTGACTGTGTTTGGTGGATTTCACAATAAAGATTTCTATTTGAATTTCCGATCCTGGTGTGTGACCATCCTATTTGCCTCACAGTGGAGCAAGCCTGTGCAGATTCTTTCCTCAATTAAAAAAAAACACCAGTTCTCCCTGACATTTTAATAATTAAAAGACCTTGTTTAATCCAAGCCCAGATGGTTAACTATAAATACTCACGTCCAGCTCAAAGGTCTGCAGCACGGTCCGGTAGCCTCCAGAGACTGGGCTGTAAAGCCGCAGCAGCTCTTTGATGACGCAGTCCAGGTAAGGAAGGGTGGTAATGGTGTCCACACGTAGCGCCCCCTCGCAGACACAGCCATTGTGCAGGATTCCATTGCTGCGCAGCTCTTCCCTCAGCTTCTCCAAAACAGCTGGATGCTTCAGCAGCTGCATGATAAGCGATGTGCTTGCACTGGCGGTGGTGGCGTGGGCAGCGAAGATCAGCTCCAGAGTCCCATCCTGGGCAGGAGAAAAAAAAAAATAACAGTCAGTTTTTTAAAGAGGAATTGCAAAATTCACTGTGATTATAGCACATGCAATATTGCATAATAAATGATAAACTGTCCATACAGAAATAAGGGAGATGGCATTGTTGGCTTCTTCTCCATCGCCACCTTGATTCTAGCTGTATCACTTAATGGGGGGGGGGGTTTACTATAACTGGAGCACTCAAAATCTGGTACAGCTGTGCATGGTAGCCAATCAGCTTCTAACGTCAGCTTTTTCAATTAAAGCGGAGTTCCACCCAAAAATGGAACTTCCATTTATCTGGTCCACCCCCCCCCCCCCTCCGGTGTCACATTTGGTACATTTCAGGGGGGAAAAGGGGCGATAGCTCGCCGCAGAATCTGTGGCGATCTACACCATGTCCGGCCCCTCCTCTGTACCCCCCTGCTGTCTTCTGGGAGACACACAGGTCCCAGAAGACAGCAGGGACCAGTCAGGATGTGCAGCGCGACTCGTGCATGAGCAGTAGGGAACCAGGCTTGCGACTTCACTTCCTGATTCCCTTACTGAAGATGTCAGTGCCTCCACCCGGGAGCCAAGGGACAGGTTGGCTTCGGGTGAGGACTTCGCGGGCGCCCAGGACAGGTAAGTGTGCTCATTTTAAAAGTCAGCAGCTGCAGTGTTTGTAACTGCTGACTTTTATTTTTTATTTTTCGGCGGAGCTCCGCTTTAAGCTTTGATCAGGCACTGATGTTGGATGAGAAGGCCCGCTCTAATTCCTCCCAAATTCCAGAAGAGCATTTGTGAGGTCAGGCACTGATGTTGGACAAGAAGGCCTGGCTCGCAGTCTCTGCTCTAATTCATCCTAAAGGTGTTCTATCGGGTTGGGGTTTAGGACTCTGTGGAGGCCAGTCAAGTTCCTCCACCCCAAACTCACTCATTTATGTCTTTATGGACCTTGCTTTGTGCACTGGTGCGCAGTCATGTTGGAACAGGAAGGGGCCATTCCCAAACTATTCGCAAAAAGTTGGGAGCATGAAATGGTTCAAAATGTCTTGGTATGCTGACGCCTTAAGAGTTCCCTTCACTGGAACTAAGGGGTCAAGCCCAACCCCAGAAAAACAACCCTACACCATAATCCCCCCTCCACCAAATGATTTGGACCAGTGCACAAAGCAAGGTCTATAAAGACATGGATGAGCAAGTATGGGATGGAGGAACTTGACTGGCCTGCACCTCAACCCAATAGAACACCTTTTGGATGAATTAGAGCGGAGACTGCGAGCCAGGCCTTCTCGTCCAACATCAGTGCCTGACCTCACAAATACACTTCTGGAAGAATGGTCAAACATTCCCATAGACACACTCCTAAACCTTGTGGACGGCCTTCCCAGAAGAGTTGAAGCTGTTATAGTTGCAAAGGGGGGGCCAACGCAATATTGAACCCTACGGACTAAGACTGGGATGCCATTAAAGTTCATGTGCGTGTAAAGGCAGGCGTCCCAATACTTTTGACAATATAATGTACCTACGACTGCTGTGTAGTTGGCTTTTGATAATTTAAATTTCATATCAGTACGCTGGTGCAATAAGGGAAGGCCATTTGGTAGTGTGGTCTAGAATTCTGTGTTTGAGAGGGACAACATTGTCATTTATTTATTGCAGTGATGGTTTTGTGCTCTAGTTAGTTACTTTTAAATGTTGATATGATAAATTATTTATTTTTAACATGCCATATAATGGTTCGTATCTAACGGTCTTATGAAAACGACAGCCCTGAAACTTGGAACCAGAAAAAAAAAAAAAGGTTCCAGCTATGCAGTGTGCCAACAAAGGCCATCACGTTGCACATCACAAGAACATTCCCCGGCTGATCAGGAGCTAGGACTGTACAGGCAGCCTGGGTACTTGGCATGGAGAGCTGCCTGGGATGGTGCCAAGTGCACTGGGCAAGTTTCCCCAACATGTCACTAATTTAGCTGCCATTACTACCATATGATGTAATCAGACCTGCATCCAGCACTGTGAACGAGCTAATCTCTTGATTAGACAAACCGCTCGCTGCTAGGCAAGTACATGCAAGATACGTACCCTGCCAGCCTCTTCCCATGCCCAGCGAGGGAGAGAAAGACGAGGTTGACATCAATAATCTATGGGCTAAAAAAATGGAGTATTCATGCCGCCAATGATTTAGCCGTTCTGAACTATAGGTCTCATTTTTCATAGTGCCAGAATTGTATGCTGCCTGTGTGGCCCATAGCAAGCCCATAGCAGCCAACCAACTTTTCCATCCTCTTGGAAAGTGCAACAGACAAAGACATTTCATCACCGGAGTCAAGAATTTAGTAGGTGCTTTTCTCATTCAGTGTAGAGCAACAGGTTTGCTTGAACACCTCCATATAGCAGAACAAACCTTTGCAAAGTGCAGTTGCACTCTTCAAGAGCAGGCGCTCCAGAGCTTAGTAAATGAGCAGAAGTTCTGCTGACTCCCATCATCCAATTGTGTGCAAGGAAAAAATATTTTTGTTGCTGTCTTGAAGGGTGGCATTCTGAGCACCATTTTAAGGGGAACATTCTTCCTATTGACCACCAGTATAATGGGCATTGTTCTATTGACCCCCTAATGAATTGGTTTTAGTAAGGGTTCCTCGAGACTTGAAAAATTATTTTTGGGGTTCCTCTAGAGATAGAAGGTTGAGAAAGCCTGCTCTATGGGGTTGACTTACTAAAGTCAAATCGACTGTGCACTTTGCAAAATGCAGTTGCACTCTGCAAGCACATTTGCTCCCAGGACTTAGTAAATGAGGTAAAGCTCCACTTTGCAAAGAATACCCAAAAACATGCAAGGAAGATTAAAAAACAACAAAAAAATAATAATTCTGTGTCATGCTGCTGGCTTTGCAAAGTGATCCTGAACCTTGAACTCTGTAGGCACCATCAAAAAGGTGGTTCATCAGCCACAGCTCAAGGAACCCCTAGCAACCTCTGGAGGAACCCTGGTTGAGAATGGCTGCCATAGAGTAACATGGCCTCCTCCATGTCACAGAGCTGAGTCAATCGTCACTGTCTTACAGGGAGTCTATAGCCCTGTGTGAGCTACAACTCCCATAACTTGTAACTTAAACAGGATATTGCTTCCAGTGTATAAATGGAGTAGTGGGGAGTAAAACGAAGGTATGGTTAAACTGTTGGGAACCAGGATATACTATACGGTGTGGGCAAGTCCCAAGTTCACTTTAGGCCACCAACAGACCAGAATTATCAGTGGTCATGAGCCCTCAAGTCCACTGATGTGTTTAGTCTTCTAGTAGCTAACTGCGGTTACAAAACAGAGGAGATTGCTGACCAAAGACCAAGAATCCATTTATTTCGTCCCCCCCTCCTTTTGTTTTTTTCCTAACAACCTTATCTCTAATTTCAGACGTTTATATATATATCTCTCCCAAGGAAGCGAGCACTCGTGAAACGCGTTGAGAAATTGAGAAATTTGTTACATAAGCATCTACCCTCTGGATTGTCAACTATGCTTTGATCTATGTAATTATGGATATCTATGTATATGTGTTTGTGTTTACCAGAACAATTTTAGCAGTATGTATCATATACGTTTAAATGCTTAATACAGTTTGTACATTTTATACTTTTTGGCTTGTGTCTCTGAAAGTCCCTTGGGCATTTCTCTCTCTGTATATGTATATTCTGGGACTGAGACACTCTCATCCCTCACATATGCCAGTGCTATTTTTGTATTTTTGGCAGATTGTCATGGAACTAATTAAGTAGCTTTATCTCTATGTACCTGTAATGGGTTTACGTGTGGATCTATTTGTGTATAGATTTTTTATGCAAGTCTCATCTGCTGGAGACACAGGGTTTTAAACAATGCTTTTTCTAATAAAAACAATTGATTTTTTATAAAATGATTGTACAGATTTCCAGTATACTGTATATTTAAAAAGCACCTTAAAAGTCCCTGGGCCTCTTTATACTTATTTAAATATGGGATGTGGTGCTTTCTGTTGACTATCTCTGCCCTTATTACGTTTATTGCTATTTTTGTATGCTGACCAGAGACTGTCTCCAAATAACCAGAGACTGCTACCAAGTGACCAGAGACTTCTGCCAAGCTACCAGAGCCTGCTGTCAAGCTATGAAAGTCTGCTGCCAAGCAACCAGAGTTCTGCTAAGCTACCAGAGACTACCACAAGCTACCAAAGACTGCCGCCAAGCTAACAGTGATGGCTGCCAATCATCCAAATACTTCTGTCAAGCTACCATAGACTTCCGCCAAGCTACTAGAGACTGCTGTCAAGCTACCAGAGGCTTCTGCCAAGCGATCAGAGGCTGTGCCAAGCAACCAGAGATTGTTTTCTAGCTACCAGAGAGTGCTGCCAAACAACCAGGGAGTTCCACCAAGCTAGCAGAGACTATGGCCAAGCTACCAGAGACTACTACCAAGCTACCAGAGACTATGGCCAAGCTACCAGAGACTACTACCAAGCTACCAGAGACTACGGCCAAGCTACCAGAGACTACTACCAAGCTACCAGAGACTACTGCCAAGCTACCAGAGACTATGGCCAAGCTACCAGAGACTATGACCAAGTTACCAGAGACTACAGTGGATGGATCTGCCGGCTTGTCAGCATAACAGCACCTGCAGGCTATTAGCTGTAGACACTATTTGGGTATTCTGACAGTTGAGACTATCAGCAATAGCATGGCAGGTGGGAATTCCTCCATCCATGCCATTTGTTTGGATGGAAAATCGTTTGGTATAGGGCCAGCTTTTTAGTGTTTTATCAAACTCAACTCGCGTTGTCACAAAGTCGGTATTAAGGCTCTAAAATCTTTTGTAGGGTTGGCATTTCACAGAAGGATAATTACCATCAGCTCCTGCATGGTCAGCTCATTGCCGTGCTCCTTGCCACTCTCGATAAGGACATCTAGGGCATCCGTGTAGTCCTTCCCCTGAGTGTTCTGCAGCTTCTCCTGGATTGCCTTCTCCAAACCTCTCAGCAGCGTCTCACGTGCTTGCATACCCTGGATGAAGCAAATAAACAGAATGTCACTCTACAGATTTTCCACTTTTCTAAGTTCAAAAGCCAATAGAAGATGCCATTTTTTAGATGGTACACAGAATATAGTAAATGCATTCTACTGTGGTCACAGGGTACGCCTACAGACCTATATGTACTACACACTCAACTGATTATCTGTAGCAGCTAGAAGAGGGAGATAAATATCTATGGCCATGTCTTGTCAATGTTTGGTCTACCAAGGAGTGGTTGAAAATGCTTCTTTTTCAGTTACATCATGTCCTTAATCATACTAAGGCTCACCTTAGATGGGTGATGTGTTCCTGAAAAAGGGTAGGAGACATTTGCCCATCCCGGGATCTGCCACCACTCTTTGTAGGACTCACACAATGACCGAAGGAAGGTGAAGGTTGGAAAGGAGGGCTATAACTTGCAAGATAAGGAGGGAATCCTTCAAGCCAAGTTGGGTTAAAACGTGCAAAGAGGGGGCTATAATTGGGCAGATTGGAAAATGTCAGAAAAACGATAATGAGCCCTTTGGATCAAATCAGAAGATCTGCTAATTCACTAAATAAGATTTGCATAAACATATTACTTCTGATATGCTGGAAACGCACAGTTCAGAGACATGATTCATGTATTGTAAGATTTTCTGTATGTTAGCATTTGAAAGTTATTTTTTCTCTGTATTTGGCTGTAATTTTTTAAGTTGGTCCAGTGACAGAACTACCAGGGTCGCAAAGGTCGCACTTGTGACACGCGCTCTGACACTGTGGTGGGCCCCAAGATAGCAGGAAGGAAGCCCACTGTAGAACATGTGAAAGGGACCCGCTTCGGGACAGTAAGGCTCGGTTTGCACTGCTGCAACCCAAAGTCATGCTACTTGTTTGCCATTTTCAAGATACATGACAAGTCGCAGCTTAAAAAAGGGAGCCGGGATCATTAGGAAGGGCCCACGGCTTGGGTGGAAGTGCCCCAGGCTCAAAGGGAAGGACCCCCAGCACCGATGGAAAGGACCTGGGACTGATGAAAAGGGCCCTGGTGGTCAGGGGGGCCCTTCGTGGTTTCAAAGGGCTTGGGTGGAAGGGCCCCAGGCTCGAAGGGAAGGGCCCCCAGGACCATTAGAAAGGACCTGGGACCGATGGAAAGGGTCCTGGTGGTCAGGGGAGCCCTTCATGGTTTCCTTGCACCTGGGCCCTGAAGGTTCTAGTTATGCCTCTGAATTGGTCATAGGGTCTCTTAAAAACCAGCTGGCTCATTAGTACTTCTAGTGGTCAAACATGCACATTAGAACTTCATGGGATAGCCCTAAGCAGCTCAGTCCAATGGCTTATGGCTACCCCATTACAACTACTACTGCTATTACCGCTACACTTTAACAAGATGCTAATACCCTATCACAGAATAGCATATCGCCATTATAATGTATATGGTTCCAAGAGGAATCCTGATAACTCCTTTAGAATATCATATCCTCCAAATTATTTATATGGACAGACTTCCCAATGCCTTTTAGTTTATTTTATATGATGACAAACAAACATCATATAAAATAACATGAAACAGAGGAGCAGGAACACTCCAAAGAGGGCAGGAAAACCTAAAACTCCACAATGGCGGGGAGAACAGATAACTATAAAATTACCTTTGGATATTTTGAAAATAGTAAGCCTTTAACAACATGCCCTCCTCCCCAAAAAAAAATAAAAAATGGTCGGTATGACACTTGTCTGAGTGAACGCCAAGAAGTTCTTTTTACGAGGTTCTTCACGTCTCGCACTGCCCTAAAATCTATTAAAGCAGCAGGTATTTCAGAGGTGATCAGAGAACAAAAAAAGGTTTCTACGTTCCATGACTTAAGCAGCATTTGACTTAATCCTGAACTAAAAAATTAATTGGTTTCATCCATTAGTCATCTGCCTGGAATGTGGTCTCTCTCATGACTTGCTCCTGTTCTCGTTCATGCCTTTTTTATATGAGCGGCTTAGCCTATAAACCTCATTATCCTAAAATATTTATAAGCAAAACTGACACATCAGGACGCCGTAAATCATTACAGGATGAATCATTTTTGATGTCACTCGGAGACAACCGTAGTTGCATTTTTTTTTTTTTTATGTGCATGGTAACACATTAAGGCACTAGTCAGTGGGGGAACTACCAGGGTTGCAAAGGTCGCACTTGGGACTATGCCCTGGCTTTCCGCCACCACCCCCCAATAGGCAGGAAGGGGGCTCGATGCAGAACATGTGAAAGGGCCCTGCTGTGGGACCGTTGTAAGGCTCGGTCCACACTGCTGCAACCCCAAAGTCGTGCAACGTGCTTGAGATTTCCGTGCAACTTCCTAGCCATTTTCATGCCATGATTTGATTGTGACTTTTGTGATCTAACATTGCAGTCTATGGCACTCAAGTCGTAGAAACATAGTGCAGGAAACTTTTTTTTTTTTCCACTGAGACTTGAGTCACATTAATTAAGATGGCACCCATTGAAATAATTGTGTTTTAATTTGTCATGCGACTTTAAGGGCTTGATTTAAGAAAAGTAGAGAGTGCAAAATCTGGTGCAGCTCTGCAAAGAAAGCAATCAGCTTCCTTCCGTTTTTTTTTTTTTTTGTCAAAGATTAATTGAACAAGCTTATGTTTAAAAGCTGATTGGCTACCATGCTCAGCTGCACCAGATTTTGCACTCTTCTGTTTTAGTAAATCAACCATCATGTGTCACATGACATGTTGCAGCAGAATGAAATGGAGCTTATAAAGGGCCCCACGAGGGAACGAAAGGGCCTCAGGATCAGTGTGAAGACCCTGAGCTTGGAGGGAAGGGCCCTCGGGACCAGAGGAAAGAGCCCTGCGATTGATGGAAAGGGCCCCAGGGACCAATGGACCCCCACAGCCAGGAGAACCTTCAGGGTTGCAGGGCCCTGAAGATTCTAGTTACACCTCTGGCCCTAGTATAGGGCCAGAAAGATCAATTGCATCCAGTCCAGCCGGTCAGGAGGCCAACTTGCAAGTTCAGGAGGTTGGATTGGAAAGATGTAAAAAGTTCATATCCCTTTGTGCTCTTGTGGCCTCTTTCAAAAAAGGGACAATTAATGTGAGAGGGAACACCTGATTTACACATGTGCAGTATAAAGTTTATCCTTGAGCTGTCCAGCCTTAGCACACCTTAAGGCTATGTTTCCACTAGTGCGACTTTTCATGTGACTTGGGACTGAAAAGTTGCATGACAAATAGTACCCCACTACCCCCAGTAGTCCCTGCACTACTTTGGTCCCACTTTGATGCGACTTGAGGTCCATAGACACAGGCATTGCTTCAAATCGCAGTAAAAAGTTGCGGTAAAATCGCGGTAAAAAAATTGCAATAGTGGAAACATAGCCTAATACAAGGATCAAAGGGCCAACTACAACAGGACTATATTACAGAAAGACCATTGCATAAACATTCATGACATCTGGGGGCCTTCTCAGTGCAGGTGAACAGTAACAACCGGCTGGGAAAACCAATCCCAGCTGATCTTGATTTACAGGAAGAGACAAGGGAAGGACTGCTGTAGGAGTGTGGGACATGCACAGGCTTCTACTCTCATAGGCCTGCGCACTGGGTGCACTGGGTGTGCCCAATCACTCCATGCACCAGTGGCCTATCATACTTGTGTGCAGTGTGTGACGGGCACATAGTCCCCAAGGGAAAGGGGACAGACTGTGCCCTGACATGCACTGCCCACATGAAGTAAATAACAATAAGTCCACCACAATTTCCTGGGACCTGGCCCCAGAGTGGCGGTACCGGCATCCATGGAACTTTTTCTCATTTTTGGGGCACAGGTGTACAGAGCTGGGAAATCCTAAGTGATTTAAATCTCCAGCATCTACCAAAAACTGAAAACTAAAGTTTTTGGGTGAATTGATCTTTTACACAGAACCTTTCTCTTAATTCTTAAAAAATGAATTGCCTACTTTCAAAGACAGCAAAAGATTAATGGATACATACCCTTCTATAACCACTGAAAGGGATATCCACTGGCAGCGAGAATACATTTTCGACAAACTGTTGAAACACGCGGAACAAGAGATTCAGTTCCTCATCAGAGAGCCTGAAACCCAGCAGAACCCTGATGGCCATGCGGAAGGTAAGCTTCTGAGCCTCACAGTAGACATTGATAGGATCGGGACTGCTGCTCCACACCCGTAATGTGTCTTGGATGACCAGCTGTATTTTCGGGAGGTAGGTCTCCAACGCTTCATGGCTGAATATTTTCGAGAACACCTATGAGAGGCAGACAAGAACACAATATATTCATCAAGCTCAAGATTCATTCAGACTTATTCATGGCAGAAGAAGACACTATAAAATCAACAGCAAGGGGAAGCTACGCCTACTGCAGAAAGACGAGCCAAGCCAGGTTCTGGCCTAGCCGGCCTACAGTGCTGTTTGGCAAGTGCGGGCCTTGTGTGTAATGTAATGTAAGCGTACTCCTTGGTGAGCCAAAATAAAGTTCAGCTCCTTGAAACATGAGGGATCGGAGAGCAGAAACCCAAAATGAGGGAGGAGATTTGTCAGTCTGAACAAGAAACACAAGCAATGTGCAAATGTGAAAATTTCCCCCGTAGTCAGCAGACGTCTATACATGTAAGACTTTCCTGGCTTAGGAGACACGTTCACCATACATCTTGTTAGCTGGGTTTTGTTTGCAGAATATTTGGTGTTAAAGTCCTGACATCCATTGGCTAACTCAAGAGACAGAAAAATGCAAGCTTTCATTTGTATGGCAAGTTAATAAAACTGTTCCTAATGAATCTTACTATGGTCAACTGTCTTCCTTTGGTGGAGCGTATCTTTAGCTAAAATGTTTTCTAACTATTACCTATAACAAGTATTGGCATCATGTAGGTAGTACTCAACTTAGGGCCCATTAACACTAACCTGTTGTGGTCATTTATGTAAGACGCTTTACTTTGTTGCGTTGCCCCTCATGATGAATGGCACCCCAACACACGAGTCGCAATGCAGGACAATGCACAGTAGTGAAGTGGTGGTGTATTGCATGTCTATTTGGAGAAAGTTTGTCACCAGCACACCAAGGATCTCCAAAGCAGGTCCAAAGCTTTATTCAGAGATCACATCATAATGACAGAAGAACCCTTTTGGAGCCTTGCAGGACCCCTTCATCAGGCGTGCTTTGGAGATCCTTGGTGTGCTGGTGACATACTTTCTGCTTTGGAAGACTGTGGTTTCCAGCGGTGGTAGCTGCAGCATCCATTTATAGTTACAGACATTTCGGGAATGTGTGCGTTGGGAATATTGTGTTTGCATATGTCCATTTGGGGTACGTTGGCAGCCAATTCATTTCAGTGGGATGCCTTAATGCAACACACATTAACGGGCCACATAACATACATTGATGCTTCATATGGAAGTAAATGAGCCCTAATAGGTAAAGATGGGCACTTATTATACTTTGGAGTAAGGATGGCCATGAACAGACTCTTGTAATGCTCCTAATTGTGAGCATTGCTTGCAGCATTCATGGAGTTTCTGAGTTCTTAAGTGTCTTTGGTGTTTTTTTCAACCTCTGGGCCAACAATAGTTTTCCTTGTGTTTCACTTTTTTTTTTACACATGTCAATATTAAAGGTTTTGTAATCTCAATTTCTATTATTTTTTTATTCAAACAATCCCCTTTTCTCCTTGGTATGTAAGCCATTAGGATACTTCCATGCTTTTGCTTCTCTGTCATAGCACAACCTGTCTTAACTGTTGCTGAGTACATTTGATAGTTGCTGAACTGAACGCGCTATGGTCTTAGGAAAAGGATGCTGCATGACACCGCGGCTCGTGGCAAAAAGGCCAAAAAGAATTACTGTGCAGTGATTTTGGAAAGTGATTAAGGAGGTTTACCTTTTAGATCAGTGGTCTCCAAACTGGGGCCCTTTGGATGCCTTTACCTGGCCCTTTGGGCACTTTTCCTCCCGCTGACACCAACAATGGGACATAATTCCTGCTACTGACATCAACAATGGGACACTATTTCTTCCATTGATGCCAATGATTGGGGCACTATTCCTCAAACTGACACCATCGATGGAGCACTTTTTCTCCCACTGACACCAGCAACGGGGCACTATTCCCCCCACTGATACCAATAACAAGGCACTATTTCTCCAACTGACACCAATGATGAGGCACTATTCCTCCCACTAACACCAATGATGGGGCACTATTCCTCCAACTGACACCAACGATGAGACACTATTCCTCCAACTGACACCAACGACGAGGCACTATTCCTCCCACTGACACCAATGATGGGGTATTCCTCCCACTGATACCAATAATGGGGCAATATTCCTCCAACTGACACCAACGATGAGGCACTATTCCTCCCACTGACACCAATGATGGGGCACTATTCCTCCCACTGACACCAATGATGAGGCACTATTCCTTCCACTGACACCAATGATGAGGCACTATTCCTTCCACTGACACCAATGATGAGGCACTATTCCTTCCACTGACACATAGTTACATAGTTACATAGTAGGTGAGGTTGAAAAAAGACACAAGTCCATCAAGTCCAACCTATGTGTGTGATTATGTGTCAGTATTACCAACAGTAGACACCAACAATGGGGCACTATTCCTCCCACTGACACCAATGATTAGGCATATTCCTCCCACTGACACCAACAATGGGGCACTATTGCTCCCACTGACACCAACGACAAGGCACTATTCCTCCAACTGACACCAACTACAAGGCACGATTCCTCCCCCTGACACCAACAGGGCATTATTCGTCCAACTGACACCGACAATGGGGCACTATTCCTCCCACTGACACCAACAATGGGACATAATTCCTGCTACTGACATCAACAATGGGACACTATTTCTTCCATGGATGCCAATGATTGGGGCACTATTCCTCAAACTGACACCATCGATGGAGCACTTTTTCTCCCACTGACACCAGCAACGGGGCACTATTCCCCCCACTGATACCAATAACAAGGCACTATTCCTCCAACTGACACCAATGATGAGGCACTATTCCTCCCACTGACACCAATGATGGGGCACTATTCCTCCAACTGACACCAACGATGAGGCACTATTCCTCCAACTGACACCAACGATGAGGCACTATTCCTCCCACTGACACCAATGATGGGGTATTCCTCCCACTGATACCAATAATGGGGCAATTACCCTCCAACTGACGCCAACGATGAGGCACTATTCCTCCCACTGACACCAATGATGAGGCACTATTCCTTCCACTGACACATAGTTACATAGTTACATAGTTACATAGTAGGTGAGGTTGAAAAAAGACACAAGTCCATCAAGTCCAACCTATGTGTGTGATTATGTGTCAGTATTACCAACAGTAGACACCAACAATGGGGCACTATTCCTCCCACTGACACCAACAATGGGGCACTATTGCTCCCACTGACACCAACGACAAGGCACTATTCCTCCCACTGACACCAACGACAAGGCACGATTCCTCCCCCTGACACCAACAGGGCATTATTCGTCCAACTGACACCGACAATGGGGCACTACTCCTCCCACTGACACCAACAATGGGGCACGATTCCTCCCCCTGACACCAACAGGGCATTATTCGTCCAACTGACACCGACAATGGGGCACTATCCCTCCCACTGACACCAACGATGGGTTGTTATCCCTCCCCCTAGTACTAAAGAGGCATTGTTTACTCCCACTAACGCCAGGACAATTTCTACTTCCAATGGCCACAGTCCAGCCCCCTTAATGTCTAAAGGGCAGTAAACTGGTCCTTTGTTTAAAAAGTTTGGAGACCCCTGTTTTAGATTGTAAGCTCTTGGGTGCAGGTCCCTCCCTAAGCTGCCCATAGATGGAGAGAAATTCATCTGGTTCAGCAGGAACCGGCTGTATTTCAGTCCATGTATGGGCACCGGGGTGAAACAGAAGTCGATTAACCCATTGACTTCTGTACAACCGCCCTGCAGCACTGATCTGTGTACAGCAGAGAGACTACCCCACCATTAGAATTCCTCTATCCACCTTGAACTTGAAACAGATCTGTTTTTTTCCATTCAACCCAAAAACCGACTCATCTATGGCCAGTTTTTCCCCTCTTGTCTTAAATTGCATTGTATTGTAACTGTACTGTCCCCTTTTATTTTGCAAAGCGCTGTGCAAACTGTTGCCACTATATATATCCTGTATAATAATAAAAATAATAATAATCATGAAAAAATGGGTTAAAAGTCAGGTCTGCCCTTATTATTATTTTTTTTTTTACCACGTATTATTTTTATAGTAACACCTTGCTAGACAAAGCACAAGTCACTCAGGAACAGCGCAGCCATTTAAAATCAACACTTTAAAAACATACAGCTGGAAAAAGAAACTCGAGCAATTGAAAAGTGTCAAACCAAATCTGGGATCCGTGTAAAATATAAGCAGTGCACCCTCTAGTGTCTGTTTTGTGAAGTACAGTGTCAAGCGTTCGCACTTCGAATGTCGAATGTGTGCTGCCAATTTTTTTTTTTTGGAGACGTTGCTACCAGATTATTTGTGGCTGGATTCGATACAAGCTTTGAGTACGAAGTGAACTGTCATGTCCACTTGGAATTCGATAACCAACGCTTTCTCTAAAACATGATTGTTACACTAGTGGCGTACTTAAAAAGTGGTATTTTGGCACAATTTGGTTCCATATTAATAAAGCCCTTTTGCTGACCTTGTGTTTGTTGGATCAAGTTTCTATTGCTAAGAATTAATTAACTTGTTATTCCTGTTGCAGAGAACACATGCAACTGTTCTAGGTTCAAGGAAAGAGACCGATACTGAAAAGTTTAACTTTTCCACCATTAAATTGGGAAAAGTCAAAGAACGTTCCTACCATCTGCTATAAATTCTTCCTTGCAGCACTGGGATCCTCGGTTCAAAACCCAACCAGGACACCTTCTGCATAGAGTTTGCATGTTCTCGCTGTGCTTGCGTGGGTTTCCTACCACTCTTCAAAGACATGCTGGTAGGTTAATTGGCCCTAGTATGTATAATTGTGAGGTAGGGACCTTAGATTGTAAGCTCCTTGAACGGCAGGGACTGATGTGGTTGTACAATAATAATAATGTACTGTATATGTAAAGCTTTGCATATATTGTGGTGATATAAAAATGCCGGTAAAAAATAAAATAATCAATTATTTGGCAAACTCTGCATTCTTTCCATGGTCAGTCAAGTGGCCAGTGCCAGGGCACAGGTCGTGTGGCCTCTGTCTAAGGTTTTTTTTAGTTGACAGTAGGAGACTGCCAAAGAACAAACCGTTGATTGGCCAGCCAAACCTGAACGTCATTTTGCCTGTATTCCTAAAAAGTCACCATGCAATCAACATCTTGACGATGACCACATCTCTCTGTGGAGCGGTCGCAGGTGGAGCACATCAGCTCCGGCGTCACGCCTATCACTCTTAAAGGGGATTCGCCCAGGAGAACCAACCTGCTGCAGATAATGATGGCAGCTGGTCCTTAAGCGGTTAAAGCAGTAGTTCGCCCCCTCCTGGACATATGAGGTTGTATGCATATAGGTGAGCTGTATCATTATAACATTGGCTGGTTTGCAAGCATTGGGTAGATATTTTTGCTCTAGGCTTTTTGACTGTTATTGTGGATAAGTGTGATAATCATATTATGCATAAGTATTAGAGCAGCAATTCTTAATGAGGATTCTGTGGAGCTTTGGGATTCCTCCAAAGGTTGCTAGGGGTTCCTCTCTTTTCATGGTGCCTGCAAAGTCATGGGGTAAATGTAACTTGGCAGGGACAGCTGCATGAAAAGTAGTGCAGGAGCTATTTTTTATCTGTTGCCTTCCCTAACCCAATGTATCTGTTACCTTTCCTAATCCAATGTTTTTCTTACCTTCCCTAACCCAATGTATCTCCTACCTTCCCTAACCCAATGTATCTCCTACCTTCCCTAACCCAATGTATCTCCTACCTTCCCTAACCCAATGTATCTCCTACCTTCTCTAACCCAATGTATCTGCTACCTTCCCTAACCCAATGTATCTCTTACCTTCCCTAACCCAATGTATCTCCTACCTTCCCTAACCCAATGTATCTGTTGCCTTCCCAAACCCAATTTATCTCTTACCTTTCCTAACCCAATGTATCTCCTACCTTCTCTAACCCAATGTATCTCCTACCTTCCTTAACCCAATGTATCTCCTACCTTCCCTAACCCAATGTATCTCCTACCTTCTCTAACCCAATGTATCTCCTACCTTCTCTAACCCAATGTATCTCCTACCTTCCTTAACCCAATGTATCTCCTACCTTCCCTAACCCAATGTATCTCTTACCTTCCCTAACCCAATGTATCTCCTACCTTCCCTAACCCAATGTATCTCCTACCTTCTCTAACCCAATGTGTCTCCTACCTTCCCTAACCCAATGTATCTCTTACCTTCCCTAACCCAATGTATCTCCTACCTTCCCTAACCCAATGTATCTCTTACCTTCCTTAACCCAATGTATTTGTTATCTTTCCTAACCCAATGTATCTCCTACCTTCCCTAACCCAATGTATCTCCTACCTTCTCTAACCCAATGTATCTGCTACCTTCCCTAACCCAATGTATCTCTTACCTTCCCTAACCCAATGTATCTCCTACCTTCTCTAACCCAATGTATCTGTTGCCTTCCCAAACCCAATTTATCTCTTACCTTCCCTAACCCAATGTATCTCCTACCTTCCCTAACCCAATGTATCTGTTGCCTTCCCAAACCCAATTTATCTCTTACCTTTCCTAACCCAATGTATCTCCTACCTTCTCTAACCCAATGTATCTCCTACCTTCCTTAACCCAATGTATCTCCTACCTTCCCTAACCCAATGTATCTCCTACCTTCTCTAACCCAATGTATCTCCTACCTTCTCTAACCCAATGTATCTCCTACCTTCCTTAACCCAATGTATCTCCTACCTTCCCTAACCCAATGTATCTCTTACCTTCCCTAACCCAATGTATCTCCTACCTTCCCTAACCCAATGTATCTCCTACCTTCTCTAACCCAATGTATCTCTTACCTTTCCTAACCCAATGTATCTCTTACTTTCCCTAACCCAATGTATCTCTTACCTTCCCTAACCCAATGTATCTCTTACGTTTCCTAACCCAATGTATCTCCTACCTTCCCTAACCCAATGTATCTCTTACCAATGTATGTGTTACCTTCCCTAAGCCCTGGTTCACACTGCTGCAACTTCCAGAGCAACTTGCTGTGACATGCGACAAGTCAAAACACATTCATTTCAATGGGTGCCTTCTTAATTGTTGAGACTCAAGTCGTAGCGACAAAAAAAAAAAAAATAGCTCCTGCACTACTTTGCTGCGTCTTCCTTGTGACATGAGTGACTGCAATGTTAAAATCACAAAAGTTGCAAGGAAGTCTTTTTTTGTCTTATCTTTGCAACCTTGGCTGCGACTTTAAAGGGTTTTGTTAGGTCAATAATATGTGTCACACTCTGTATTGGTATGATTTGCTAAAGTTGCAAAACATCAAAGTTGCATGAAAGTCGCATTAAGTTGCAAGCGGCAATGTGAACCGAGCCTAAAAGGAAATGCAGTATATATCTATTATTTTCCCTAAAAGAAACAATGTATCTGTTAAAGTGATATTAAGGGTTCATTTTTTTTTAATAACAAACATGTTATACTTATCTGCTCTGTGTAATGGTTTTGCACAGAGGAGCCCAGATCCTCCTCTTCTCGGGTCCCTCGCCAGCGCTCCTGGCTCCTCCCCCTTGACCAGTGCCCCCAACAGCAATCCACTTGTTATGGGGGCACTGGTGCATGCATGCATGCTCCCGAGCCCCACTCTATGCATCCATGAGACACATAGAGCCATGGCTGGGCCCTGCCCCCAGCTCTCTCCTCATTGGCTCACTGGGTGTGATTGCTGCTGTCTCAGCCAATGAGGAAAGAGAGACCTAGGGCGGTCGAGGCCCCCGTGCACATCGCTGGATCGAGAGGGGGCTCAGGTAAGTATTGGGGGGCGGATGTGGGGAGAGCAGCACACAGAAGGTTTTTTACCTTCATGCATTGCATGAAGGAAAAAAAACCTTCAGCCTTTACAAATACTTTACCTTCCTTAACAGGGCCGATCCTAGGGTCACAGACGCCTGGGTGCAGAAATATTTTGGGCGCCCCCACGGGGGCGTGGTCATCTTACTAACTCCTCCCCTTTGCAAATGTTTCTATGGCAACGACTCAAACACAGATATGCTCCTCTAAGGAGTCTTTGTTAACCTGGGATCCTCCCATGATCTCTTAACTATAAAGAGAACAAGATAGTCAGAGACTGCAAACATACTACAGGGGATGGTCAGAGACTGCAGACATGATACAAGAAATGGTCAGAGACTGTAGACATAACAAGAGATGGTCAGAGACTGCATAAATAGTACAAGAGATGGTCAGAGACTGCAGACATGATACAAGAAATGGTCAGAGACTGCATAAATAGTACAAGAGATGGTCAGAGACTGCAGACATGATACAAGAAATGGTCAGAGACTGCAAACATGCTACAGAAGATGGTCAGAGGCTGCAGTTATGATACAAGAGATGGTCAGAGATTGCAGACATGATACATAAGATGGTCAGAGACAGCAGACATAATACATAAGATGGTCAGAGACAGCAGACATAATACAAGAGATGGTAAGAGACTGCAGACATAATACAAAAGATGGTCATAGACTGCAGACATAATGCAGGAGATGGTCATAGACTGCAGACATACTACAGAAGATGGTCAAAGACTGCAGACATGATACAAGAGATGGTCAGAGACTGCAAACATGCTACAGAAGATGGTCAGAGGCTTCAGTTATGATACAAGAGATGGTCAGAGACTGCAAACATGCTACAGAAGATGGTCAGAGGCTTCAGTTATGATACAAGAGATGGTCAGAGACTGCAAACATGCTACAGAAGATGGTCAGAGGCTTCAGTTATGATACAAGAGATGGTCAGAGACTGCAGACATAATACAAAAGATGGTCAGAGATTGCAGACATAATACAAAAGATGGTCAGAGACTGCAGACATAATGCAAGAGATGGTCAGAGACTGCAGACATAGTACAAGAGATGGTCAGAGACTGCAAACATAGTACAAGAGGTGGTCAGAGACTTCAGACATACAACAGAAGATGGCCATAGACTGTAGACATGATACAAGAGATGGTCAGAGGCTGCAGATATGATACAAGAAATGGTCAGAGACTGCAGGCATAGTGCAAGAGATGGTCAGAGATTGCAGGCATAGTACAAGAGATGGTCAGAGACTGCAGACATAATGCAAGAGATGGTCAGAGACTGCAGGCATAGTACAAGAGATGGTCAGAGACTGCAGACATAGTACAAGAGATGGTCAGGGACTGCAGACATGATACAAGAGATGGTCAGAGACTGCAGACATGATACATACGATGGTCAGAGACTGCAGACATGATACATACGATGGTCAGAAACTGCAGACATGATACAAGAAATGGTCAGAGACTGCAGACATACTACAGAAGATGATCAGAGGCTGCAGTTATGATACAAGAGATGGTCAGAGACTGCAGACATAGTACAAGAGATGGTCAGAAAGTGCAGACATAGTACAAGAGATGGTCAGAGAGTGCAGACATAGTACAAGAGATGGTCAGAGACTGCAGACATAATACAAAAGATGGTCAGAGACTGCAGACATAATGCAAGGGATGGTCAGAGACAGCAGACATAATACAAAAGATGGTCAGAGACTGTAGACATAGTACAAGAGATGGTTAGAGACTGCAAACAGTACAAGAGATGGTCAGAGACTGCAGACATACTACAGAAGATGGTCAAAGACTGCAGACATAATACAAAAGATGGTCAGAGACTGCAGACATAATGCAAGAGATGGTCAGAGACTGCAGCTCATAGTACAAGAGATGGTCAGAGACTGCAAACATAGTACAAGAGATGGTCAGAGACTGCAGACATACTACAGAAGATGGTCAAAGACTGCAGACATGATACAAGAGATGGTTAGAGACTGCAGACATGATACAAGAGATGGTCGGAGACTGTAGACATGATACAAGAGCTGGTCAGAGACTGCAGACATACTACAGAAGATGGTCATAGACTGCAGACATGATACAAGAGATGGTCAGAGGCTGCAGTTATGATACAAGAGAAGGTCAGAGACTGCAAACATAGTACAAGAGATGGTCAGAGACTGCAGACATAGTACAAGAGATGGTCAGAGACTGCATGAATAGTACAAGAGATGGTCAGAGACTGCAGACATACTACAGAAGATGGTCAAAGACTGGAGACCTGATACAAGAGATGGTCAGAGACTGCAGACATGATACAAGAGATGGTCAGAGACTGCAGACATACTACAGAAGATGGTCATAGACTGCAGACATGATACAAGAGATGGTCAGAGACTGCAGACATACTACAGAAGATGGTCATAGACTGCAGACATGATACAAGAGATGGTCAGAGACTGCAGACATACTACAGAAGATGGTCAGAGACTGCAGACATGATACAAGAAATGGTCAGGGACTGCAAACATGCTACAGAAGATGGTCAGGGACTGTAGTTATGATACAAGAGATGGTCAGAGACTGCAGACATAGTATAAGAGATGGTCAAAGACTCCATACATAGTACAAAAGATGGTCAGAGCCTGAATACATTGTACAAGAGATGGTCATAGCCTGAATACATTGTACAAGAGATGGTCAGAGACTGCAGATATACTACAGGAGATGGTCAAAGACTGCAGATATGATACAAGAGGTGGTAAGAGACTGGCTGCGTTTGATGGGCACAGTGGCTGCATTTGATGGGCACAGTGGCAGCGTTTGATGGGCACAGTGGCTGTGTTTGATAGGCACAGTGGCTGTGTTTGATGGGCACAGTGGCTGCATTTGATGGGCACAGTGGCTGCGTTTGATAGGCACAGTAGCTGATTTTAATGGGCACTTTGGCTGTGTTTGATGGACACAGTGGCTGCGTTTGATGGGCACAGTGTCTGCTTTTAGGTGGGGCACAGTGTCTGCTTTTAGGCAGGGCACAGTGGCTGCGTTTGATGGGCACAGAGGCTACGTTTGATGGGCACAGTAGCTGCTTTTAATGGGCACTTTGGCTGCGTTTTATGGGCACAGTGGCTGCTTTTAATGGGCACAGTGGATGCTTTTACGTGGGGCACAGTGGCTACGTTTAATGGGCACAGTATCTGCTTTTAATGGGCACTGTGGCTGCTTTTGATGGCACAGTGGCTGCGTTTGATGGTACAGTGGCAGTGTTTGATGGGCACAGTGGCAGCGTTTGATTGGCACAGTGGCAGCATTTGATGGGCACAGTGGCTGCTTTTAATGGGCACAGTGGCTGCTTTTAGGTGGGGCACAATGGCTGCGTTTGAGGGGCACAGTGGCTGCGTTTGATGGGCACAGTGGCTGCGTTTGATGGGCACAGTGGCTGCGTTTGATGGCACAGTGGCAACGTTTGATGGGCACAGTGGCAGCGTTTGATGGCACAGTGGCAGTGTTTGATGGCACAATGGCTGCGTTTGATGGCACAGTGGCTGCGTTTGATGGCACAGTGGCAGCGTCAGATGGGCACAACAGTGGCTGTGTCTGATGGGCACAGTGGCTGTGTTTGATGGGCACAGTGTACCCCCCACACACATATCTGTTCCCCCTCTGCACGTCTGTTCCCCCTCCCCCCACACACATAGCTGTTCCCCCTGCACATCTGTCCACCCCCACACACATATATGTACCCCCTCCCCCCACACACATAGCTGTTCCCCCCTGCACATTTGTCCACCCCCACACACATATATGTACCCCCTCCCCCCACACACATAGCTGTTCCCCCCTGCACATTTGTCCACCCCCACACACACATATCTGTACCCCCCTGCACATCTGTTCCCCCTCCCCCCACACACATATATCTGTGCCCCCCTGCACGTCTGTTCCCTTCTCACACATATATCAGTTCCCCCTCTGTACACAGTGCAATGAACTATAAACTTGACAGCAGAGAATTTTTTTTATTTCTTGTTACTGGGTGCAGGCTGCAGCACTGAGCATGCTGCCTGTGCTTCCACCATACCTGAGCCAGCGGCGGTGATGGCTTTACTCTGGGAGAGCAGCGCTGCTGCCTGCCTGTCCGTTCCACAATAGATCCCTAAACGACCAGGAGGAGGGGGGGATATCGCGGCAAGCCTGGAGATACACTGTACACATGCAGGGCTTCCATCTTTCAACGATCAATGCAGCACTTCCGGCGGGCTGCTCCTTGTCCCGGCTCTCTCCTCTCCTCTAGGTCAGCACTGTAGGCTGGGGACATAGCGTTCCGGGATGTCTTAGGCGCCGCCACCCCCTAGCCTGGCAGCTGGCACCATAAGGCACCGCAGCCGCCTGACCCGCGATTTCTTCCTCCGCTCCCTCTTAGCCACGCTGTGTGAAGATGGCAGAGGTGGGCGGAGCTTGTTTATTAGCCGCTGAGGCGACGCGCTCTGAATGCTGGGGCGGCCGAGGCGTCCCTGACTCACAACACTGTTCGCTAGCTAGACGCCGGCCAGGCGGCCGGCGATTCTAGCTCGGCGCCCCTCTTCTGCAAAAATATTACAGCGCTGGGGTGCGGTGCACCCCGTGCACCCCGGCTAGGACCGGCCCTGTTCCTTAAAACAATGTATCTGTTACCATACCTAGGGCCAGTTCACACCAGAACGCACTGCGGGAAACCCTCCTTCCTTGTGCATTTCCCGCACCTCATTCAAATCAATGCAATTGCAATCTGCAGTTTACTGTTAACTTAATGACACCCCAAAGGAAGGCTGCAAACACAATGTGTTTGCCTGCACTGGATCATATGATACAGTAGTACCATGTGATCCGGTTGCCTTTCGTTTTTTCAAAGTAGTGCATGCTCTACTTTTGGTGCAGTCTGCCGCAATTTCAGCCCATTCAAATGAATGGGCGGAAATCACAACGCACCCAGATGGCATGTGAATCGCACAGGAACATACAAGCACGTTCCTGTGCGATTCATGGTGTGAATTGGTCCTAAAACAATGCTTATGATATCTTCCCTAAAACAAGGCTCATCCAGCAGGGAAAGCTACTTTGGCACCATGATCAGTCTTCCCGTTTCAGATTACTTTTATTTTTTTATTCATTACAGGTATTTATACAGTTCCAAAAATGTACGTATTATTATATGTACATGTACATTCATATCAGTCCCTGCGTTCAAGGATCTTACAACCTAAGGTCCCTAACTCACATCATACACATATAGTACAAGGGCCAATGTAGACAGGAGCCAATGAACGTACCAGCATGTCTTTGGAGAGAGCCATGAAATGCCGAGGAGCAAATTTTAAATATTCAAATATTTCCGTACATTCTTGTCTGAAACAGAGATTTTAGAAACAAACAGTTCTTGTGATTTCCTCTAAACGTTCTAAATCCATGAAGATGAAAGCGGCAGTTCAGTAACATAAGAAAGGTTTAGAATAATACAGGAATCTTAAAGTCTACTAAATTGCTGTAAACTTTAAACAGCTGAAAACTAAACCAAATGGACCAAACAGTGATTTTTCTTTTCTGATAGACAAAATTCTTCTTTTCGGGAGCCAGACCCTAATATGAGAATTATGTAATAATAGCAGAGAACTGCCAACATCTGAAAACAATTTTCCCAGACGCGGCTCTTGTGTATGCGAACCTATACTTGATGTGGACGCTTTCAGGTTCACTCGGCGCGGGTGCAAAGAGCAATTAGTGCAACCAATCAGAAATGATCTCGGCAGAGACTGCAGCAAACTGAAATTTGATTGGTTTAGCTCCACTACTGCAGATTGCGTTATCATTGCTCTTTGCACAAGGATTAGGAGGCTGCATTATCACATTAGCACAAGTTGAAGATTCAATGTGATATTTAACAGTTCTGATGTACATAGAACACTTCATATCCAGCATGTTCAACAACTGGACACGATCACCGACTGAACAATTCCATTATATTCTATATATAAAACACTACACCCCCAACATGGCCGACCACTGGACATGAACATCATACAATTCTATTACACTCTATACATAGAACACCACACCTCCAACATGACCAACCACCGGACACCATCATAATACAATTCTATTACACTCTATACATAGAACACTAGTCCTCCAACGTGGCTGATCATTGGACATGATCATGATATATCCTATTACACTCTATACATAGCACACTACACCTCAAACATGGACGATCACTGGACATGATCATCATACAATTCCATTATATTCTATATATAGAACACTACACCCCCAACATGGCCAACCACTGGAAATGATCATCATACAATTCTATTACACTCCATACATAGAACACTACACCTTAAATATGACCCACTACTGGACATGATCATCATACAATTCTATTACACTCTATACATAGAGCACTACACCTCCAACATGACCAACCACCGGACATGATCATAACATGATTCTATTACACTCTATACATAGCACACTACACCTTCAACATGGACGACCACTGGACATGATCATCATACAATTCTATTACACTCCATACATAGAACACTACACCCCCCATCATGACCCACCACTGGACATGATCATCATACAGTTCCATTATATTCTATATATAGAACACTACAACCCCAACATGACCAACCACTGGATACGATCATCATACAATTCTATTACACTCTATACATAGAACACTACACCTTCAACATGGACGACCACTGGACATGATCATCATACAATTCTATTACACTCTATACATAGAACACTACACCTCCAACATGACCAACCACTGGATGTGGTCATCATACAATTCTATTACGTTCCATACATAGAACACTACACCTCAAATATGACCCACTACTGGACATGATCATTATACAATTCTATTACACTCCATACATAGAACACTACTCCTCCATCATGGCCGACCAGTGGACATGATCATCATACAATTTTATTACACTCTATACATAGAACGCTACACCTCCAACATGACCAACCACCGGACCCCATCATAATACAATTCTATTACACTCTATACATAGCACACTACACCTCCAACATGGACGACCACTGGACATGATCATCATACAATTCTATTACACTCCATACATAGAACACTACACCTCGAATATGACCAACCACTGGACATGATCATCATATAATTCTATTACACTCTATACATAGAGCACTACATCTCCAACATGACCCACCACTGGACATGATCAAAATACGATTCTATTCCACTCCATGCATAGAACACTACACCCACAACATGGCCAACCACTGGACATGATCAGCATACAATTACAGTATATTGCACTCTATACATAGAACACTACACCTCCAACCTAACCCACCACTGGACATTATCATCATACGATTCTATTACACTCCATACATAGAACACTACACCTCCAAGATGACCCACCACTGGATGATCATCATACAATTCTATTATACTCCATACATAGAACACTACACCTCCAAGATGACCCACCACTGGATGATCATCATACATGATTTGAATATTGCCTTACTACAATATTCTGATCAATTATAAACTAAAAAAGAATAGATTTTTTTTGAGGGATGATGTGGCAGGTTGTTTTAGAAAGCACACTTTTCAATGCACGGATCTCTCCCAGGTAAGCTTATCTTGATCTCCCTCCAGCATTTGGGTGTGACCTCCTGTTGCTGCTACCCAAGGAACCTCTGACATATCCCAACTCACGTGCTGCAGAGCAGAGGAGACGGGGAGGCTTAATCTGACTGTGTAACACGCGGCACAGACAAACCAGTTCTATGACAAAGGTCTATTTTCAGGTTTGCCTAATTAGCCTGAGCCAGACATTTTAGCATTTTTATGGTTCTGCTCTGCTTGTCAACCTTCTTCTGTATAATCTCCTTAAGGCGAGGATTGCCATACCAACCACTGATGGTTTAGTTCTCACTGCTCAGGATGTGCTGGGCATCTTGTCAAATGTACTCTCCAGTCAACACTGAAAATGAAGCCTTGAGATGCATAGAAGATGGAACCTACTTTATTAGTATTTTCTAGGTCTGTAATCTGGTGATCCTGGAAAGCACCTACTGGGGATGCTGGAACACCCTTCATGGCCATGAAAAAAAGTCTTACATAAAAATATTAACAATAAAAATAATAATAATACAAAAAAGCAGCTCTAATAAGTTTCTCAACTCCTCCAATCTGATTCATACAGTACCATCTCACAATGTCTGAAGGTGATTGGTGGTTCCCAAGGCTTGCCTGGAATTGCTGTTGAAAGCTGAACTCCATAAAAGACATAAATTAATGCAACCCGGAAAGGGAGAGCCAGAGAGTTAAAAAGACCTACGCATTGCAGCCCATCAACTGGTCCAAACCATTTGGTGGAGGGGGGATTATGGTGTGGGGTTGTTTTTTAGGGGTTGGGCTTGGCCCCTTAGTTCCAGTGAAAGGAACTCTTAAGGCAACAGTATATTAAGACATTTTGGACAATTTCGTGTTCCCAACTTTGTGGAAACAGTTTGGGGATGGCCCCTTCCTGTTCCAACATGACTGCGCACCAATGTACAAAGCAAGGTCCATTAAGACATGGGTGAGTGAGTTTGGGGTGGTGGAACTTGACTGGCCTGTGCAATGGAAATTGCACGACTTTGGAGTCCCACAAGTGTGAATGGAGGCTTGTGGATTTTAATGAAAGTGGAACTTTTGGAGTAGGGCGGGGAAGGCTGTCTAGTAGTCCTTAGCCCTGGTTCACACCAGTGCGGCTTTAAAATCACGCAGATTGGTGCGATTTGCACCTCCCATTTCATTGCGGCTTGCGACTTAGTTTAACAGAAGTCTATGCAAGTCACAATGAAATTGGAAAAAAAGTAGTGCAGGAACCTTCTTGAAAGCCGCTGTGACATGAGTCGCAGCAATTTGAATGGTTTCATTGCTGGCAATGGGGTACGACTTGTCATGCAATTTGGAACTGTCAAATCGCTTATAAAACTGCATCTGTGTGAATGAGGGCTCAATGTCCAGAAAGACATGGATGGGCGAGTTTGGAGTGGAGGAGCTTGACTGGCCTGCACAGAATACTGACCTCAACCTGATAGAACACCTTTGGGATGAATTAGAGTGGAGACTGCGAGCCAGGCCTTCTCCTCCAACATCAGTGCCTGACCTCACAAATGCGCTTCTGGAAGAATGGTCAAACATTCCCATAGACACACTCCTAAAACCTTGTGGAAAGACCTTCCCAGAAGAGTTGAAGCTGTTATAGCTGCAAAGGGTGGGCCAACTCAATATTGAACCCTGCGGACTAAGACTGGGATGCCATTAAGGTTCACGTGCATGTAAAGGCAGGTGTCCCAATACTTTTGACAATATGGTGTTTATCATACCAGTTATGCTACCATTATGTGAGCCTATAGGGGGTTTGTAGGGTTTTTCGAGTGGTTGGGGAATTTTTTAACATTATTTTTAGCCAATGTAAAGGTAGGTACTAGGCAAGAAAACATGTAAAAAAAATTGTGTTTTTTTGGCCAAAACACAGCATATGAACTTTTTCGAGTGACAAGGTTCAAGTGACCCAACGCTCAGGCTCCTTTGAATATAATAGAAATCCTATGATCACGCCTTTATGTTGCTCAGGTGTGAATGGGGCCCTGCTCCCACCGGACATGCACTTTGTTGCGCGTTGCGTAAAGAGGCCACGACTTTTGCGACGCATAACATGCGTGGACTGGGGTGAACGAGCCCATGGTGGCTGCTCAGCAAGTATGGCAGAGGAAGAATTTATTCTTGTCCTTGTTTATAACTACTGTTAGCCTTCCAATGCTTCCTACCATGATAGCCAGCTATAGATGGGGGCAAGTGGCGTACCCTTTTTATATCAGAGGAGGCACTAGCGGAATTGGTGACTTTCCGAGGATGCGTCCATTTTTCGGGAAGTGCTTGTAGCTATCAGATAAAAATGATTTGGTTGCGGTAAGCTCGTTGACCGGTTCTCTTGCGGCAGCTATAAATAGAGGCTGACGGTGAAGCTAGACTACAGGAGGATTGCCGCTTTAAGTGAGCAGTCCGGACTGGTAAGGAGGGGGGGGGGGGGTGAGCTCCTGGGTTACTGCAGTTCACACCGCACGTGCCACAAGTAGCATACACACACATAAGAAGCGGTAAGAGATCTCCTAAGAGGGGCAGCTATTGTTTTACTGCCACCAGCAAGGACTGGGACGCGAAACTGCCGCGGCGCGCTGCGACAAGCCAATTAACCCTTTCACTGCCCCGGCAAATTCCTCCTTCTGCAGCGTGCGTCGCATTCGCAGAGCTGCCAAGTTCCCCCCCGGTACCCCCTTCTATGTGCCAAGAACGAGCCGTAGACGTCTGTCACGCCCATGACGACGCACGCACTCCTGTGAGCACATATAATAGCGTCTTAAAGCCAAACTCCGGGTGCAACAACTTTTCATTTAAATATATTCCCCCCCCCCCATAGCCACAAAATACACTTTGTTAGCAGCAAATGCCTTTGCAAACCCAGATATTGCCTTGTAAAAGTAGCAGTGCTGTCATCACTGTGCTGTACATAGCTTGTGCAGAGAACGGAGCTGTGGGAGGGGCCCAGCAGGCTCCACCTACCACAAAAAAACGACGGGGGGGGGGGGCGGAGGCAAGACCAGTCACCCTGCACAAGGAGAGAGATGGGGAGCCAGTGGGATGGGCTCCAGATCATGTGACCACTGTGACAGGCAATCACAGTGGCCACGTAGTCTGGAACTCCACCTCCCGGCAATAAAGTCCACTTAAAGGACTGCTGAAAAGCTTCAGGAACGGTTGACATCTATGTATAAAGAAATGCATCCAATAGCGGCAGCTGTTAGGGGCGCAGGGGCGTCATCCCCCTAATCTCCATGCATAGATTTCTGTGAGTTTTATTTTTATTTTTTTTTAAGCACATGAGGCTCTAATTGGCTTATTAAAAAAAAAAACCATATGTACAAGACAAGAAAAAAGCCAAATAACATTTGTTGTTGCTCCATTCGGACAGAACAAATGGCAGTGGACGGTGTCAGTAGTTTTTATTTTTTACAATTTCTTTCTTTATTTATTATTTTTTTACATTTTTTTTTAGCAGAAAAAAGAAGAGAAATTTTTTGATTTGATGAAATATGAATGCTCTTTCACAGGATGAATTGTAGTAAATTGTACTATTTATACATACACCCCTTTAAGTTCTGGAGTTATGTTACCCTGCATTAAAAGTCTATTTAAAATGAATGGGTTGTCTCATGCCAGCACCAGTTAAAGTGGTTTTAAAGCCGTGTACACACGAGCGGAATGTCCGACAGAAAAAGTCAGACGGAAGCTTTTCATCGTCGATTCCGATCGTGTGTATGCCTCATCGAACTTTTTTTTTTTTTCGAAAATTCTGACGGACCTAGAAATGGAACATGTTCTAAATATTTCCGATGGAACCAATTCCTATAGGGAAAACCGCTCGTCTGTATGCTGTTACGACGGACCAAAAACGACGCATGTTCTGAAGCAAGTACGAGACGGAAGCTACTGGCTACTGAACTTCCATCTTTCTAGTCTCGTCGTAAGTGTTGTACGTCACCTCGTTCGGGACGGTCGGACTTTGGTCGGACTTTGGGTTGACCGCGTGTAGGCAAGACCACTTGAATGGAATTCCGTCAGATTTTCGTCTGAGAAACCTTCGGAGTTTATTCCAACGGCAAAACCGGTCGTGTGTACGCGGCATAAGGGCTATAGTTTTTTTTCTTACCTTCATGCATTCTATACATGAAGGTAAAAAAACCTTCTGTGTGCAGCACAGTAACTTTTCACATTGCTGCGCTGCGTTTTGAAAAATCCTGCATGCTGCATCTTTGGTGTGCTTTTCACACCTCCCATTGATTTCTATAGAAAATGCATAACAAAATGCACCTACAACCCATTTTTGGTGCATTTCTTGAGTCACATGTCCAGGTTTCACAAGTCAGGAATGCAGAAAACGCAACCAAAAATGTTTTGAAAATGCATCAAAAATGCATACAGTGTTTTCAAGCACATCAGTGTGAAAGGGCTCTAAGGGCCTCTTTAGACTTGCAGTTTGGGCTCAACCACGCATTTTTATTGTCCACCAAGCACCCCCTTTTTTAAGAATCAGCCCGGGTTCACACCTATGCGAATTAGATGTGCGTTTCCGCACATCTAATTCGCATAGCAGGAGAATGTGACTGGCTCCCTATGGAGCCAGTTCACATATCTCCGGGGCGGCTGCGGAGCGCACTGCACAAAAACGCTGTGCGTCTTTGGCTCAGTTTCAGGGCCGAATTCAGGCATAGAATCGGCCCTGATTCGTCCCTGAAACGGGGAACAGGGACGCGCAGCGCTCCTGTGTGATCAGCAGCCCGTTGTAGTGTGAACCCGGGCTCATACTTACCTACAGTAGATGGATGCTGTATCTGTCCCCCGGCACCTCTAACACTGAGAACCGAGCGAGAGATTTAAATCGCTTGCTTCTCACAGCTCCCCGAGCAGAGAGCTGGTGACTGTCAGTCACCAGCTCTCTGCTCTGCCCCCCCCCCCCCCCCCACTGGAGCACCAGGCTGTGGAGGGGGTGGGATCTGCCAACTCAGGCTTTCGAAGAGCTCACTGACAGGCTGAGCCTGGTGCCGGTCCGGGCATGTGGGCGGGTCCCAACTTCATTGTCTTGCCTGAGCCTGGACCGGCTCTGTGACGTCAGCAGACTTCAGCCCGGTGCATTCCGGTGTGTTTTTGATGCACCCCGGTACTTTTTTTACCTTCTTTTTTTCCTTCATCTCAATTCAGGACATGTGCATTCTGGTGCATTTCTGGTGTGTTTTCCATGTGTTTTGCTGCATTTTAGATGCGTTCCATGCTGAAAAATCCAATGTTCAACTTTTGTTGACTGCACTGGAATACACTGTACTGGTGTGAACAAGGGCCATTGAAATGCATGGAAAACACCTTTTGATGCATATTAAAAATCCACCAGACAGCATCTGAACCAGCCCTAAGGCTTAATGTACACGGGACGTTTTTACAACCTCTCCTGAACGATATAACTTGACAGATAATAACCCACGTTTAAAACGTCCGTTTTGCCGCATTTACATGCCGTGTTTAGCCGCGTTTGCATTTAGAAGCGTTTGAAAAAAAAATTTTTTATTTATTTTTTTTCAAAATAGCCAAAAATGAAACGAAACGCAGCTTAACGCGGTTATCGCTCTGTGGCGTTGAGCGTCTGAAATGTCAGAAACTTCGGCGTCTGAACTCATTTTTTTGCCTTCAAAGTAAAGCCTATAAATGATATTAAAGGAACCTGTGTACATGTACACATAAGATAACATTGGATGAGTTCCGGAGCAGCTGAAAAAAGCGTCCAACTGCCTCTGAACGTCCGTTTACCAGCAGCCGTGTACATGAGGCCTTAAGGATGAAACACCTAAGGCACAAAACAAAACAAGGCATTATGTTGAAGTCATAGAAACCTCGGGAGACTTTGATATTGACCTCATTGTTCCATGGTGAAGACAGCTATTCTTTCTGGTGACTCAGCCTGCAAGGTCAGGGTCATTGAGGATATACCAGGACCAAAGTACAAAGGATAAGATAAGAAAAGCAATCACCCTACACAAGGTGCTGCAAAGCCTGGTAACATTATTGAAGGACAACGGTACACTTCTCAGTGTTAAAGGGGTACTCTACCTTTTGCGAAAAAGTTAATAAATAATAATAATAAATGAAGCATTCATGATCAATGCATATTTACTAATCTTTAAAATGAAGCCCCCTGAGCATTGCACCCATAATCAGTGCGTTGCAGGTGCAATACACAGACCTTTCAACATATTTCCACAGCCTCAGGTCCTTACACAGGTACAGACCTGGGCTGGAGGAAGTGCGGCTGGATTAATAGGGGGTAGGGGATCTGGATAATCCCTTTGCTGCAGTGGAAGATGGGACATGTAGTAGTTAACACCACTGATCAGGCGGACCACCATAATAAGGAGCCTTCTGTCCACTAACTCCAACTGTAAGGAGCATTGTCCCCATTGACCACCAATGTAAGGAGCATTCTTCCCACTGATCACCAATGTAAGGAACATTCTTCTCACTGATCACCAATGTAAGGAGCATTCTTCCCACTGATCACCAATGTAAGGGTCATTCTTCTCACTGATCACCAATGTAAGGGGCATTCTTCCCACTGATCACCAATGTAAGGAGCATTCTTCTCACTGATCACCAATGTAAGGAGCATTCTTCCCACTGATCACCAATGTAAGGAGCATTCTTCTCACTGATCACCAATGTAAGGGACATTCTTCCCACTGATCACCAATGTAAGGAGCATTCTTCTCACTGATCACCAATGTAAGGGGCATTCTTCCCACTGATCACCAATGTAAAGGGCATTCTTCCCACTGATCACCAATGTAAGGAGCATTCTTCCCACTGATCACCAATGTAAGGAGCATTCTTCTCACTGATCACCAATGTAAGGAGCATTCTTCCCACTGATCACCAATGTAAGGGGCATTCTTCCCACTGATCACCAATGTAAGGAGCATTCTCCCCATTGACCACCAATGTAAGGAGCATTCTTCTCACTGATCACCAATGTAAGGAACATTCTTCCCACTGATCACCAATGTAAGGGGCATTCTTCCCACTGATCACCAATGTAAGGAGCATTCTTCCCACTGATCACCAATGTAAGGAACATTCTTCCCACTGATCACCAATGTAAGGAGCATTCTTCCTACTGATCACCAATGTAAGGAGCATTCTTCCCACTGATCACCAATGTAAGGAACATTCTTCTCACTGATCACCAATGTAAGGAACATTCTTCCCACTGATCACCAATGTAAGGAACATTCTCCCCATTGACCACCAATGTAAGGAGCATTCTTCTCACTGATCACCAATGTAAGGAGCATTCTTCCCACTGATCACCAATGTAAGGAACATTCTTCCCACTGATCACCAATGTAAGGAACATTCTTCTCACTGATCACCAATGTAAGGGGCATTCTTCTCACTGATCACCAATGTAAGGAACATTCTTCCCACTGATCACCAATGTAAGGAACATTCTTCCCACTGATCACCAATGTAAGGGACATTCTTTCCACTGATCACCAATGTAAGGAGCATTCTTCCCATTGACCATCAATGTAATGGGCATTCTACCCACTGACCACCAATTAATTGGTTTTAGCAGGGGTTCCCCAAGCCTGAAACTTATTTTAAGGGTTCCCCTAGAATTAAAAGTTTGTGAAAAGCTGCTCTAAGCTGTGAAACATCCACAATGATGAAGACAGACAGCGGTC
This sequence comes from Lithobates clamitans, assembly GCA_037952925.1. Lineage (NCBI taxonomy): Eukaryota > Metazoa > Chordata > Amphibia > Anura > Ranidae > Lithobates > Lithobates clamitans. The sequence goes on along the minus strand of JBBGZY010002071.1, from coordinate 22,104 downwards.
ATGTGATCTAGCCCACACCTAAGCTTACAATCACATAAAGGAAGGTGACCTGTGATGAAGTAAAATGTACTTTTTGGTTCTGCTGATAACTGTCCTACTGGAACAGTATTCCCCGGCTTAGTCCAGGAACGATAGAGTAAGCGGGAGGCGAGGAGCCACGGGGCATTGTATTCATTTGGGCACAGTGCAGGACCAACAATAGCAGAGGAGATTTCAATGCCAACTAGAAAGCGTTTTTGTCCCTCCATCAGAAATATGAAGCACAACTGGAGGCTGACAGAGTCAACAGGTATGTGGATATGAACGGAGGTAAGACATGGCCATTTATTAGAGGTATTATGTAACGCACGTGAGAATTGTTGTTTTTGGTTGGAGAAACACTTTAGGCAAGTAGGGTGAGTTCAGAAATAATATTATATATTTTTCTTTCCCAGGCATAATCTATTTTTTTACAATGTAACTATTCAACATAATGTATCCAATGTATCCTAGGTGTCCAATACAATGTTTCCAACGTATCTAATGTATCCAATGTATCTAATGTATTCTAGGTGTCCAATACAATGTATCCAATGTATCTAATGTATCCAGGGCAAAGTACAGACCCACACAGACAGCAGAAGCCGGGGTGAGAACAATGCCACATAGATCTATCACTCCAGGAACACGGTGCCCCTATCTTGCAATCAGCACATTCTGGGACACCCAGTTCCCGGCCAAGAAAAGACAACGGCAGAAATTCCTCATCTCCTGTATTGTCATGTAAAACCCTCGTCTTAAAGGGAAAACCCGGCTTTTAAGCAGTTTTGCCATAGTCTCCCATTACACTTTCCAAAATACATTTATTGAAAATGGTGATCAGGTGGAAATTGAATCCAGAATCCCAGCACAGCAGGGCGAGAGGACTAAGCATCTCCTCTGATGTACAACAACAGTACAATAAAGCAGTGCCGAGCATGTCAGGAGAAGAGAGTTAGATAGAGGAAGGAGAAGAGTCCTCCAGCAGTGCTGAGTGTTTCAGGAGAGGAGAGGTAGAAGAAGGAGCAGAGTCTTCCAGCAGAGCAGAGTGTTTCAGGAGAGGAGCGTTAGATAGAGGAAGGAGAAGAGTCCTCCAGCAGTGCAGAGTATTTCAGGAGAGGAGAGTTAGAAGAAGGAGCAGAGTCCTCCAGCAGTGCAGAGTGTTTTAGGAGAGGAGAGTTAGATAGAGGAAGGAGAAGAATCCTCCAGCAGTGCAGAGTATTTCAGGAGAGGAGAGTTAGATAGAGGAAGGAGAAGAGTCCTCCAGCAGTGCAGAGTGTTTTAGGAGAGGAGAGTTAGATAGAGGAAGGAGAAGAGTCCTCCAGCAGTGCAGAGTATTTCAGGAGAGGAGAGTTAGAAGAAGGAGCAGAGTCCTCCAGCAGTGCAGAGTGTTTTAGGAGAGGGGAGTTAGATAGAGGAAGGAGAAGAGTCCTCCAGAAGTGCAGAGTATTTCAGGAGAGGAGAGTTAGATAGAGGAAGGAGCAGAGTCCTCCAGCAGTGAAGAGTATTTCAGGAGAAAAGAGGAAGATAAAGGAGCAGAGTCCACCAGCAGTGCAGAGTATTTCAGGAGAGGAGAGTTAGATAGAGGAAGGAGCAGAGTCCTCCAGCAGTGCAGAGTATTTCAGGAGAGGAGAGTTAGATAGAGGAAGGAGCAGAGTCCTCCAGCAGTGCAGAGTATTTCAGGAGAGGAGAGTTAGATAGAGGAAGGAGCAGAGTCCTCCAGCAGTGCAGAGTATTTCAGGAGAGGAGAGTTAGATAGAGGAAGGAGAAGAGTCCTTCAGCAGTGCAGAGTATTTCAGGAGAGGAGAGTTAGATAGAGGAAGGAGCAGAGTCCTCCAGCAGTGCAGAGTATTTCAGGAGAGGAGAGTTAGATAGAGGAAGGAGAAGAGTCCTTCAGCAGTGAAGAGTATTTCAGGAGAGCAGAGGAAGATAAAGGAGCAGAGTCCTCCAGCAGTGCAGAGTGTTTCAGGAGAGGAGAGTTAGGTGATCCAAGAAACAAACCTTGTGTGAGTTTGGTGGACTCATTTCAATATTAATACATTATTAATACATGTGTATCCTCCCTGGTAACGGAAGAACATTTTTGCCTCTCACCTTCCTCTTGTGTCGGTGGATGTCTCCTATGGAGTTGGCGAGACTGTTGGGCCCCAGTAACATCCGGGTGCTGCGGGGCCACTCAGCGCTGACCAGGTGGTGCTCCCCCATCAGAATCTTCCGGACACTTTCAGCCCCCGTCACCCTAATCAGGGGGCGGCCCAGCAAGTGAGTCTTGAAGACGTTTCCATATTTCTCTCTCCGAGAAGACTGGAAATTTGAGCCCTGCCAAAGAAGAAGAAGGAGAAGAAATCAATGGAAAACCGAGAGGGGAAGACAAGGGGGGAAAAAAACGGTTTGGAGGAAAGTTAGCACTGATCCCATTACCCAGCATGCACTTGGTCTGCACTCAGGTAGCCCCTGAGCACTTGACTGCCAAAAGCTGCTAATCGTTCCTGAAAACTCTCAAGTCTATGTAACATTTTTATATGTTGTATGTTGTTGCTCCTTATTACCTATTATTACCTATAGTGTTCTAATACTTATGCAACCTTTTATCCAAGAAATTCTTTAAAGATTAATTCTAAGCCACAAATCTGCGCTACTCATGAAGTCATCGCACATTCATCGGGATATGGGCAACGTGTTCTGCCCCACTCTCATGTATATTTCTGTTTTGTATTAAACTGCATAAGATCGGGTGCTGTCTTAATGCATGGGCACTGTCCAGGGGCCCCAGGTGCTTGGGAGCCCCATGATAAGCTTGCATTGCATCATACCTGCCGGCTGTCCCGGATTTGCCAGGACAGTCATGCTTTTTACTAAACTGTCCCAGGATGGCCGTGTCCTGGGAAGCATCCCTGAACCTGTACTGTGCCCTCCTGATAACAGTATTGTGCCCTCCTGATAACAGTATTGTGCCCTCCTGGTACCCTCTTGACCCTCCCCCCCTTCCGTACTATGCCCTTCAGGTTTCCTCCTGTACTGTGCCCTCATTGATTAACATTGATTTTTATTAAAAGTACTAATTCTATCAACTATTTATACTTTAGGTTTTGAGAGTAGGTGTATAAATTTGGGCAGGCTGGTAGGGGTCCCAGTGCATTACTTTGCCCAGGGGCCCATGATGCTATTAAGATTGCCCTGCATAAGGTTATCATTTTTTTTATAGTATTCTGACATCTAGTGGCAGTTTTGCGCAACTACAACTTGTTTACTAATATGATTATGATATTTTCCTCTCCCCTCGCCCATGAAAAGTAATTGTAAACCCATATATTTTGTTTTAAATAATAAACATGTGATACTGCTCTGTGCAATTGTTTTACACAGAGCAGCCCCAATCCTCCTTTTCTTGGGTCTCCTTTCTGGCAATCCTAGCTGCTCCCCCCAAATCGCTTGCTGCGGAGGCACTTTTGGGGGCTCCCTCCCGAGACACGCTCTGTGTGTCCAGTGACACACAAAGCGTGGCTCGGCTCTACCCCACTGCTCCCTCCTTACTGGCTGTGATTGGCAGCTGTGGGAACCAATGGCTCCTGCTGCTGTCTCTGAGCCTATGAGGAGGGAGAGAGACACACCGCTCTCATGCACACTGCTGAAATGAGATTGGGCTCAGGTATGTATTATGCATTAAGGTAAAAAAACCTTTAGAACCACTTTAAGGCCGGCCATACACGGAGAAAATTTCTTTCCTGCAGCCACAGGTTGCAGGAAAGAAATTCGCTGGATTCTCCCATCAACACAGACAGTGTTGATGCAGGAAACCCTCCTGCTGGGCCATTGTCTTCTCCCGGAGGGGGCAGCTTCTCCCGCCCTCCCCCCGCCCAACTGCCAGGAGAAGACAGTGATTATTTCTAGCAATATTCGCAGGTATGACCCGGCATGCTGGTTGTATCAAAGTCGATCAATCGATTAACTTGCTACATTCAGCCTGCCCATACACAGTTCGAATCTTGGGCGGTTCCTGCTGACGGCTTCCCCCGCCCGACTTAACTTGACCATGCGGCTCCCGGGACACCTATCACTGTCTACCATGGCCTGGAGCATAGACCAGCTCCCTTCCCGGCCAGCACTCACAGCCAGGCCCGGGACAAGGGGTGGGCAGGAGAGGAAGGTGGTGCCCTGGGCACTGTGATATCATGTGAAGTGGGGGTGCCACAAGAAGACTTGGGGGGGAGGGAATTTGTGTTGGAAGGGGCAATGGGGGGAGATTTGAAATGGGGGTGGAGAATATGTGTACTGGGAGGGGAAATTTTAGAGGGAGAGGATTTGTGTTAGGAGGGGGTGAATTTATTTATTTTTTTGAGGGAGAGGGCATTCAAGCTGGGGGGATTTAGGGGTTGGGGGGTGGCAAAGATTTGTGCTGAGATGCGGGATTTCAGCAGGGGGTGGATTTGTACTGGCAGGGGGATTTATGCTTACGGGGGTAAGCATGCAGATTAGTGCTAAATGTTTTTGTAGGGGGGGGGGGGTTTGCTGACACATAATGATCAAAGATCTGGGGGGGGGCGCAGTTTGGCATGTTCGCCCTGGGTTCTAGATGACCTTGTCCCAGCTCTGCTCACATCGGTGGGCACAGGACTTTATTCTAATACAGCCTGAGCGGCTCACATGCATATCTTGGTTCGCATTCAACTTCTGCATCATATTGAAGAGTAAAGCTGCCTGTGGATGGTACCAAGTCAGCAGGGGACCATACTGCCCGGACAGATTGGGTCTAAGTAGGTATGCCAAAACATAACGCAACATTTAAAAACTGAACACAAGTCCTGAATCCTCTTTGAAGAATGGGAACATCTGAAATTTGCAAAAATGTTGTGCACGTTTACTTGATAGGGAAACCAAAAAAAAAAAAAAAAAAGCATGATGCGAGTCCAGCTGAAAAGTAGCGAATGTTCATTGAGTCAGCTCTTCAGCAACAACATACCCCATGAATAAACACTTCTATCGACGCACCAGTGGGACAAATATGGAGGAGTGAGGGACGGGGGGGATCTAGGGGCCAGAATGGGGACAAAGGGCCAGGGGAAGGACAGGGGGTGAGCTGTGTTCCCCTTACATACAGTCACCTCCGCCCTCACCTCTCCTGCTCCGTAGAACACACAAGCCGCCACTTCTTGCTGGGAATCTGCATTAAACATCACGACAGCGAGGAGAGCAGCACAAGGACTTATTGTATCCCCGGCCGCTGCACCGTGTATAATTTGTGAGCCCCCCCCCCCCCACCACCACCACCGGCCCCCCGGCTCTGTACAAGCCAACACTCTCAGATGTAAATAAGATTAACAAGCGCAAATATGATTTTATGCTGAACGTTCAATGATTTCCATAGAGCTCCCATACCTCCCCCCAGGGACAGCGGCCTTTTTAAAGGACAAAAAAACACTCCTAGGTGTCTCCAGTTCGTTCTGAAGGAAGGGTTGGCGTCCAAAGCTTCTGTGTCCCTCACTGCAGAGGTCTATGAACAAGGGCGCGATAGTTCTGGGGTGGCCTTTAGAGGGAGCTGTAGACCTATCTGATGGCAGACTCGCCCTGGGGTCACCAAGTGATGGTTTTAGCTACATGCAAGACATGAGGATGATTTCATCTTTGGGTTAAAGGTTTTGACTGCTTCCAGGCGAAGCCTCCTCACACCACTTATAACTCAGGTAGGTTGGTGTTAGTGGATGCTGACATCCACCCATCAAGGCAGTGGCGTATTTTGGTTTTGTGCTGCCCAGACTAAAATTGGGCACCCCCCCATCTAAATTTGTCCCACCCCAGCCGCAGTATATCGTTCTTGTCTCAGGGTCTGATGAGGATGCTGCAGCCATTCAAAGTGAACAGCAGGGGCTTCCTCATCAGACCCCCCTGAGACATGATTCGTTCAAGTGCCACATATGTGGTCAATGGGGCAGAGGAAGGGGTCAGCAGGATATAGGACAGGGGTGAGTAGGGCAGAGAATGGGGTCAGTGGGGCAAGGGTTGGGGTCAGCAGGGCACAGGATTGGTCAGCAGGGCAGAGGACAGGGTCAGTAGGGCATGCCATGTGGTCAATGGTGCAGAGGATGAGGTCAGCGGGATATAGGACGGGGTCAGCAGGGTATAGGACAAGAGTAAGTAGGGAAGAGCATAGGGTTAGTGGGGTAGGGGATGGGGTCAGCAGGGCAGAGGATATGAGTCAGTAGGGCAGAGCATGGGGTCAGTGGGGCAGGGGATGGGGTCAGCAGGGCACAGGATGGGGTCAGTGGGGCAGAGGACAGGGTCAGTAGGGCAGAGCATGGGGTCAGTGGGGCAGGGGATGGGGTCAGCAGGGCACAGGAAGGAGTCAGTGGGGCAGAGCATGTGGTCAATCGGGCAGAGGATTAGGTCAGTGGGGCAAAGATTGGAATCAGTAGGGCAGAGGATGGGGTCAGCATGGTACAGGACAGGGGTCAGTAGGGCTGAAAATGGGGTCAGTGGGGCAGGGGATGGGGTCAGCAGGGCACAGGCCTGGTCAGCAGGGCAGAGGACAGGGTCAGTAGGGCATGCCATGTGGTCAATGAGGCAGAGGATGGGGTCAGCGAGGCATAGAACGAGGTCAGCAGGTCAGAGGATGGGGTCAGCAGGGTATTGGACAGATGTCAGTAGGGCAAAGGAGGGGGTCATTAGTGCAGGGGATGGGGCACAGGACAGGGTCAGTAGAGCAGAGCATGTGGTCAATAGGGCAAAGGATGGGGCCAGTGGGGCACAGGACAGGGGTCAGTAGGGCAGAGAATGGGGTCAGTGGGGCAGGGGATGGGGTCATCAGGGCACAGGATTGGTCAGCAGGGCAGAGGACAGGGTCAGTAGGGCATGCCATGTGGTCAATGGGGCAGAGGATGGGGTCAGTGAGGCATAGGACAAGGTCAGCAGGTCAGAGGATGGGGTCAGCAGGGTATTGGACAGATGTCAGTAGGGCAAAGGAGGGGGTCATTAGTGCATTAGTGCAGGAGATAGGGTCAGCAGGGCAGAGGATATGAGTCAGTAGGGCAGAGCGCAGGGTCAGTGGGGCAGGGGATGGGGTCAGTGGGGCAAAGGACAGAGGTCAGTAGGGCAGAGAATGGGATCAGTGGGGCAGGGGATGGGGTCAGCAGGGTATTGGACAGATGTCAGTAGGGCAAAGGAGGGGGTCATTAGTGCATTAGTGCAGGAGATAGGGTCAGCAGGGCAGAGGATATGAGTCAGTAGGGCAGAGCGCAGGGTCAGTGGGGCAGGGGATGGGGTCAGTGGGGCAAAGGACAGAGGTCAGTAGGGCAGAGAATGGGATCAGTGGGGCAGGGGATGGGGTCAGCAGGGTATTGGACAGATGTCAGTAGGGCAAAGGAGGGGGTCATTAGTGCATTAGTGCAGGAGATAGGGTCAGCAGGGCAGAGGATATGAGTCAGTAGGGCAGAGCGCGGGGTCAGTGGGGCAGGGGATGGGGTCAGCCGGGCACAGGACAGAGCATGTCGTCAATAGTGCAGAGGATGGAGTCAGTGGGGCAATGGACAGGGGTCAGTAGGGCTGGGAATGGGATCAGTGGGGCAGGGGATGGGGTCAGCAGGGCACAGGATTGGTCAGTAGGGCAGAGGACATGGTCAGTAGGGCAGAGCATGTGGTCAATGGGGCAGAGGATGGGTTCAGTGAGGCATAGGACGAGGTCAGCAGGGCAAGGATGGGGTCAGCAGAGTATAGGACAGATGTCAGTAGGGCAAAGGATGGAGTAACTAGTGCAGGGGATGGGGTCAGCAGGGCGTGATCAGGGCATTTTCATATTTGCATAATCACTCCCAAGAGCCAGCTCACTGCATGCATTAGGAAGCTATGTACAGAACCCTGCTAGCCCCTACCACCAGCCACGATCTGCCTGCACTGCATAGAGAAGCACAGAGACCCAGTGATGACATCTCTGGGTCTAACATTAGGCATGTCATGAAAATGGAAAGGTTTTCTTTAACAATATCATTAGCATGTTGATAAGGAAGGAAAACAGGAACCAGGAAAGGCAAAAAATAAAGAGAATAAAGTAAAAACTAATAGATCTTGTAATTGTTCAGAAGATGAGTTTGAAGCTTTAGAAGACAACTCTGGGCTGGAGATTAGAATCAAACACTCGGCTTCTAATGCTACCAAGGAGGCAATGTGAGAATTTACTGAAACATGAGTTTTATACACACTATACTACCAAAAGTATTGGGACGCCTGCCTTTACACACACATGAACTTTAATGACATCCCACTCTTAGACCGTAGGGTTCAATGTTGAGTTGGCCCACCCTTTGCAGCTATAACATCTTCAACTCTTCTGGGAAGGCTGTCCACAAGGTTTAGGAGTGTGTATATGGGAATATTTGACCATTCTTCCAGAAGCGCATTTGTGAGGTCAGGCCCTGATGTTGATAAGAAGGCCTGGCTCGCAGTCTCCACTCTAATTCATCCCAAAGGTGTTCTATTGGGTTGTGGTCAGGACTCTGTGCAGGCCAGTCAAGCTCCTTCACTCCAAACTTGCTCATCCATGTCTTTATGGACATTGAGCCTTCGTTCACACCGGTGCAATTTTTCAAGCGATTTGACAGTTCCAAAGTCCCACCCCATTGCCAGCAATGGAACCATTCAAATTGCTGCGACTTATGTCACAGCGGCTTTGAAGAAGGTTCCTGCACTCGTTTTTTTCCAATTTCATTGTGACTTGCATAGACTTCTGTTAAACTAAGTCGCAAGCCGCAATGAAATGGGAGGTGCAAATCACACTGATCTGCGCAATTTTAAAGCCGCACTTGTATGAACCAGGGCTGAGGACTACTAGACAGCCTTCCCCGCCCTACTTCAAAAGTTCCAGTTTCAATAAAATCCATTCACACTTTTGGCACTCCACCCTACTCAAAAATAAAAAAACATTTTATCCACTTTCAATAAAATCCATAAGCCTCCATTCACACTTGTGGGACTCCAAAGTTGTGCATTGCCACTTTGATGCAACTTTGAAGCAACTTTGGATGAGTGCGACTTTGGCTGTTGACTGTTCCACAACTATCGCATTGAGAAACATTAAAGAGGCGCTCCAGGTTCCCCCCCAAAAAATGAAAAGTCGGCAGCTACAAATACTGTAGCTGCTGACTTTTAATATAAGGACACTTACCTGTCCAGGGAACCGGCGATGTCCCCACCCGAGGCGATTCTTCAATCAGCTTCAAGGCCAGGCGCAGGCATTTAAGGTAAGGGAAACTGGCAGTGAAGCCTTCCGACTTCATAGCCGTTTCCTTCTGCGCATGCGCGAGCCTCACTTTGTGAATAGACCTGCAATCTTCTGGCACCTGTGTGTGTCCCTAAAGGCTGCGAGGGGTTGGAGGAGGGGGCGAACAGTCTCATAGATTGCCGCAGCGATCTGACCCAGAAGTGGGAGTGGGTACCTGTCAAAACCAGAACTGCCCCTTTTGGGTGACGTTTTGAGATGCAACTTTTGAGAATTTACACTGCAGTCTATGGCGCTCAAATCGCATTAAAGCAGTGCAGGAAACCTTTTTAAAGTCGCGGCGACTTTAAGTCGCATTGGGCTTGAACGGCTTCCATTGAAACCAATGGGCTGTGACTTGTAATGCGACTTTATTGTGTCCAAAGTCGCATGACAAGTCGCACAAGAGTGAATTGAGCCTAAAGAAAAAAATCTACAGAGCAGTCTTCCTGCGTGCGCTGCTCACCGTACGGCGCAGAATATTGACATATTTAATTATAGAAGAAGACTGGAATGGAATAGGATTTCGGCAGCCTGAGTATGACTCCTGCAGAAGTGTTTCATTAGTGTCATAATATTTTTAGGAGAGGGATGACATCCTTGCTAATAACGGAGAGTTGGCAGAGCCGCCGGTACCCAGCGATGGCCCCGTGTGCGATCTGCCAACTGGCCCCCAGGCAGATACAGGCAGGTCGGTGTTAGGGCTGGGGAGGCTTGGCCGCGTAGGGGACTCGGCTCTGAGAAAGAGAAGTGTCTGGCTCTGCAGACTGGCAGGCGGAATAGTGAAAGGTGCATTGTTTGGGGTGGGGTGGGGGGGTCACAGACGGAGCTACAGTCAGGGTGTGAAAGGTCACAGAGGAGCAAATCGGCGTGATTACAAGTTTTCCCTACGAAGAGTAGGCTGAATGTCCTGGGAACTCCGCCGCTGTCTGAAGCTTCGCACAGGCTCCGCTTAGGGAAAGGCGAGACTTAAAGGGCATTGTGAGACGTGAAATGATGGAATTTGTTCCTCTGCGGCTTGGGCTACATGGCCCGACCCAGCACATGGCATTCACTGTGTCATTAAACACACAAACACGCCGAGACAGAGTAAAAACATCTTAAAGTTCAAGCAGATTTGCGCAAGGTCTCCTATACCCCCCCTCCCCCAGTGAAAATGCAAAAGTGTAAAATACTAAGCCTTTCCTGTGTTTTCTTCCTATCACTATTTCCTAATGTTGATGTCTGAAAATTCCAATGCAGCAATTTGGAGATTGGATTCGAAATTTGGTGCAATATAAGCACTTTTAGATTGTACTCTTTCCCTACATTTTTACCCCAGTGGAACCCCAGAGCAAATTTTTCGATTTTGGGGAACCTCTTCTAAAAATAATGAATTGGGGGTCAGTAGGAAAAATGCCCATTACATTGTTGGCCAGCAGGAAGAATGAAACCGATACAGATAGCTCAAGGAACCCCCAGCAATCTCTGGAGGAACCTTAGGGTTGCACAGAATTTTGGTTGTCTCTCCAAGGCTCTCCGTGGGAGTCTTTCCCCAAAAAAATTCCAATGTAGCAATTTGGAGATTGGATTAAAAATTTGGCACAATATAAAAAATTTAGGTGCTTTGCCAATGCTTATTGGCACCACACTGCTAGGCCCTTCAACCTCTTACAGATTGTACTCTTTCCCAACATTTTTACCCCAGTGGAACCCCAGAGCTAATTTTTAGATCTTTGGGAACCAATGCTAAAAATATTGAGTTGGGGGTCAGTAGGAAGAATGCCCATTATATTGTTGGCCAGCAGGAACTATGAAACCCTTACAGACAGTGCAAGGAACCCCCAGCAACCTCTTGAGGAACGTTAGGGTTGCACAGAATTCTGGCTGTCTCTCCAAGGCTCTCCGTGGGAGTCTTTTCCCCAAAAAATTCCAATGCAGCAATTTGGAGATTGGATTAAAAATTTGGCACAATATAAAAACTTTTAGGTGCTTTGCCAATGCTTATTGCCACCACACTGCTAGGTTCTATAACCACTTACAGATTGTACTCTTTCCCAACATTTTTACCCCAGTGGAACCCCAGAGCTAATTTTTAGATCTTTGGGAACCAATGCTAAAAATATTGAGTTGGGGGTCAGTAGGAAGAATGCCCATTATATTGTTGGCCAGCAGGAACTACGAAACCCTTACAGACAGTGCAAGGAACCCCCAGCAACCTTTGGAGGAACCTTAGGGTTGCACAGAATTCTGATTGTCTCTCTGTGGCTCTCCATGGAAGTCTTTCCCAACAAAATTCCAGTGCAGAAATTTGGAGATTGTATTAGAAATTTGGCCCAATGCAAACACTTTTAGGTGCTTTGCTTACTGCCACCACACTGCTAGGTCCTTCAACCACTCCAGATAGTACTCCTCCCCAATATTTTTATCCCCGTGGAACCCCAGAGCTAATGGGGAACCCCTGCTAAAAATAATGAATTGGGGGTCAGTAGGAAGAATGCCTGTTACATTGTTGGCCAGCAAGAAGAAAAAAACCCCTACAGACAGTTCAAGGAATCCCTAGCAACCTCTGCAGGAAACTTAGGGTTCCACAGAACTCTGGTTATCTTTTCATGGCAGTCTTTCACAACATTTTTACCCCAGTGGAACCCTTAAGGTAATTTTTAGGTCTTGGGGAACCCATTCTAAAAATAATGAACTGGGGTCAGTGGGAAGAATGCCTGCAGGACGAATGAAACCCTTACAGACAGCTAAAAAAGATCTTGCCACTTGTTCTGCCAGTTGGCATTGGACCCAGACGTTATGCAAGTAGCATTCTGCCACAGCTCAAGGAACCTCCAGCAACCTCTGGAGGAACCCTAGGGTTCCTCTATGGTGTAAGCTAGTTTTTCTCAACTAAGGTGCCGTTGGGTTAACCTGAGGTCCCGTGAGCACAAGAACAAGTTTGCCTTGGATCAGAAATGGATGAGAGGACTCTGTGATCCAGGGAAGAACTCAAAGGGTTCCTTGAGCAATGGCTTCCAATAGAACCTCCAGAAAACCAGGGTTCCACGGAACTCTGGTTGTCTTTCCATGGCAGTTTTTCTTAACACTTTTACCCCAGTGGAACCCTTAAGATAATTTTTAGGTCTTGGGGAACCCCTGCTAAAAATAATGAATTGGGGGTCAGTAGGAAGAATGCCTGTTACATTGTTGGCCAGCATGTAGAACTAAACCCTTACAGACAGCTAAAAAAGATCATTGGAGTAATGCTGCCAATTGCTCTGCCAGTTGGCATTGGGCCCAGAGTTATGCAAGCAGCATTGAATGGGAAGTCAATCTGCCACAACTCAAGAAACCCCCAGCAACCTCTGGAGGAACCCTAGGTTTGCTCTATGGTGTAAGCCAGTGTTTCTCAACTAAGGTGCTGTTGGGTTAGCCCAGAGTCCCATGAGCACAAGACCAGTGCACAAGAGGGGGTTCCTTGAGCTATGGCTTCCAATGGAACCCCCTAGCAAACACTGGAGGAACCCTAAGGTTCTATGGTTCTCTGGTTGAGAGTACCTAGGTGCTGTCTAAGGCAAGCCGTGAAGCTGAACAGGGAAACTCCTCTTCCTTCCTCGGCCGTCTAACAATGCAACTAACAAGGAGAAAGCTTCTTTGACAGATGTTACTTTTTTCTGTCTCCAAGAGCTTGATGAGGGCAAGTGTTAGGGTAGGAGAAAATTTCCTTCTGTCAAAGCAGTTGTCTCCTTTAAAGCTGCGTTGTTGGACAGCCATTGAGGGAGGAGAGATGGAGGAAAGTCCTGTCCAACCTCACAGTTAGTCTAATGCTGTGTACACACGACAGGACTTTCGACGGACTGAATCACGTCAGACTTTTCGACGGACTTTTGACGGACTTTTTTCTACGGACTTCCGTCGAATCAGACTTGTCTACACACAATCACACCAAAGTCCGACGGATTCGACTGTGATGACGTACGACCAGACTAGAATAAGGAAGTTCATAGCCAGTAGCCAATAGCTGCCCTAGCGTCGATTTTCATCCATCGAACTAGCATACAGACAAATGGATTTTTCGACCGGACTCGAGTCCGTCGGAAAGATTTGAAACATGTTCTAAATCTAAAGTCCGTCACATTTTCGACAGAAAAGGTCCCCTGCAGGTCCGATGAAGCCCACACGCGGTCGAATTGTCCGACGGATTCGTTCCATCGGACAAGTTTGGTCGAAAAGTCCGGCCGTGTGTACACGGCATTAGACAGCACATGGGAAGATGGGAAGAAGGACTAACCACCAGGTTTCAAAACTATCTGAATCAAAAACTCAGAACAAGAATGCCATTTAAAAAAGAGCCCTCGCTTCCAATTGTCTTAATGTGTTCTGTTCCCCAGGGTAACATGTAAGACTTTGCCCCATCCTCCTAAGTGCTAAGTCTAAGCTGTGAGGTCAGACAAGAAACCCCTTTTCCTTTCTTCCTTCTTTTGTCCGACAACGCAGTTACCAAAGAGAAAGCTGCTTGGGCAGATTATAGGATTAGCAGAAAAGCCAGGCAACACGCATCTTCAGAAAGAGGTCAGCAAAAGCAGCCTGCAGATTTCTACTACAGCATTTTTTGGAATTTCAGTATATTATTTTTGGATTATTGCGTTCGTGGTTTTTTTTTGTTTTTTTTTGTTCATTTTAACAGTTCTGTCGTTTAACCGGAAAAAAAAAAAAGAACGGTTGAAACGGACTGCAAGTTGCGCGGTTCTGCCCTTCCATTCTCTGTGCCGCAGCTCTACACCGAGCATGAGCCTATAAAAACAAATACCCGTTAATATAATAAATACCTACGTAATCTAAACAGCTCCATGGCATGCAGAAAAAAAAAAATTTACTCCAGAGTCCCGAGGCAAACAGACCTGCGGTTGTGAATTCTCAAAGTTCAGGTGACTGAGTTTCTGATCTACGCAAATATAATTAAAGTAGTTTTTTGTGCCATTAATAAAGAGATATTTGTCCAACATTTCCACTGCAGTACAAAGACCACCTTTATGTGGTAGGATTTTCGACCCGAGTCCAATTTACACAACGTTTTGTATTTTTAGCCTTGAACTGTTTTTGGATGGAGCCTGTGGAAAATGGAATACCCTTTCTGGTACCTCGGTTATTTAAAAAAAAAAATAGCAATGGATAGATTTTACTTTAAAATAAAAATAATACTTTTTTTTTTTTGTTGTCGAATGTTATTTTCTTAATTTTTAACGGAGGATTTGCGTTAACCCTCTGGATATAACAGATTATGTGGTCGCTATAAAATATTTCACACTCCGGAGAAAATCCTGTGTGAAATTTAGAGACGGCCGCGTTCGGGTGCAGGCGGGGGGGAATAGCCATTCAAAAATTCTATGCAAAAGTGTGTCAATTTAAATAGCATCAGGGGCAGAAAAAAAAAAGACCTACACAATTTTTTTTATTTCCCCCCTAGATGGGAAGGTGCAGCGCCAACTGGGTGGAATAGCCATTCAAAAATTCTATTAAAAAATTTGTCAGTTTAAATAGCAACGGGGGGAAGCCCTACAGATTTAAGAAAAAAATTGCAACATGGAGAAAGAACAAAACAAAAACAATAAGCAAAATTTAAAGAATAAAGCACATTCTAAACGTTGTTTTACTTAAATTAATTCCTTTAATTAATTATTTTCATTTAATTAATTTCTAATATTATCTTGAAGCAAAAAAAAATAATAAAATTGAGGAAAATTTAGATTTTTTTTTTCTGGTGTTTTGTTCACAGGTGCCCACATTTTCCAATACATAGAGCATTATTTTGTGAATAACCATTTGCTGTGGGACAGAAATTCTGACCCCTGCTGGCTAAAATGCTTACTACAACTCTATCTAAAAAAAACGTTGGCCTACTTGTGCATAAAAAATACTGCCATTGCTGATCTCTTTTGGATAATGCTAGGTGCCCGGCAGTCAGTCATACTAATGCCGCGTACACACGACCGGACTTTACGGCATAATTGGTTCGGCGGACCGGAGTCCGTCGGGCAATTCGATTGTGTGTGGGCTCCAGGGGAATTTTTTTCCCCAAAAGTTTGATGGACCTAGAAATGAAACATGTTTCAAATCTTTTCAACGGACTTGAGTCCAGTCGAAAAATTGGCTCGTCTGTATGCTAGTCCGACGGACAAAAACCGACGCTAGGGCAGCTATTGGCTACTGGCTATCAACTTCCTTATTTTAGTCCGGTCGTACGTCATCATGTACTAATCCGTCGGACTTTGGTTGATCGTGTGTAGGCAAGTCCGTTCGTTCAAAAGTCTGTTGTAAAGTCCGTCGAAAAGTCCACAGGACAAAGTCTGCCGTAAAGTCTGCTCGTGTGTACGCGGCATAATTCTCCAGCAGAAATAAGGGATGTCACAGCAGCGAACATAACTGAATTTTGGCCAATATCAAGGCCTATGGATAATTTACTTATATGTGAGTCTTATCACATCCAAGGCAGATAGTTTTCGCAAGTTTCTGGTGGTCCTTCTGGTATCCGTTTGAGCATGAGAGGTAGGTTGCATGGGTCAGAATTCCATCACAAATGTGTACGGTTAAGGCTGCACTGAGCCTCTTGTAACTGCAACCTGTGCTGTGAAACCTTCCTTTAATGGGCTAGGCTAGCTTGGGAACCAAGAGATGGTGGTGCTGGAACCAGTGAGCACCAACATGGATTTCAAAAGACTTGGTTTGGGAGCTAGTCAGTAGATCACAAGTCTGGGAAATATAGTAAGACAGTCAGTGATTTCCAAACCATAGACACTATTTCTTGACCTTTTCACCATGGAGCAACCCTTTAAAAATGTGTTCAGTTCTCGTGGAACCCCCGCTAATATGATTAGACCTACAGCTCATGGTGCATCAGTGTGATAGTTGTACAGAGTTTGATCTAAAAGAATAAAGAATGGATTTCCTTCATAATCATAAATTAAACACATAATAATAATGGCCAGAAAAGAAGATTATATTGTCCTCTAACATTGGTGGTCAGTAGGATAGGCAGGAGATCAACCGGACAATGCTCTCTTTTCAAGGAACCCATAGAAACTCTGGAGGAACCCCAAAGTTCCACAGAACCCTTGTTGAGAAAGGCTGCCACAGGTGGTCAGCTCTTGAACATGTTTAAATGCAACGCGTTTCATTTTCTACCTGAACCTGGAAGGTTTTGGATGGCTCTGAAGTTGGATCCACATTTATCTCTCCAAGCTCAGAAAAATTTCTACTTGCCCGAACCCCAACAAAGTCCCACACTTTGTAGAATCCTGACGGTAACTGGTCAATTTAAAGGATGTTGCTCTGCAGACTTGTAGCTGAAGGGAAGGGGGGGAGGGGGGTGAACGATGAGGCAGAGACGCGTTCAATCAGTCTGTATTCTCTGTAGTCATGACATCATAGGGTAGACAAGGTTCTGAGACAGGATTTGCAGCCCACAATAAGCTTACACACAAGAGCAAGAAAACTTGGAGTAATATTTTTTGCAGCCTTTCTGCTGTCAGAGAGGCGGTTACCGAAGCCTGAAAGCATATTGCAATGTGAAAAACTTTGCAGACTCCAGGTGTAAGGCAAACTTTAAGGTTTTTCTCAGCAATCTGGCTTCAAGAAGGGATCTTAGGGATGTTCTTTTTTTCAACCTTACTATGTAATTATGTAACAAACATTCAACTTGCAGGTGTGAAATTATATCACATGCACAATTGTCTGACGATAATATTTCCAGTTCCCGAATAATAATATCAAAAAGAAGACGAAGCAGACAAAGAAGAAGGAGAAGAAAAATATAAAGAAAAAGACATAGAAGAAGAAAATGAAGAAGAAGTAGGAGACGAAGAAGCAGGAGAAGACAAAGAAGAAGATGAAAAAAAAGAAGGAGAAGAAGAGGAAGAAGATGAAGAAGACGAAGAAGGAGAAGAAGAAGAAAAAGAAGGAGGAGAAGAAGAAGAAGGAGGAGAAGAAGAAGAAAAAGAAGAAGAAAGAGAAGAAGAAAAAGAAGGGGGAGAAGAAGACGAAGAGGAAAAAGAAGGAGAAGAAGAAGAAGATGAAGAAGATGAAGAAGAAGGAGAAGATGAAGAAGATGAAGAAGAAGGAGAAGATGAAGAAGAAGGAGAAGATGAAGAAGAAGGGGAAGAAGGAGGAGAAAGAGCAGGAGAAGATGAAGATTGAAGAAGAAGATGAAGAAGACGAAGAAGGAGAAGAAGAAGAAAAAGAAGGAGGAGATAAAAAAAGGAGGAGAAGAAGAAGAGGAAAAAGAAGAAGGAGGAGAAGAAGGAGGAGAAGGAGAAGAAGAAAATGAAGGGAAAGAAGAAGAAGACGAAGAAGGAGAAGAAGAAGAAAAAGAAGGAGAAGAAAAAGAAGAAGACAAAGAAAAAAAGCAGAAGAAAAAGAAGACGAAAAGTACAAAATAAAATAATAACATCTTTATGGGCAAAACAATTAGGTGACAACCAAAGGGTGGACATTATTTACAGCTCCTGAAAATTTAGGTGCTCTGGATGGACTTTAAGCCCTGGTTCACACTGCTGTGACTTCTCATACGACTTGCTGCAATGTGCGACACAGAAAGTGGCATGACAAATCAATACACATTCATTTCAATGCTAACTGCTATGACTCGAGTCACAGTGACTCAAAGAAATAAAAAATAGTTCCCATACCACTTTTCAGCGTCTTCCTTGCGACATGAGTTCCATGGACTGCAATGGTAAAAATCACAAAAGTCGCAAAGAAGTTATTTCTTTGTCTTATCTTTGTGACTTTGCGACTTCAGAGGCTTTTCTAAGTTCAATAATATGTATCACACTCTGTATTGGTATGGTTTACCAAAGCCTAAGTTGCAAAACATCAAAGTGGCATGGAAATTGCATTGAAGTTGCATTGAATTTGCATTGTCACAATGCAAAGTCACACTGGAAGTCGAACGACTTTGGGGGGGGGGTCGCAGGAATTATCCATTGTACTTTTGGCATTTGGATGAATGGCCCCATTCACAGCAGCAATCGCATAGAAGACACGATTGCTGGTACGCAATGGGAAAAACAGTGCTTTCAATCAACCAGGAATGGAACATACCTTTGAAACCAGGTAATCCACCACCCACAAGTTTAATGATCCACCTGAATTCGATCGATCACACTGGGCAATAAATTGGCAGTTTTAATACAGGCTATTGAAAAATTGAAAAGTCTGTGAAAACCAGAAAAAACTGCAGCGATTTTGACGATAGCGGTTGGATTTTTTTTTTTTTTTATAGCCAGGTCCAATCGAGGCAATTTCAATCCTGTCTTCTTGTGGCCAATCAACACCAATCATTTCTGCATTAGGTTGCTCAGGATTTCGCTTCTAGCTCAATTTAAAGTGGTTGCGGTTGCCGGTGTGCAATCTCAGCCGGGAAAACCTGGGTGACCACACAGGAGCCCAACTGGGAGAGATTTGTCACTCCCACAGCAGGAAGTGCCTGGACAAGGACCTTCATGGTAGTATCACCAAAAGTATTCTTTAAATGAAAACTGATTTAAATGAAAACTGATTTTAAAAAAAAGATTGAAAAGCGATTTGAAAATTTAAAGCTGAACTTTAGGAGCAAAAGCTTTCATTTAAATATATTCCTCAGAAGCCACAAAGGATACAAATCCACTTTGTGTCTCCCAAATGCCTCTGCAAACCCAGATATTACCTTGTCAACGTAGCAGTGACTTCATCGCTGCGCATAGCCTGTGCAAAGAGTAGAGCTGTGGGAGGGACACAACAGGCTCCGCCTACTACAAAGTGATTCTGCCATGAAGAACCCTCCTGTCATAGGTGACAACTGTCCACTAGTTGTGTCACGGACATCTAATAGAGACTACAAGTTTCCGTTTCAGCACACATTATGCAGGGATGGTCCACTGGTTGTCATCCTTAGAAAATCTGCCATGGAAAATGCCATGCAGCATGTGGATGGGAAATAGCTGCAAAGAGGCAACAGGAGATCAATAGACTTGGGCTCGGTTCACACTGCCGCAAGCTGAAAGCCGTGCGACTTACGGTGTGACTTTGCCAGGCAACTTGATGCGACTTTGAAGCAACTTTGAAGCCACTTTGAGGCAACTTTCAGGCTGGGTTCACACTAATGCGATTGCAGACACCGCAAGTGATTCACACAGCATTCCTGTGCACATCACATCTATGTGTTGCGAATTCAGCCATACAGTTTGTATGACTAAAATCGCGTTGCATTCACACCAAAATGGTGCAAGACCCTTTTTTTTTTGCCTGCACTGGAATTGGGTCCGTATGGGTGTTCAGACCCATGAACACCCGCGGTGGTTCGCAGAGCGTGGTGCGAACTGTTTGCGATTCTAATGCGGTGCGGGAACCTGCGCAGGAATCAATGTGGTTCTCACACCGCATCAGTGTGAATCCAGCCTCAGGGAGTGCCCCGGTAATCTTACTGTAAAGTCGGGTCCAAATCACATCAATAAAGATGAGGATTGGACTTGGAGGCGACTTCCATTAAAGTCTATGGGGGTTATATACTAAAGGCAAATCCACTTTGCACTGCAAGTGCACTTGGAAGTGCAGTCGCTGTAGATCCGAGGGAGACATGCAAGGAAAATAAAAAAACAACATTTTAGCTTGCACATGATTGGATGATAAAATCAGCAGAGCTTCCCCTAATTTCAGATCTACCCCTCAGATTTACAGTGACTGCACTTCCAAGTGCACTTGTAGTGCAAAGTGGATTTGCCTTTTGTAAATAACCCCCTATGGGCACAAGTCGGATAGAAGTCGCCTTGAAGTAGTGCAGGAAACCTTTCTAAAGTCAGAGCGACTTCAGTAGTGCTAATTAAGACCGCTCTCATTGACTAATATGGGATTTCACATGTCACATGGGTGTCGGATCCCAAGTCGCGGCAGTGTGAACTAAAGATGCAACAAAGGTTGAAAAAAAAAAAAACAAACAAAAAAACCATGTATTTTATTTATAAATACAATCTCATTTGTTTAGGATACACAGAGGTTTAGAAAGTGAACTGACATTTTTTGGTTACATTTTTTTTTATTAAAAGCAGGGAAGAGATACAATGTAACAAAAAGGGGGTCATTCTCTAAAGAAAGGCTTTGATGGATTGGCGGGGCCAAAGGGTTAAATAATCTTTCCTTCTTATGGCCAGTCCCCAGTGTCCTGATAGAAAGGTAGAAACAAAAAATTTCCGAACTGCCTTTTTTTTTATAATCTATTTGCACACACAATTCCCGTATGGATGGTGCCAAAATGAAAAAAATTGTCACCTAAATAGTAAAAAAGTGAACTAATCCCACCTGAAAACACTTTACAAATTCTACAGGAATACTGATCTGTACAAAAGGGATGAAATATAACAAAAAGGGCAGGGGGGGGGGTCATTCTATATTCTATAAAGAAAGTCCCTTAAGGGCAGCCTCAGGTGAGGTTGATGAAGGGTTACTGGAGCTGATGAAGGTCCAGGGAGGAGGAGGAGGAGGCCGGGCCCAGAGGTGGCAATCCATCCCTCCCCAGCCTGGAGCTCAGACACTCACCAGCCCTGACTCTTACCTGCCTCCGGACCACTGACACCCCTTCACTGGGCCTTAAAGCAGCAATGCCAAGCAGCCTGGCCGTCGCTCAACACCAGCCGTCCGCCGCGTGCGCTGCCCAGACTGACTGCTTTATGGGGTGTGGGGCCCACCAAGCTGGCCTGATGTCACTACGTCTATTATCATTATTGTTATTGTTGTTATTAATAATTGTTGTTATTATTGTTATAGTTGCTGTTATTATTATTATAGTTGTTAATAATAATAATAATAATAACAACAATTATAATAATAATAATAATAATAATAACAACAACTATAACAATAAAAATAATAATATTTCTATCATTGTTATAGTTATTATTATTATTATTATTATTATTATTTCTATTGTTGTTGTTGTTATTATTACTACTACAAGTAGTAGATGGGGTGGTTAACCCCTTCCCTTTCCTGACTCCTGCCACCACCCAGCCTGGACCAAAAACACATTCCTGGCATGCCTGTGTACCAGCTGTGCCCATAAACAGCCCCCACACTGCCAGCCAATGGTCTTCCCCTACCAAGAGAAGATGCCTGAACCAGGGGAGCTTACATTCCAACAGGGAACACTGCGTGATATTCTGCACTTCGTTGATCTGTGGGGATTTCATTCCATTGGATCTTTCTAGGAAACTCACACATCATTCACATATCATTACCAACATCAAACACCAATTACCTTCCATTCCACAAATAGACAGGAGGTCCTACTGCAGGCTGACTGCAACTAACCTCAATTATACAGGAAGAATGGAGAGAGAGAGAGAGGGAGAGAGAGAAGAGGAAGAGAGAGAGAGAGAGAGAGAGAGAGAGAGAGAGAGAGAGAGAGAGGAGAGAGGGGGGGTAGAAGGAGAGAGAGAGAGAGGGGGGGAGAAGGAGAGAGAGAGGGGGGGGGGGAGAGAGAGGGGGTGGGATGGATGGATGGTAGGAGAGAGAGAGAGAGAGAGAGAGAGAGGAGAGAGAGAGAGAGAGAGAGAGAGAGAGAGAGAGGGAGAGAAGAGAGGAGGAGAGAGAAGAGAGAGAGAGAGAGAGAGAGAGAGAAGGAAGAGAGAGAGAAGATAGAGAGAGAGAGAGAAGGAGAGAGAGAGAGAGAGAGAGAGAGAGAGAGAGAGAGAGAGAGAGAGAGAGAGAGAGAAGGGGAGAGAGAAGAAGGGGGAGAGAGAGAGAGAGAGAGAGAGAGAGAGAGGAGAGAGAAGGATGGAAGGGGAGGAGAAGAGATGGGGGAAGGGAGAGAGGGGGGGAGGGGAGGAAGGGAGAGAGAGGGGGGGTGG
>JBBGZY010002070.1:0-83098 GCA_037952925.1 Lithobates clamitans | reverse complement strand
AAAATGTAAATAGAGGTGGCAATGTGAGTGGATAGAAGTAATGTGCTTTTGCAAAGAAAGTATTGGATCCTAAAGTATGAGTAGTATTTAAAAGGCACAAACTTAAATTCAGGACCGAGAGATTCAAAGGATCGTATGGTACGATTTACATATAGGTGAGATAGAACAAGTTTGTTTATGCCTAGTCATTATAGAAAGTGAGCACCTAAAGGAGTTTATGTCCCAAAACATAGAGACCAAGTCCTTGAATCGAAGAGAGATAGGAAGTTGGGAGAGGGATGATGACAGTTCTAAATAAGTACAACAGTTTGGTGAGTATTTTAGTGGTCTTGTCAATGTAAGTCAATACCTGTAGTAAGAGGGTTGGATTTTATGGTGTCTGTTAAGGGTTTCATAATTAGTGCAAGTATATAGGTGAGAGGAAGCATCCCTGCCTAGTACCACTGGAGATAAAAAAAATTGGTTCAGATAACATACTGGAGGTACTGTAAATACTCTCTCTAAAGGGAAAGAGTAGAGAGAAAATTGCCAAGTCTAGCTATCTAGTTATACCAACTTTTTTTTTTGGAGTACTGCTCTAAAAAACATCCAATGGATTCTATCAAATGCCTTCTCTGCATCCAGAGAAAGGAACAGTTTTCTGGAATTCCACTCTTTTATTAAAATCAACCAAATGTTTAGTCTTATCAGGGGCTTGCCTGCCAGATACAAATCCCGCTTGATAAGGGTGTATCAAGGTAGGTAATATATGTACCAATCTAAGGGCAAGTAATTTGGCCACAATTTTAACATCAGTGTTGAAAAATTATATAGGTCTATAATTATTAGTAGCAGATGGATCTTTGTTGGGGATTGTAACAATTACAGCTTGCAACATTTCAGAGGGAAAAGGAACCAGAGGCTAGATCAAAGACAGACAGCAGATGAGGTGATTTAAGTTCAACAAGTTGCTTATAATATTTGTTAGAAAATCCATTGTTGGGGGCGTGGCTAACCACCAAGCTGAATGGACCTGCACTGAACAGAGAATCGGACCCCAAATCACTGCATCAGACCACAAAAAATGTAGTCCTCGGACCCCCACAACCTGGGGAACCAGACCAGAGCCTCTAGAAAGAGGAAAGAATACAGAATACCCACGAAAATCACGGATTTCCTCATCTTCCCTCAGGGAGACAAAATCCAAGATGGCGCCCGCAGCACCGCTCAGCACACAGAGGATTCCTACACTCACCTGCCTGATGCTGATGAACCCTCCATCTCACCCCTGCACAACGCCTCAGGCTCCCAGCTATCCTGCGGACCCTCATCCACCTCCAGCAGCCCTGCCAAAGCACGGATGCGCCTGGATACAGCGGACCAGCCACAGGAGGTAAGGCCTGCTCTAGAAAACCTCCTCACACATACACCTACAGCTTCCCCCATAGCGGCCTTCCCTACTGCTAATCAGCCAGTCATAGACACTATGATGAAGGAGATGCTGATGTCACTTCACAGGTCCCTTCAATCTGACATTTCCTCAATGTTTACAGCATTTAATACAGAAATGCTGCACACAGGGCAGAAGGTGGGGATTACTGAAAATCAGATGAGCGCCATGACAGAAACGGTTAATGACCTGGTAGACGCACATGATCATACCAGAGAAGAACACCGATGGGTGCATGCCAAAATGGCGGATCTCGAAGATCAATCACGGCGTCAAAATGTTAAGATAAGAGGGATCCCTGAAACTATTCTACCAGCAAATGTAAACTCCTATGCTAGGGAGTTGATCTCAACACTCCTCCCAGATCTCTCACCGATCGAGACGATCATCGATCGTATCCACTGTCTCCCAAAACCTCCTCATTTACCCGCAGAAGTACCTCGTGACACTCTGATGCGCTTCCACTTCTATCACACCAAAAATATGCTCCTCACACAATCCAGACGCCTGGGACAGCGCCCACATCCATAGGCAAAGCTGCAACTCTTTGCTGACATCTCCCAATACACCCGTCAACTGCAAACAATAACTAAACCCCTCAATAACCATAAGATCCCATACCAATGGGGTTTCCCAACCAAGCTGATGGTTACTAGAAATGCAGTACGCCACAACATCCATACCGCAGAAGAGGGCATACAATTGCTCAAAACATGGGGTATTATTCCTGATGGTGACCCTCCAACCCCGATGACCCACAAACCAAACTCACAATCCTTCAACTCCGGTCGTTCGCCTCACCACAACAAATGACTTCCAAATCAGTGATGCTGTCAATCTAATCTCAGACAAGCACTCCGATTCAGTGCCTGCTCGTTGCAGTTAGTTTACAAACTTTACCCTCATCCTCCTCCAGCAGTCCCTAACACACTGCTGCCACCTGTCTCCCTCTGCCCTCTGTTTATCACTAACTACCTTACTGTTTCTCTCCCTTCCTTCCTTATCCATGAGAGCTCAAGTACATCGGATCCAAGACTTATAGCAGACTTCAACCTCCTCGAGCAACTCACCCATCTGTGTAACTGTAAGTAGTACCTCACTCCGCTACCTATACACACCACTTTCAAAATGCCCAAATTTATGTCACTGAATGTAAAGGGACTAAATCACCCTGCCAAACAGGCTTCTCTGTGGCGAACTGTACAAGATTCTCACTGCGATATCCTGTGCATCCAAGAAACGCACTTTAAGACCAATGCTGAACCTCCGTGCTCCAACAAAAATTTCCCCAATATCTTTAGAGCCTCGAGTCCTGACAAAAAACATGGAGTCATGATAGCCATCAGAACCATATGCTCATTCACCCTACATGACAGCCTTCAGGATGTTGCTGGTAGATATCTGGCATTGAACTGTACATTAAACAATGACAAATACACCATCGTATCTGTATATGCCCCCAACAAGAGACAAATCCACTTTATGTCCAAATTGATGAAGAAAATCAATCGCTTTAAACAAGGCCATCTTGTCATATGTGGCGACTTTAACATAGTGCCTGACAACTCCATCGACTCTTCTTCCCACTCTACCAGAGTTACATCCCCTATGGGACCGTTTATCCGATCTTATGACCTATTTGATGTGTGGAGATGCCATCACACCACTGAGAGGGACTATTCTTATTTCTCCCCTAGACACAATTTTTACACTCGGATTGACTACTTCCTAGTGGATAAATGGACTTTCCCCAAAATCTCTTCCACGGAGATATCGACCATTACGTGGTCAGACCATGCCCCGGTTACAATGACCATAGAAGACTCACCGAAGATTTCCCAAACAAGGATTTGGAGAGCGAACTCTGCAATTCTCCACTCACCGACCCATTCTACTTATATTAAGGACCGTCTAACAGAATACTTTAATACTAATGCAGGAACTGTTAGCAATGATACCTTTCTTTGGAATGCCCATAAGGCATTCATTAGGGGGATCCTTATTCAACTTAATGCTAGAGAGAGGAGGAGAAGATCACAGCATCTAAACACACTCACTTCTGATATTAAAACGTTAGAACACCAAAATCAAACTAATCCAGATTCTTTAACCAAGAATAAATTAGACTCCCTTAGACAAGAATTAAAATTTCTCTTTCTAGAATCCTTTGAAAAAGCACATAAGCATTTTAGAGCACAACACTACTCCACTGTTAACAAAGCCGGAAAGAAATTGATCAACCCACAAGCTATTGCAGACGCATTTAGTTACTACTACAATACACTTTACAATCTGAAAGATGACACATCTATCACACAGCCGTTATTACCTGACATAGAAGCATTTCTAAATGAGATCAACCTCCCCAAACTAACTGCAGAACAACTAGACTCCCTGAACACCCCATTTACGGATCTAGAAGTCAGAAATATAATTTCATCACTTCCCTCTAACAAATCTCCAGGTCCAGATGGTCTTACAGGAGAGTATTACAAACAAATTTGGAACTGTATTAGCACCATATCTGACCAAAGTATGAAATGATGCTGCCTCATCCTCCTCTCTCCCCCCGGAAAATGCTAAATGCCTTGATCGTTACACTACCGAAGCCGGGGAAAGAGCCTACCTCTGCACAAAACTTCCGACCCATATCCCTTCTCAATGTAGACACAAAAATTTATGCCAAACTAATAGCCCACAGATTACTCAACCTAATGCCCCTTCTAAAACATAAAGACCAATCAGGCTTCACAAAAGGGAGACAGACAACTGATGCCACTCACAGAATTATCAACATAATCCATCACGCTGAGACGTCTCGAACGCCTTCTCTGCTCCTCTTCTTGGATGCAGAGAAGGCGTTCAATAGGGTCCACTGGAAATATCTTGAAGCAACCCTTGGCAAATTTGGCTTCCAGGGCCCCATTCTAGCGGCCATAATGGCTCTATATTCCTCCCCATCAGCACAGGTTTATACGTCAGGGATGCTATCTAAGCCATTCTCCATCACTAATGGCACCCGACAAGGTTGTCCGCTCTCACCAATCATCTTTAACCTAATCATGGAACCCTTAGAACATGTCAGATACCACTCTAAAATATCAGTCTTCACTATTGGCACCATAGAGCACAAAATAAATTTATTTGCAGACGACGTGATAATGATGATCACAAATCCCCACTCTTCCCTGGCTTCGGTTCAATCGTTGTTGAAAAGGTTTAGTACTTTATCTTACTACAAAGTCAATGAACATATATCCTACATTTTAGACCTGGGCATTGATGCAACCACTAGTAATCTACTCCAGAACCAATATCCCTACCCATGGGTGGATGATGGTATTCCCTACCTAGGCATTACTCTCACCAAATCCACTAGAGGTCTTTTCGCACACAACTACACAGACACCAAACAAATGATGTTTACCGAAACCACAAAACTCTCTAAACATGAATTCTCATGGGCAGGCCACCTAGCAGCTTTTAAAATGATAGTATTGCCCTGGTTGCTCTACATCTTTCGCACACTTCCTATACCACTTTCATCTACCTACCTGAAATCTCTCCAATCCATCCTAAGCCAATTCGTTTGGCAAGGGAAAAAATCTAGATGTAGCCACACAAAACTTATTAAACACAGATTCGCAGGTGGGATGGGATACATAGATATCAAAGACTACTACAATGCCACCATTCTGTCACAAATGAAAGAATGGATGAATACATCACCCACGACTCTCTGGAGCGATATAGAAAATCACACGACGCCAGGCTCTAACCTGGCCAACTGGTTATTTAGTGCCTCCACACATAACCCTCACATTCTCCATTACTCACCAACTGTCCAAGCCTCAGTTAAAGTTCCTTTAAACACCTTAAAGCTTCTTACGCCTGACTTAATATTCTCAACCTGGATTACTGACCGGGTAACATACACACAAGAGCTTCGCGACTTAACAACCTGCAAATCCTTCTCACAAATTCTCAAAGACCTCAATGCACCCTCCAAAGACTTCCTCACCTACTTCAGATTACAAAAATGCTTAAAGACACACACATCTATAGAAGGAACAATAACCCTTAAAACTATGGAACTACTTCTTTACAGAACACTATAACACTAAGGGGACTTCCCTCATATTCTCACTCTTACAAGAAAAAAACATGTTCATCAAATCCAAACCTCTTCTTGACTGGGAAAATGACCTACAAACACATTTCAAAGATGCACAATGGCAAACGGCAATCGCATCTATTTACAAAGCAACAACTTGCACCTCCCTTTGGGAACTCACACAAGAAACACTAATGAGATGGTACCTAATCCCGTCCAGACTGGCCAAATTCCACAAACACGCCTCACACGAATGCTGGCAAAACTGTGGCCACCCGGGCACGCTACTTCACATCCTTTGGTCTTGTCCACATGGAAAAATGTAGGAACCATACTCCAAAACATATTCCATAGCTCGGTTACAATTACCCCACAGTTAGCCATTCTTAATCTGAATATAGACGACTTTCTAATACATCAGAGATCAGTGATCACACACATCCTCCTAGCTACCAAACTCTTGATCACTAGAAACTGGAAATCTGATCACATTCTTTCTCTTACTGAAGTAATCAACTTAGTACAAACTCATTTCACTTATGAAACCCTCCTGTCACGCAGCAAACAATCCCACGTAAATACACTAGCCCGCTGGAACCCATGGGCCCTTTGGTACTCAAGAAAGAATTCAGAATTAACAATTGACATAAGAATTAACAATTCAATGCTCTGTCCCAAAACTCGCCCTCTACTTGATGCTCTCTTCCCCCCCTTATCCCTTCTCGCTCCCCTTTCCCCTTGTACCCCCTTCCTCCCCCCCTTACCCTACCCCCCCTCCTACGATACCAGGTTAACTGTTCTACCCTATATTTATACTCACTTCGTTAACAATTTTTTTCTCCTTTGAGAAAGTTTTTCATACACTCTCTAACCAGACTGTACTTGCAATAACCAGTCTGTATACTTACAATTTCATGTGTTCATTTCTTACTATGACTACATAACCTGTAATATGTAAAACTCAATAAAAATGTATTGGATATAAGAAAATCCATTATTGTCTGGGAATTTATGATTAGGCAAAGATTTGACAAAGGGAAACATTTCCTGGATCGTAAAAAAGGCTGCGATATGCTAATAGGTTGGGCTGCAGAGAGTGTTGGGAGATTAAAATGAGCGATGTAGTAAGTTGTGGGGTGGAACTATAATTTAGTAAATTGTATCAAAACATTCACTATATCCTGGGGGTTGAATAGTTTGCGGTTAGTAGTGGGATGGATAATAGAGCATTTTTTCTGCTTGTTCTGCTGTGGCTCCACTTTTCTAGCCAACCACACACCAGATTTATTACAAATACCATAGTAATTGGCCTTGAGATATTTCAGGTTGTTTTCGTATTTATATAAAAGTAAGTGTCTCAGTTGTTGTCTATCTCACATTATAGATGAGGACATTTGGGGATAAGGTTAGAGTTTATGCAGTTCTACAATTGAATGGAGTCCTTATCTGCCAGGCCCTCTGTTTCTTTACATGCGAAGCTAATGTAATCAGTATACCACACAAGTATGCTTTATATGTGCATCATAAGGTAAACCGATTGATCTCAGGATAATTATTACCTTCAAAAAAGGTAAAGTTTGTGAGCCTGGGTAATTTGATGAAGTTGTTGCTGGTCAGCAAGGAGGGAGGTTTTGAGCCTCCACACACTGGGTAGACTGTTACTAAGAGGGTTGTATATTTCAATGGTGATAGGAGCATGATCTGACCAGAATATTAAGCCAATTTTAAAATGTGAGATCGCTTGTAGAGATCCTTTGCCTGTTAGGAAATAGTCTATCCTTGTGTAGGAAGCAGGGGGTAAAGAAAAAAAATGTAAAGTCCTTCTCAGAGCCATATTGGCAAACCCAAATCTCATATAAGTCATAATTGTGATTTTTTTAAGTTTGGCAAGAGATACAGGTCGTTTAACAGTGGGAGAATCCAGAGTAGGATCACTAGTTGAGTTGAAGTCACCTGCAATAAATAGGGTACCTTGTTGGAGGTCAGATACTAATTTGAGCAGCAGCATAATAAATTGCTTTTGATTGGAATTGGGGGGATATACATTCTCCAGTGTGTAGGCTGAGTTATTAATTTCACATAGTAGAATACAATATCTTGCTTAAACTGTTATAAAAATTTTGTATAATAATAATAATAATAATAATAATAATAATATCTTCTATGGGGGTCAGGAATCTCCTTGATACATTTGAAGGAGGTGAATTGGTTGATAGTGATAAAGACTCTACATTTCTTTTTAGGCCATTTGTCATACACAGTTGTGTGAAAAAAGTATTTGCCCCCTTCCTGATTTTTTTTTTTTTTGTATATTTCTCACACTTAAATTATTCAGAACATCAAACAAATTTTAATATTATACAAAGATAACCCAAGTAAATCCAAGATGCAGTTTTTAAATTATTTTTTCATTTATTAAGGGAAAAGGCTGTTCAAACCTGCCTGGCCCTATGTGAAACAGTAATTGCCCCCTCCCATGCCAAATCATGAATGAACTGTGATTAACCACAATTTTTTGGAAAGCTGAGTTAAATTTCACTTGCCACACCCAGGCCCGATTACTGCTTGACCTGTTGAATCAAGAAATTACATAAATAGAAGCTGTCTGACAAAGTGAAGCATGCTAGCAGATCACAAAAAGCCACACACTATGCCACAATTTAAAAAAAATGCAAGAACAGATTAGAAACAAAATAATGTACATGTATCGGTCTAGGAAGTATTTCAAAGACATTTCTAAGGCTGTGGAACAGCAGTGTACCATGGGGAGAGCCATTATCTACAAATGGAGATAACTTGGAACAGTGATGAACCTTCCATGGAGAGGCCAGCCTAGTTATTAGGTTTAGGGGGTAATTACTTTTTCACATAAAGCCAGGCAGGTTTGGACAACCTTTTTGCCTTAATAAATGAAACCATTTAACCATTTAAAAATGGCATTTTGTATTTACTCAGGTTATCTTTGTGTAATAATAAAATGTGTTTGATGATCTGAGCCATTTAAGTGTGACAAATATGCAAACAAATAAAAAATCAGAAAGGGGTCAAATACTTTTTCACACAACTGTATAAATGAGGAAATGTTTAAATTGTAGTAGCATTTTGAAGCAGCAAAATGATATTCCTGAATAAAGAGGACGTCGCCTTTGAGGGAGCGAGCTTCTACCATCAGGGATGTGCATTTAAAGGGACTGTTAAGTCCTTTAGCTGTAAAAGAAACAATTTTCAGAGCCATATTATCATGTCTCTTAAATGCTGTGGTGCTGAGGTGTATATTGTTAGTGGCCTGCAGCTTATGCATGTATTTGCAAATATGTGCAACTAAACCCCTGTTTTTAACTCATACTGTTAGACAGGTTAATTTGGTTGGTCGCAGGCTGGTTGGTAAGTTGAGCTTGGAAATTCTTTGGTTTTATTTGACATGCATCTGCCCTTGCAGTGCTCCTTGCTGTGAAGACCAGTTATAGGTGGGGGGCAGTGACCTTTTTTTGTATTGTTGACATATTGATCAGGCAACGCACTGACACCTTTGCTACCAATGTGCTGGGTGTTCAGTGTGTTCCTGCGCCTTTAAGGAGGGTTGGGCTCCCTCCGGTCATCTGCCCTTCATCTATCCATTAGAATACATGTGCTCCCACTGTGGAGACTCTTCAAAGTTAGAGTTAGGCTCTGCAGGATACAGGGTGCCCTGCCATGGCCTGCAGCTTATGCATGTATTTGCAAATATGTGCAACTAAACCCCTGTTTTTAACGCATACTGTTAGACAGGTTAATTCGGTTGGTCGCAGGCTGGTTGGTAAATTGAGCTTGGAAATTCTTTGGTTTTATTTGACATGCGTCTGCCCTTCCAGTGCTCCTTGCCGTTAAGACCAGTTATAGGTGGCCTTCAGTGACCTTTTTTTGTATATTGTTAGTAGTGAGGTGGAAAGGGTAGGTACCTTCAAGAGTACAGACTAGTTGAGAAAAAAAGCATCCTTGGAGTGCCAGGTTCAACATCAAGGGGATGAATCAGAGGTATTGTAGATGGAAGGCAGCAAGAACGATATCATGAGGAGTAGAGTCTTTGGATCCCACGTCAGACGAGACTGTAGAATAAAGAAAGGCAGCAACAAGAAGAAAAAAGGAAAAATCATAATTAAGAACAGCCTGGAAGAAAGGTGGGCACATTGGAAGCCAAAGCTGCTATGGTATCCTGGGGGGCAATTAAACAAATATTAACTATTGGCAAGGAATCAACTCATGGGTACTCTGTGTACAGGCCTGACATTAATGCTCTGTAGAAGAGGGATAAGAACCTGCCATGTAAGAAGCATTGGTGTCAGGTCAAGACCACTCAGTTTCCAGCTGCACAGGAGGGCACAGGATAGGAGATTGGGCTTCGTCCGGAAGTAATCGCCATCCTTTTCTAGACTATAGATGGGGACACTTTTACCATTCCAGGTGACAAGTAATTTTGTAGGGAAGCCCCATTTATAGGTACTTTAGTTATTTCTCAAAATTTTTGTTAGTGGTGCAAGTTTCTTCCTTTTAAGGACATTTTGTTGGGACAAATCTGCATACAGTGATATGCCTGCAAACTTGTCCAGCAGGACTGGATTTTGTTTAGCAGCTACAAAAACTTGATCTTTCATTTGAAAAAGTGTATGCGGGCAAGTACATCCTTGAGCACAATATCTGGAGGAACTTTGGCTTGGAGATTCTATGAGCTCTATCAATACACAGCTCCAGATCACTAAAAGAAGGAAGGAGAGCCTTCATAAGTTGTTGAAGGAAGGAAGATATATTGGGCACAAGGGTGGATTTGAGATCCCTTTGAATTGGATGTTATTGTGCCTGGATTTCAGTATCATGATCCATATAGGTATCAAAGAGATCATTATGCATCACATACAGTTCTCCATTTTTGATTCAATATGATGGATTTTACCACAGTGAGTTTGGACAGTGCTATTAAGGGTGGAAAGCATAGCTGCAAAGTCACCGTGTAATGTATGCCTCAGGGAGATTAACATATTCTTAATTGTATGCTCTGAGATAGACTCAGGGCCAGGATAAAGGGGTGGGCAGAATGGACAGTTGCCCTGGGCACAGTGAAGCAAAGGAGCAAAAAATGCATGCAGGGTGGTACACCCATTCTAGGACATGTATTATTAGTGGGGAAGGGGGCGCAATTCTGCACCCATGCCCTGGGTGCTGGATGACCCTGTCCCAGTACTGGATAGACTTATCATCAGTGGGAAAAGTATCAATGGTGGTGTGAGCCTGCAATATGTGAGCTTGGTTGCTTGTGTCTATGGGACTGTGTAGTAGAGGCTGCACATCTTCCTCTCTCCTCTGTCTGGATTTGGCTGGACTGCAGGTTGTAGGTGTGGAGGGAAGGGGAGAGAGAAGTCACTGATGTGGACTCTTCAGCCAAAAATATCCTGAAGCAGATTGTGGAAGGCAGGATGGGTTGCAGGGGCACTGTCCGTGTGGGTGCCAATGCCATCTTGGCTTTTCTGGAAGCCCGCCACCAGGTAGAAGTAGGTGAGTTTCTGGGGTGTGTTGATTGTTTCCTGTAATTGGACATGGTCCTGGTGGCTGGAGATTGTAAGCAGGGGAGAGCTGGCAGCCTTAGGCCAGGGAGGAAAGTCCATTCTGACAGAATTCTAGATAATGCCAGTTTATTAACAAACCCTTGTTGGCAATAATTTCAGAACTTCTAATGCCCCGTACACACGGTCGGACTTTGTTCGACATTCCGACAACAAAATCCATGGATTTTTTTCCTACGGATGTTGGCTCAAACTTGTCTTGCATACACACGGTCACACAAAGTTGTCGGAAAATCCGATCGTTCTGAACGCGGTGACGTAAAACACGTACGTCGGGACTATAAACGGGGCAGTGGCCAATAGCTTTCATCTCTTTATTTATTCTGAGCATGCGTGGCACTTTGTCCGTCGGATTTGTGTACACACGATCGGAATTTCCGACAACGGATTTTGTTGTCGGAAAGATTTATATCCTGCTCTCAAACTTTGTGTGTCGGAAAATCCGATGGAAAATGTCCTATGGAGCCCACACACGGTCGGAATTTCCGACAACACGCTCCGATCGGACATTTTCCATCGGAAAATCCGACCGTGTGTACGGGGCATAATAGTCTGCTTTGTCTCCCAAGTATGACCTAAAGTCTAGTATATGGTATCTTTATGTGTACGCTCTCGTAAAGAAGGCAAAAGACAATGTCAATAAGTTTGGCAATCGGACATGCATCATTCCAACATGTGCTCAATTTTACAGCCTAGACTAGTCAACAAGCAGTAGGGTCCCCAGCCTGTGACTGGAGTGAAAGACCCTATCCTGAATGAAATGAGACTGGTGTTTATTTTAAAGCTCCCTTTGCCCAATCACATTAGTTAAAAAGTCCAGCTTCAAAATCTCTTTAACATTTACTGAAATAAAAGTGTCACACCACCCAAAACTATTTTGTTTTTTTTTTTGTTTTTTTATAAATGGCAGATTCTTAAACTTTTACTTTTTTATATTTCTTGGAGTTTCTACTTCTCAAGCAATTGACACTGAGCAAAATTATAAACACAACACTTTTGTGTTTGCCCCTATTTATTTATTTTGATGGGACCTTGCTCCACATGTTTGGGGGATGCACCCAAACTCCTAAGTGGACACAATCAAGAGTCAAGAGTTGTAGCTGAGAGTTCTTAACTGTTGGAGTATCCAAGATCTCCCCATAATTAAAATTTCACTTTTAGCTGGACTAGTCCTTTGAAATCAACCAACGCAAATAAAAGGTGAATAATAATAAAGTACCAGATAAAGAAGGAAAAGGAAAAAGACCCCCTTGGAGACAAACTTTTTTTTTCAGTGTCTATTGATTTGTCAAATTTATTTGTTTGTTTACACACAACGGAATGCTTATGAGCTATCCAAAAGGTTAATTGTTCTCAACAGTATGTTTTTAACTTAATGCCATTATAACATTAAAAAAATCCATCTTCCTTAATGTGTATGATAAACCTAATCTGTCATCAACCTACCAGATATTTCCATGAGATTGAAGTAGCCTGACATAGAAGATTATGACATAAAAGCCCTTTGTATCCTTTGTCAGTGTATCAGCCTGCTTTGTGCTGAGTGGTCTCTGATGAGAATGGGGTGTTGACTACATTTCACAAGGCGGTAGCATGACAAGTGTCTTTACCTTGCCTCAGTGCTTCATGCCTACACGTGTGGTTGTTTATTCTTCCTTTATTCATTTCTTGATGAATATGTGTGAATTGATTTCTTGTCATTTTATAGGATCAAATTGACTGTTTCGTCCTCCAGTTGAATTAGTGTTTAACCTTGTCTAAGCTTACAGTGCTTTCTTTTCACATACTTAAAACAGTTTAAACATTATCAGCAAAATGTGTTTTTAAAGATAAATTTGCAGCTGAGCCAGCCTTCAAATTCTCTCTAATACATACAGTACAAATAGCTGACTTAGCTGCAGTGCACAGTAGCAAATGAATGAAGCTAAGAGTGTCAATGGCTTGGTAGAGTGAGATTAGAGATGCTGATTCTGACTCACCATGGGATCCTTGGCTATGTATATATTTTTAACTTTGCATCTTCAAAAGAGAATTTACATTTTTTAGTGACATTATGCTCCATTACCATTACACACATTGTTAATACATCACTTCTCCAACCAACAAAAAGTTATATGTATATTGATTTAAATCCCAACTTCTGTTTATATTAAAAATGAAAAAATAAATTGTCTAGCAGTTATTAAAATACAAAGCAGGCCTTGCTAAGTTACTCACCTTCACCGTGGCACCACCCTGCACAGACTACCGGCTCCATTACACAGATCCTCTTCCAGGTTAAATGCACCTTTAGGTACTGTGAGCAAGAAGGACCCACCACCTGGGAATATGTTATCCAATTACCTTGGATTAACAGGAAAATGCTGCAGAGGATGGCATGTATAACATTTTGTCATTTAACATATGCACTTAGGACCCACCTAATAGTGCAAGAACAAGAGGCAAAGAGGACCCATGAATTCTTTGACATAGTGTGCTCATTACTGAGCTCAGCCGCTGCTGCAAGAGAGGGAGCAATAACATGCTGCACTGGGGTTTAAATGAGGAGAACACTTGCTCCTGTGATGTTGTGTGTGTGTGTGTGTGTGGGGGGGGGGGGGGGTCCAAGGGTTAGAGTGTTCTAGCAACACCACAGGATGCAGCATAGCTACCTCTAGGACCCTTTTGGCCAATCTTCAGGGGGGACTCAAATGGCCTACTATGGCTATTTAACTAAGCTTAATATTATTAAATCTGTATACGGTTTTTGAACACACAAGGTCCCTTTGCCCGCATGGTGTATTGTATTGAAAAAGGTAAACTAACCATTTAGGCATTTAATCATCTCTGTGGAGTGTAAAATTTTGTGATATCCCCAACTAAAGAGTTTTACAAAGTATCTCACAAGATTGAGAATATACATTTACCAAGACAGGTGCAATGGAAACTAACCTAAACTAAACGAAAAAAAGATGATCTTAAGGTCCATTTTTGGTTCTGTGAGGCAAAGTTTAATTCCCCACAAAATGTTTACTTTTGTCTAGGTGTAAGGCAGGGGTCTCCAAACTTTCTAAACAAAGGGCCAGTTTACTGTCCTGCAAACTTTAGTGGGGTCAGACTACGGCCAGTAAGAATAGAAAATGCCCCAACATCAGTAAACAAGAAAGAATAGTGCCCCATAATTGGTATTAGTGAAAGGAATAGTGCCCCATCATTGGTGTCAGTGGAAGGAATAGTATCCCATTGTTAGTATCAGTGGGAGGAATAGTACTCCAATGTTGGTAACGTGGAAGAAATTGTGCCTCATTGTTAGTGTCAGTGGGAGAAAAGTGCCTTATATCAGTAGAAGAGCCAGATAAGGACAAGCAAAGGGCTTTCCCCATCTCACAGGCCTCAGATTAGAGCCCTCCCTCCACCCTGGCCTTTCATGTACCTAGTTAGAGGCCAAGATGGCAAGAGGGCCTACATTATACAGTACTTCTGGTTCAAACACCCCTAGAATGGATAACAGGGGATGTGGAGGCACAGGGTGGCACCAAATGTCAAGTCCACTTTCTGGCAGAAAGCTTGATTGCAAGATGCACATGCAGGATGATAGGAATATCATTGAGGAGCAGTGCTACAGAAGAAGCAACTCAGACTGGAAGGCAGCTGGCAGGAACAATTAATCGCGTGACAAGCTGGAAGCATGGTCTGAGACAGGAGGTGGTCAGCAATTGAGAAGGCAGACAGCAGGCAAGACAGAAGTCAGCAAAATCATGGTTACAAAGCAGGCCAAGGTCACACTGGAAAGTCAGCAGTGATGAGCCAAAGTCAGCAACAAGTGGACAAACAATGCACAGGGTCTGGATCAAGCCAAATCACAACAGGAAGTCTGAGCAGAGATAAGTTCACAGGTCAGGTTGAATTAGCAACAGGTATGCAGATCACAGGAACAAATGCCAATTTGGGTTGTAGGGTAAGAACAGCCACTTCCTGACTCAGTCTTATTCTTTAAATAATCTGTCTGATGTGAACACTGGGATTAGGCGTGCATGCCTGTACACCTACATGGCTATATATCTAAGCAACATATTTGTGTGAAATTGCATGTTCATGTGAATTAGCATGCTCATGTAAACATGCACGCACACAGCTGGCTGGCAGTGACCCTTGTTTTATACATTTGTGTAAGTGCAATTCATTATCTGATGCTGTCCTGACACCAAAGCTGTGACTATTTGAGTTTAGCCTTTCAAATGAGAAACTGTTACCATAAGCTTGAGTCATCTAGTGATGACTGGGGTTAGGCATGTAAAAATGGAGGAAGAAAATGCGCTGACAAACACTAGCTGCTAGCAAAACCAGTCAGAAAAAAATGAGCGTCAAAATGTGTGTCAAAATACCTCTATCCAGAGCCTTCCACCCGACTGACAGTTTAATACAAATTTACACTATGTGGATGCTCTATTTTATTGCATATCCATGATGGGAATACTTCCTTGTACATCCACAGAGCTGCCATTGAATTAGCCATATCCTTAATCCTGTGGTTGGATGACACCTGCTGCCTTATATATATTGGGTGTTTTTGACTCTGTAATAGAGTCCTATTATTCTGGTAAGAGTCCATCCTATTGTGGTGGTGAATCACGTGGTGGAATCAGATCACATATGAATTTGGATTATATTGTTTTCATTATTGCACAGACACTTCTTTTGGACGTTTTTTCTTTTTATATATTATTTTGTACACATATATGTTTTATCCATTTTAATCACCATTTTAAATTATTCACCATGGTTTTATATTCTCTTTACGCTTGTATTTTGTTTTCACTATTAGCTCTGCATTTATTGTATACTATTAGGATTAGGCATGCATGCCTGTGCACCTACATGGATATATATCTAAGCAGCATATCTGTGTGAAATAGCATGTTCATGTGAATTAGCATGCTAATGCAAATATGCACGCACACAGCTGGCTGGCAGTGACCCTTGTTTTGTACATTGGTGCAAGTGTACTTCATCATCTGATGCTGTCCTGACACCATCAAAGCTGTGACTATTAGAAATTAATCTTTCAGGTGAGAAACTGTCACCACAAGCTTGTGTCAACTTCAAGCTAGTGAACTTCACTGTATAAAGAATATTCTTTCACTCGGATAAAAATAGTAACTTGGATTTTCAGATGAGCATGGTCTGTTTCAGCTATACTCACGATGGAGGAGATGCCAGACGGTGGTAAAGACCTAGGAGGGTCAATTAAAAGAAATCTATTTTGTATTTTACATTATCGTCAGAATAAATGAAGTTTCAAATAACATAAACATTTTTTTAAATTCTGTGCAACAGAAATGTGTGAGCGTCATGAACGCCTTTGCGGTACAAATAAGACATGAAATGGTCAAATGTAAACTGTGAAAGAAAGCCATACTTGTGTAACATACATTATCTCACAAAAGTGAGTACACCCCTCACATTTTTGTAAATATTTTATTATATATTTTCATGTGACAACACTGAAGGACTGACACTTTGCTACAATGTAAAGTAGGGAGTGTACAGATTGTATAACAGTGTAAATTTGCTGTCCCCTCAACTGAACTGTAGCTCCCCAGTGCCAGCAGCACTCACCCTGTTACTGTGGGCTGTGTGTATTTGCAAGGGTGAGCATACATCTCTGCATCATGGACTCCAGCCTAGGTAAGCCCTTACATAATGAACTGACCAACATGGAGTCCACATGTACAGAATGCTCATCCAGTCTGGAAAAAATATACCAACAAGTGGATTGACTGTATCTATACAGGGTATTCCTGTCCGTGGGTACCCGTAGGCCACGTGAGCTCGGAGAAGACTTGGGAACACTGGTTTTCTTAGAAACTGTAATATAAGAGTCCAGAGCAAACATGAAAGCCTCCCAGCTGTCCAAGACTGGACTGCTCTCCTGTAATAGCTGAAAAACCCATTCCTTGGTTAGCCCAGTGAGCCTAGACGCTCCTGAGGTTTTACCCACTCCTACCCTGGATGATGTGGAACCCATGGAGATCGGGTCTATCCAAGATGTTTAAGGGAGAGAGAGAGTGGAGGAGAGTTTGTGGACTCTGTTTCTATTGTGGAGTAAGAGGGTACCTTATCTCTCTCTGCCCAAATCGTCCACCTCGGCCAAAGTTTCAGCAAGTGGGTACTACTAGGATCCTTCCTGCCACCCCTGAATCTTTACCTGCTATCCAGCTTGAAGTTCCTGTGCCCTAGTCTGACGTCCCAGTGCCTGCTACCCAGCCTGATGTTCCGGTACCTGCTGCCCTGTCTGATGTCCCTGTGCCCATGTTCCAGCTAGAAGTTCCTGTGCCTGTGTCCCCGCTTGAAGTTCCTGTGCTGGTGTCCCTGCTTGAAGTTCCTGTGCTGGTGTCCCCGCTTGAAGTTCCTGTGCTTGTGTCCCCACTACCACCTGACTGTACGTATGC
Organism: Lithobates clamitans; assembly: GCA_037952925.1. NCBI lineage: Eukaryota > Metazoa > Chordata > Amphibia > Anura > Ranidae > Lithobates > Lithobates clamitans. Next base: position 65,530 of record JBBGZY010002070.1, on the reverse strand, counting down.
CTCGAATGGCACCATAGTCCGTAAGCAGGACCTGAAGATTTTTGTAAGAGCCTTGCGAGTGATGAAAGTCTCCCCAGCTGGAACTTCTAAAAAAGAAAGCCCAAGGGAAATAGGCTGTTCCATGCTCTGAGGGCATTCCTAAGGGGAGGGAACTGTCACGGTCCCTACCGTGCAGACAGCCAGGCGTGGTCATGCCCCAAGTGGCTCAAAGAGGTATTGAACCTATGACTGCCTGTTTAGTGCTCCTGTTACTTTGCCTCTGAGCCACACCTCAGTTCCTTTCAGTCTGCTTTCCAGCTTTTCCTAGTTCTGCTTGAAATACTAGGACTTATGCCTCTGACTTTATAAAGATTCGCAACCTCCGACTTCGTGTTCCTTCTTTGAAGTTCGCACCTCGGTTTATTGGGCCTTTCCGTATCCTTCGCAGGATTAACCCAGTGGCTTACGCCTTGGACCTTCCTCCTAGTATGCGCATCTCATATGTGTTTCATGTCTCCTTATTGAAACCTTTGTCTGCAATCGCTTTACCACCTTGGTGCCACGTCCTCACCCTATACAGGTTGAGAACCATGAGGAGTATGAAGTGCAATCCATTGTTGACTCCCGTAGGTTCCGTGGGCGCATACAGTAACTGGTGCATTGGAAGTGGTACGGTCTGGAGGAATGCTCTTGGGTCTCATCCTCGGACGTACATGCCCCTGTCCTCCTCCGTGATTTCCATTGACGTTTTGCCCTCAAGCCCGGTGGTCCTCCGAGAGTGAGGGGTTGTTGAGGAGGGGGTGCTGTCAGGGCTGGGCTCTGCCCTTCCTTCTCTGAGCTGGCCACTCAGCTGTTGGCTTTACCTCGACTATCCTTTGGCAAATTCCTGTCAAGCCCCTGTGCATAGATTCACAGCCCGGGTAGCTTATTACCCTGTTACCATGGGCTGTGTGTATTTGCAAGGGTGAGCATACATCTCTGCATCATGGGCTCCAACCTAAGTAAGACCTTACAGTCTGCTTGTCTTCAGCAAACAGTTTGCAGGCTTTCTTGTGCATCATCTTTAGAAGAGGCTTCCTTCTGGGATGACAGCCATGCAGACCAATGTGATGTAGTGTAAAGCATATGGTCTGAGCATTGACAGGCTGATTCCCCCACCCCTTCAACCTCTGCATCAATGCTGGCAGCACTCATACGTCTATTTCCCAAAGACAACCTCTGGATATGACGCTGAGCACGTGCACTCAACTTCTTTGGTCGACCATGGCGAGGCCTGTTCTGAGTGAAACCTGTCCTGTTAAACTGCTGTATGGTCTTGGCCACCATGCTGCAGCTCAGTTTCAGGGTTTTGGCAATCTTCTTATAGCCTATGCCATCTTTATATAGAGCAACAATTCTTTTTTTCAGATCCTCAGAGAGTTCTTTGCCATGAGGTGCCATGTTAAACTTCCAGCGACCAGTATGAGAGAGTGAGAGCGATAACACCAAATTTAACACACCTGCTCCCCATTCACGCCTGAGACCTTTTAACACTAACGAGCCACATGACATTGGGGAGGGAAAATGGATAATTGGGCCCAATTTTGACATTTTCACTTAGGGATGTACTCACTTTTGTTGCCAGCAGTTTAGATATTAATAGGTGTGTGTTGAGTTATTTTGAGGGGACAGCAAATGTACACTGTTTTACAAGCTGTACACTCACTGCTTTACATTGCAGCAAAGTGTAATTTCTTCAGTGTTGTCACATGAAAAGTTATAATAAAATATTTACAAAAATGTGAGGGGTGTACTCACTTTTGTGAGATACTGTATATACACTTTCATGTCATTCAGCTGTGTTATTACTATTTAAAACATGAGACTGCTAGTGCTTATGGGTTATGACTAAGAAAAGAAATTTGTGAAACGTGTTAACCATGCTCCCCTCTGTCCTGTCATAATGCTGTAACCTCAATGGTTTTTCATGTTGGATGTTTTTATACCAATAAAGCAATTTTCCTTATCCTTGGAGTGCGGTCAATCATTTTGTCTCCTGCATCAGTTACCCAAATCACGGACTGGACTTGCACCTGATCATTAAGGAAGGTATTAGCATAACCTGGAGGCGGTGTTATCCCCGTTTGTTGATTATTGGGAAACCTCACCATTCTATTATTGTCAGTGAAGAGGTTCCATATCTTCTCTTCTCAGCGTAGCAGTCATGCGAATGTTATCACAGGCAGGGTTGTAGATCTGTATAATACATTGTACAGTGGATAATAAGGTTGAACTCCAGATTGAAAACATTTATTTACATTTTAGTTAGTACTCAAAGAATATAAGACCACTTTGTGTGCACCAAATACCTTTACAAACCCAAAAACACTGGAACCTTGGTTAACGGGTAAAGAGCGATTTGAAAGACGAGCAACTTTTTTAAAAAAAATCCTGACTCGGTTTGTGAGTGTTGTCTCGCAAAACTAGCAGAATTCAAGCTAATGGGGTGTGCAGTACCACATTTGGCCAGAGGTGTGGGGGCGTCGGTGACACTCGGAACTGTTCTGAGCCGTTCAGAGACGTTCAAAAATACTCAGAATCACTCTGAAATACTCGGAAACACTCGGAAATACTCTGTTCCCAAGTGTTTCCGAGCCTTTCCGAGGGTTTCCGAGTTTAGCCAAGCTATCCCAGAGTATTTCCGAGGTTCTCCGGCGACCCAAACCTCTGGTCACATCTGTATTGCATGCAATACAAGTCAATGCGGATCTGGAAGAAATACACAAGGTACATCAAGATTTAACAAAGAAAACACATGCCTCTTGTATATAGACACCTTTTTCTTTATCTCAGAGTTCAGCTTTAGGAATGAAACTTAGAATCTGATTGTTTGCTGTAGGCAACACATCTTTATAAAATACTGCCACCAAAATGTTTATTTAGGACACAACATAGATTTGCTACTCTATAACAAAAATATGTATCTGTGCTGTAAACCAGCAATTCTGGAAGTATAGTTGGCCCAGGGACAAAGAGGAATGATTTGCATGACACCATGCACTATCATAAAATGGGGAATAGAATGGTTATAGTAGGTACAGTATTATCTGTTTTAAGAATGCTCTACTGAGCTTCATGCTAATCTACTAATACAATTCACTAAACTTTCTGTATTTTTTTCTTAAATCATTGTATTTGTGGTGTTATCTTTTTTTTCTCCTCAAACTTACCAGAAAAAAAAAAAAAAAACAATAAAGCGGGATCTTGGGGATCTAAAAAGTGGTGTTGATTTTTTTTGACTGTCCTCTAGATAATGTCATTTCTTTGCTGAATATTCCAAGCATAAATATTTTATTTCCAAAGTGGAAATTAAGGGCTAGGGTTCATGAAAAATTTAACAATCAGCTACGTAATTACAGTAGCATCTTAGGCATAGTGGGAAGTGTTTTTTTTTTCTTTTGTGTACCTACTAATCATTTTAAATTACTATAAAAAATAGTAAAGTACATGTAGCTACAGTAGTGTTTTAAAAATTTGCATTAAGTCAGTACAGTGATTCATGTGTTTAAAAAGAAATCCCAGGCAAAAAAAGACTTAGTTGATTTACATATACGGTAAGTGAACTGTTCTAGCTTTTAAAATACTGTATTTGTAATTCTATTAATCATCTCTTGTAAATTCCACCCCTCTGCCACACTGCAGCCAACAATCATTATTACAACTTTGCTGTGTCACCTATCAGCTTGATGGACTATTAATTGGGCATCATCACTTGAAATTGTTGAGATCCTCCATTTGTTATTCTTCTCTAAATGTCACTCCTTTCAGACTTAAGCACCTGAACACGTTAGGATGGAGCACAGACTCTCTCCCATTGTCTATACTCCCACACATGAATTTGATTGGATTATGATAAAATAACATAATGAATGATTTTAGGAAACTATACAAGCACTATTTATTATTGATATTGTAGAACCTCTTTACTATCTCAGTCTCCTTACCTTACTCATATATCACTTACTGTTAATAAAAGTCCCTAATTGCAGTCCTCACGCTCATTGCTTAGGGCAACTTTTCTCAACCAAGGTTCTGTAGCTCCTTAAACATTGGGACATTTTTCTGAAATAAGTTTCCACTGACACCAATGATCTTTTTATATACATTTATTCTTTCAATTTATTCTTCTCCTCAGTCTTCATGAGGGAATTGGTGGGCTTCAGTAACGAAAACTGCAGTGTTTATCCTCATGACACATCTCAGGAAGCACCCTCATGGCTAAAAGGGACAGAATTAGATTTGCAAAACTTAACATTAATAAATCACTGGGACCAGATGGCTTGCACCCGAGGGTCCTTAGGGAACTCTGTCACATAATTGCCAGACCATTGTTCCTAATTTTTACTGACAATCTACTGACTGGAATGGTACCAGCTGATTGGATAAAAGCCAATGTAGCACCAATATTTAAAAAAGGGCCAAAATGCATTCCTGGGAATTACAGACCAGTTAGCCTAACATCAATAGTATGCAAGCTCTTGGAGGGGATGATAAGGGATTATATACAAGATTTTAGTAATGAAAACGGTATCATTAGCAGTAATCAGCATGGATTCATGAAGAATCATTCTTGCCAAACCAATCTACTAACCTTCTATGAGGAGGTGAGCTGCCATCTAGATAAAGGAAGGCCCATAGATGTGGTGTATCTGGGTTTTGCAAAAGCATTTGACACAGTTCTCCATAAACGTTTACTGTAACAAGCAGTGTTAATTTCTTCGACTAAAACAACTAAAACATTTTAGTCGAATAAATGAATATTATTTTAGTCGACTAAAATACGACTAAAACTAAAACAACTGAAATGACTAAAATACGACTAAAACTAAAATGCCATTTTAGTCAAAAGACTTATGCCCTGTACACACGGTCAGATTTTCCAACAGAAAAAGTGCAATTGGATTGTGTTGTTGGAAATTCCCATCGTGTGTGAGCTCCATCGGACTTTTTCCGTCTGAATTTCCGACACACAAAGTTTGAGAGCAGGATATAAAATTTTCTGACAACAAAATCCGATTGTTTAAATTCCGATCGTGTGTACACAAATCCGACTCACAAAGTGCCACGCATGCTCAGAATAAATTAAGAGACGAAAGCTATTGGCTACTGCCCCGTTTATAGTCCCGACGTACGTGTTTTACGTCACCGCATTCAGAACGATCGGATTTTCCGACAACTTTGTGCGACTGTGTGTATTCAAGACAAGTTTGGCCCAAAATCCGTCGGCAAAAATCCGACGGATTTTGTCGGCGGAATGTCCGACCGTCAGGGCATTAGACTAAAACTAAATTGAAATTTGACTTCAAAATTAACACTGGTCTGTAGTGCATGTTCATACCTCAATGTAATAATAAATAACATATTAGATTTTCACTCCAGCAGTATATAATGAGTTTGCAAATTGTAGAGAATTGAATTACACCCATTCTATTTTAGACGACTAAAATGAGTTTTAGTCGTCTAAAATATACTGGAGATTTTAGGCCCCATGTACACAGAACACTGTTAAACGTACGTTCAGAGGCAGTTGGTCACTTTTTTTAACTGCCCCTGAACTCATTCAATGTTATCCTATGTGACCATGTACACAGTCTCGTTTATTGCTGTTTATTTGCAGTTGCGTTTAACAGCGTTTCTTTGGAAGCAAAAAAATGGGTTCAGACGCAGAAGATTTCCATGTTTCAGACGCTAAATGCGGCTAAACGTGGCTAAATGCAGCTAAACACGGGTACCCGCGTTTAAACGCGTTTTAGTTTATAAGCGTTTTTAAAGGTGCCCTATATTTTAGACCGGAAAAGACAAAAATATGATGAAAAACAATGAAAAAACATAAAAAAATATAGTCAAAAATGTTTTAATTACTTGCGATGATTCATAGACCATATATAGCCATATATAGTCCATATATAGTCCATATATAGTCCATATATAGTCCATATATAGACCATATATAGTCGTACTTTCAAGTAGAAGGTCAAATGTGGCAATGGATATGCGTGTGAAATTAAAAAATTGTCGGGGTAGTTACTCAGCTGTACGTACATGTTTACAAAATATCCTGCCGACATTCCCTGCGCAATCAAAGGATGGGTCCAATAGCGACAATTTCTGACTCTGGACCTCTCATGCAATTTTCTACGTCATTCTAGCCTCATCAAGAGCAATTTCAGGAGCATTTCCCCACATATGCTCATTATGGGATCCATTGCAAAAAAAGCACAGAAATCGATGCAAATACAAGTAGACAACTGCTCTCTCTGCTGCTGCTACTCACTCTGGTCAAAATGGCTGAAATAGTTAACTACAAAGTTTTTTGAGCTTGGGGAGGGTCTTAAACGAGGTAATCTTAATAAACGGTGCTGCGCTAACCAGAAGAAAGCTGTAAATCTCTGTCTGTGGTCAATTAATAAAATTACTTAAAATCGCATAATAACATAAATCGCATAAATAAGTGTTGACACTAAAAACATTCAAGTCTTAATGATCAGCATCCTGTGTATGTGAAAAAAAGTGCATAAAAAATCCTTTTCAGTTGGTATATACTAAATGACAAAAAAAATCGCATAAATAAGTGTTGACACTAAAAACATATAACTCTAGATAATCATGTGTAGGTGCACAAAGGGACATAAACACTACTTCATGTGAATAATTCTAAATAAAAATACATAGAATAAATCAGAAATAACCATCAAAAACATATCCTTATAAATGGTGCAAAACGTACAAAGTGCCAGTGCTTAAAGGTGATCTAGATATCGCAAATAAAACACATCAATCCTACGCAATATGGATGGTAAATAATATAAATAAATGTCCCAATAATAGTGATGTAAAATATATTGTGCTGGCCTGCGAAACAAATGACCAATGACATGCCAGTAAGTGCAGCAAACTTAAAGTGCCAGTGTAAAAGTCATTGAAGGTGCAAAAGCAAGTTCTGGTGTATTCAACAAAACAACAGTGGGGTGTCTGGGATGCAATTCACTCAGTGTCCTCTTCGTGCATAAAACACTAATGTAAGCAGTGGCCCCTTACCTAGCGGTGCTAGGTCAACCGCATGAATTGTAGCTAAAACGCCAGGTCCTGAGCCTCCATTGCGTCCCTATATCCACGCTTGCCGGTGTTGGGTTATCCTAATGGCAGCTGATTACAAGTGGCTATGGTCCTATCAGGGGTCCTGGACCAGCGCGGATCCTAGCTCAGCCTCCACATCTCAGGTATGTATGTACAGGAATATGCAGGACAAAGGTACTTGATAGTGAAGTATGTATTAACCAGGTAATGCTTTATTAAAAATCTTTAAGTAGATGTACTCACATAAAAACAATGCAGAGCAAACCTCTCTCCTACGAGCAGCGAACTCGTTCTGTGTCTAGCAATGTGAAACAGCCTATTCCGTCCCTACGCGTGTCATCACCGATCACGTGACTTCTTCAGGCGATCTGAGGACACTGAGTGAATTGCATCCCAGACACCCCACTGTTGTTTTGTTGAATACACCAGAACTTGCTTTTGCACCTTCAATGACTTTTACACTGGCACTTTAAGTTTGCTGCACTTACTGGCATGTCATTGGTCATTTGTTTCGCAGGCCAGCACAATATATTTTACATCACTATTATTGGGACATTTATTTATATTATTTACCATCCATATTGCGTAGGATTGATGTGTTTTATTTGCGATATCTAGATCACCTTTAAGCGCTGGCACTTTGTACGTTTTGCACCATTTATAAGGATATGTTTTTGATGGTTATTTCTGATTTATTCTATGTATTTTTATTTAGAATTATTCACATGAAGTAGTGTTTATGTCCCTTTGTGCACCTACACATGATTATCTAGAGTTATATGTTTTTAGTGTCAACACTTATTTATGCGATTTTTACATGCGATTTTTTTTGTCATTTAGTATATACCAACTGAAAAGGATTTTTTATGCACTTTTTTTTACATACACAGGATGCTGATCATTAAGACTTGAATGTTTTTAGTGTCAACACTTATTTATGCGATTTATGTTATTATGCGATTTTAAGTCATTTTATTAATTGACCACAGACAGAGATTTACAGCTTTCTTCTGGTTAGCGCAGCACCTCCCCCCTATACCTCAGTTTGATTTTGGGCTTATGTCTGACCCTTGCTTCGGTGCATGCAGCTGTCCAGTCGCATACGTGCGTTTTTACAATTTTTTCTGAGTTTTTGTTTTCTTCTCTTTTTCCAATTGGGTAGCGCAGGAATATTCTTATTACAATCTTAATAAACGCTTCTAGACGCAAACGTTGTGAAACGCGGCTAAACGCGGCATGCAAAAGCAGCTAAACGGGCGTTTTAAACGCAGGTTTCAAGGTGTCAAAAAAAATTGTCCAATGGACTTTGCCTCAACGTCCCGTGTACATTGGGCCTTAGTCGACTAAAATGTAGGACATTTTAGTCGACTAAAATGTACTGGAGATTTAGTTGGCTAAATATAACTAAAACTAAAACAATTGCAGAAGACTAAAATGGGACTAAAAGTAAAATGCCATTTTAGTCCTAAGACTAAGACTAAAACTAAATCGAAATTTGCTGCCAAAATTAACACTGGTACAAAATAAGGTCCGTTGGCATGGACCATAGGATGAGTATGTGGATTGAAAACTGGCTACAAGGGCGAGTTCAGAAGGGGTGATAATGGGGAGTAGTCAGAATGGTCAGGGGTGGGTAGTGGGGTCCCCCAGGGTTCTGTGCTGGGACCAATCCTATTTAATTGGTTCATAAATGACCTGGAGGATGGGGTAAACAGTTCAATCTCTGTATTTGCAGACGATACTAAGCTAAGCAGGGCAATAACTTCTCCGCAGGATGTGAAAACCATGCATGAAGATCTGAACAAATTAATAGGGTGGGCAACTACATGGCAAATGAGGTTCAATGTGGAAAAATGTAAAATAATGCATTTGGGTGGCAAAAATATGAATGCAATCTATACACTGGGGGGAGAACCTCTGGAGGAATCAAGGATGGAAAAGGACCTGGGGGTCCTAGTAGATGATAGGCTCAGCAATGGCATGCAATGCCAAGCTGCTGCTAACAAAGCAAACAGAATATTGGCATGCATTAAAAAGGGGATTAACTCCAGAGATAAAATGATAATTCTCCCACTCTACAAGACTCTGGTCCGGCCGCACCTGGAGTATGCTGTTCAGTTCTGGGCACCAGTCCTCAAGAAGCATGTACTGGAAATGGAGCTAGTATAGAGAAGGGCAACAAAGCTAATAAAGGGTCTGGAGGGTAATAGTTATGAAGAAAGGTTACGAGCACTGAACTTATCCTCTCTGGAGAAGAGACGCTTGAGAGGGAATATGATTTCAATTTACAAATACCATACTGGTGACCCCACAATAGGGATAAAACTTTTCTGCGGAAGAAGTTTAACCACTTGACGACCGCCTCACGCCGATGTACGTCGGCAAAGTGGCACGGACAGGCAAAATCACGTACATGTACGTGATTTGCCTTCCGCGGGTGGGGGGTCCGATCGGACCCCCCCCCGGTGCCCGAGGCGGTCGTCGTTTGTCCAGCGGCGATCGGTGATGAGGGGGAGACCATCCGTTCGTGGCCCCCCCCTCGCGATCGCCGCCGGCCAATCGAATCATTCCTTTGCTGCTGTATGCTAAACAGCAGCAAAGGAAGTGATGTCATCTCCCCTCGGGTCGGTATTTTCCGTTCCGGCCCGAGGAGAGACGACAAGTATGTGAGTGCACCAAACACTACACACACAGTAGAACATGCCAGGCACACAAATCACCCCGATCCCCCCCCCGATCGCCCCCCGATCCCCCCCCAATCACCCCCCCCCCCCCCTGTCACAAACTGACACCAGCAGTTTTTTTTTTTTTTTTTTTTTCTGATTACTGCATAGTGTCAGTTTGTGACAGTTAGTGTTGGGACAGTTAGTATTACCCCCCTTTAGGTCTAGGGTACCCCCCTAACCCCCCCTAATAAAGTTTTAACCCCTTGATCACCCCCTGTCACCAGTGTCACTAAGCGATCATTTTTCTGATCGCTGTATTAGTGTCGCTGGTGACGCTAGTTAGTGAGGTAAATATTTAGGTTCGCCGTCAGCGTTTTATAGCGTCAGGGACCCCCATATACTACCTAATAAATGTTTTAACCCCTTGATTGCCCCCTAGTTAACCCTTTCACCACTGATCACCGTATAACCGTTACGGTTGACGCTGGTTAGTTTGTTTATTTTTTTATAGTGTCAGGGCACCCGCCGTTTATTACCGAATAAAGGTTTAGCCCCCCGATCGCCCGGCGGTGATATGCGTCGCCCCAGGCAGCGTCAGATTAGCGCCAGTACCGCGAACACCCACGCACGCACCGTACACCTCCCTTAGTGGTATAGTATCTGATCGGATCAATATCTGATCCGATCAGATCTATACTAGCGTCCCCAGCAGTTTAGGGTTCCCAAAAACGCAGTGTTAGCGGGATCAGCCCAGATACCCGCTAGCACCTGCGTTTTGCCCCTCCGCCCGGCCCGGCCCAGCCCACCCAAGTGCAGTATCGATCGATCACTGTCACTTACAAAACACTAAACGCATAACTGCAGCGTTCGCAGAGTCAGGCCTGATCCCTGCGATCGCTAACAGTTTTTTTGGTAGCATTTTGGTGAACTGGCAAGCACCAGCCCCAGGCGTCAGGTTAGCGCCAGTACCGCTAACACCCACGCACGCAGCATACGCCTCTCTTAGTGGTATAGTATCTGAACGGATCAATATCTGATCCGATCAGATCTATACTAGCGTCCCCAGCAGTTTAGGGTTCCCAAAAACGCAGTGTTAGCGGAATCAGCCCAGATACCTGCTAGCACCTGCGTTTTGCCCCTCCGCCCGGCCCAGCCCAGCCCAGCCCACCCAAGTGCAGTATCGATCGATTACTGACACTTACAAAACACTAAACGCATAACTGCAGCGTTCGCAGAGTCAGGCCTGATCCCTGCGATCGCTAACAGTTTTTTTGGTAGTATTTTGGTGAACTGGCAAGCACCAGCCCCAGGCAGCGTCAGATTAGCGCCAGTACCGCTAACACCCACGCACACACCGTACACCTCCCTTAGTGGTATAGTATCTGATCGCATCAATATCTGATCCGATCAGATCTATACTAGCGTCACCAGCAGTTTAGGGTTCCCAAAAACGCAGTGTTAGCGGGATCAGCCCAGATACCTGCTAGCACCTGCGTTTTGCCCCTCCGCCCGGCCCGGCCCAGCCCACCCAAGTGCGGTATCGATCGATCACTGTCACTTACAAAACACTAAACGCATAACTGCAGCGTTCGCAGAGTCAGGCCTGATCCCTGCGATCGCTAACAGTTTTTTTGGTAGTATTTTGGTGAACTGGCAAGCACCAGCCCCAGGCAGCGTCAGATTAGCGCCAGTACCGCTAACACCCACGCACACACCGTACACCTCCCTTAGTGGTATAGTATCTGATCGCATCAATATCTGATCCGATCAGATCTATACTAGCGTCACCAGCAGTTTAGGGTTCCCAAAAACGCAGTGTTAGCGGGATCAGCCCAGATACCTGCTAGCACCTGCGTTTTGCCCCTCCGCCCGGCCCGGCCCAGCCCACCCAAGTGCGGTATCGATCGATCACTGTCACTTACAAAACACTAAACGCATAACTGCAGCGTTCACAGAGTCAGGCCTGATCCCTGCGATCGCTAACAGTTTTTTGGTAGCGTTTTGGTGAACTGGCAAGCGCCAGCGGCCTAGTACACCCCGGTCGTAGTCAAACCAGCACTGCAGTAACACTTGGTGACGTGGCGAGTCCCATAAGTGCAGTTGAAGCTGGTGAGGTGGCAAGCACAAGTAGTGTCCCGCTGCCACCAAAAAGACAAACACAGGCCCGTCGTGCCCATAGTGCCCTTCCTGCTGCATTCGCCAATCCTAATTGGGAACCCACCGCTTCTGCAGCGCCCGTACTTCCCCCATTCACATCCCCAACCAAATGCAGTCGGCTGCATGAGAGGCATTTTTATGTCCTCCCAAGTACCCCTACCCAACGAACCCCCCAAAAAAGATGTCGTGTCTGCAGCAAGCGCGGATATAGGCGTGACACCCGCTATTATTGTCCCTCCTGTCCTGACAATCCTGGTCTTTGCATTGGTGAATGTTTTGAACGCTACCATTCACTAGTTGAGTATTAGCGTAGGGTACAGCATTGCACAGACTAGGCGCCATTTCACAGGGTCTCCCAAGATGCCTTCGCATTTTGAGAGACCCGAACCTGGAACCGGTTACCGTTATAAAAGTTAGTTACAAAAAAAGTGTAAACAAAAAAAAAAAATATGAAATAAAAAAAAATAGTTGTTGTTTTATTGTTCTCTCTCTCTCTCTTTTCTCTCTCTCTATTGTTCTGCTCTTTTTTACTGTATTCTATTCTGCAATGTTTTATTGTTATTGTTATTGTTATTGTTATTGATTGTTATTGTTATTGTTATTATGTTTTATCATGTTTGTTTTTCAGGTGTGTAATTATTTACACTTTACTGTGCTTTATTGTTAACCATTGTTAACCATTTTTTTGTCTTCAGGTACGCCATTCACGACTTTGAGTGGTTATACCAGAATGATGCCTGCAGGTTTAGGTATCATCTTGGTATCATTCTTTTCAGCCAGCGGTCGGCTTTCATGTAAAAGCAATCTTAGCGGCTAATTAGCCTCTAGACTGCTTTTACAAGCCGTGGGAGGGAATGCCCCCCCCCCCCCCACCGTCTTCCGTGTTTTTCTCTGGCTCTCCTGTCTCAACAGGGAACCTGAGAATGCAGCCGGTGATTCAGCCAGCTGACCATAGAGCTGATCAGAGACCAGAGTGGCTCCAAACATCTCTATGGCCTAAGAAACCGGAAGCTACGAGTATTTCATGACTTAGATTTCGCCGGATGTAAATAGCGCCATTGGGAAATTGGGGAAGCATTTTATCACACCGATCTTGGTGTGGTCAGATGCTTTGAGGGCAGAGGAGAGATCTAGGGTCTAATAGACCACAATTTTTTCAAAAAAGAGTACCTGTCACTACCTATTGCTATCATAGGGGATATTTACATTCCCCGAGATAACAATAAAAATGATTAAAAAAAAAAATATGAAAGGAACAGTTTAAAAGTAAGATTAAAAAAGCAAAAAAATAATAAAGAAAAAAAAAAAAAAAAAAAAAAACACCCCTGTCGCCCCCTGCTCTCGCGCTAAGGCAAACGCAAGCGGCGGTCTGTCGTCAAACGTAAACAGCAATTGCACCATGCATGTGAGGTATCACCGCGAAGGCCAGATCGAGTGCAGTAATTTTTCCAGTAGACCTCCTCTGTAAATCTAAAGTGGTAACCTGTAAAGGCTTTTGAAGGCTTTTAAACATGTATTTATTTTGTTGCCACTGCACGTTTGTGCGCAATTTTAAAGCATGTCATGTTTGGTATCCATGTACTCGGCCTAAGATCATCTTTTTTATTTCATCAAACATTTGGGCAATATAGTGTGTTTTAGTGCATTAAAATTAAAAAAAGTGTGTTTTTTCCCCAAAAAATGCGTTTGAAAAATCGCTGCGCAATTACTGTGTGAAAAAAAAAAATGAAACACCCACCATTTTAATCTGTAGGGCATTTGCTTTAAAAAAATATATAATGTTTGGGGGTTCAAAGTAATTTTTTTGCAAAAAAAAAAAAACTTTTTCATGTAAACAATAAGTGTCAGAAAGGGCTTTGTCTTCAAGTGGTTAGAAGAGTGGGTGATGTGTGACATAAGCTTCTAAATGTTGTGCATAAAATGCCAGGACAGTTCAAAACCCCCCCAAATGACCCCATTTTGGAAAGTAGACACCCCAAGCTATTTGCTGAGAGGCATGTCGAGTCCATGGAATATTTTATATTGCGACACAAGTTGCGGGAAAGAGACAAATTTTTTTTTTTTTTTTTTTTTTTTGCACAAAGTTGTCACTAAATGATATATTGCTCAAACATGCCATGGAAATATGTGAAATTACACCCCAAAATACATTCTGCTGCTTCTCCTGAGTACGGGGATACCACATGTGTGAGACTTTTTGGGAGCCTAGCCGCGTACGGGACCCCGAAAACCAAGCACCGCCTTCAGGCTTTCTAAGGGCGTGAATTTTTGATTTCACTCTTCACTGCCTATCACAGTTTCGGAGGCCATGGAATGCCCAGGTGGCACAAAACCCCCCCAAATGACCCCATTTTGGAAAGTAGACACCCCAAGCTATTTGCTGAGAGGTATAGTGAGTATTTTGCAGACCTCACTTTTTGTCACAAAGTTTTGAAAATTGAAAAAAGAAAAAAAAAAAATGTTTTTTCTTGTCTTTCTTCATTTTCAAAAACAAATGAGAGCTGCAAAATACTCACCATGCCTCTCAGCAAATAGCTTGGGGTGTCTACTTTCCAAAATGGGGTCATTTGGGGGGGTTTTGTGCCACCTGGGCATTCCATGGCCTCCGAAACTGTGATAGGCAGTAAAGAGTGAAATCAAAAATTTTTACCCTTAGAAATCCTGAAGGCAGTGATTGGTTTTCGGGGTCCAGTACGCGGCTAGGCTCCCAAAAAGTCCCACACATGTGGTATCCCCATACTCAGGAGAAGCAGCTAAATGTATTTTGGGGTGCAATTCCACATATGCCCATGGCCTGTGTGAGCAATATATCATTTAGTGACAACTTTATGAAAAAAAAAAAAAAAAAAAAAAAAAAGTGTCACTTTCCCGCAACTTGTGTCAAAATATAAAATATTCCATGGACTCAATATGCCTCTCAGCAAATAGCTTGGGGTGTCTACTTTCCAAAATGGGGTCATTTTGGGGGGTTTTGTGCCATCTTGGCATTCCATGGCCTCCGAAACTGTGATAGGCAGTGAAGAGTGAAAGCAAAAATTTACACCCTTAGAAATCCTGAAGGCGGTGATTGGTTTTCGGGGCCCCGTACGCGGCTAGGCTCCCAAAAAGTCCCACACATGTGGTATCCCCATACTCAGGAGAAGCAGCAGAATGTATTTTGGGGTGCAATTCCACATAGGCCCATGGCCTGTGTGAGCAATATATCATTTAGTGACGACTTTTTGTAAATATTTTTTTTTTTTTTTTTTTTTGTCATTTTTCAATCACTTGGGACAAAAAAAATAAATATTCAATGGGTTCAACATGCCTCTCAGCAATTTCCTTGGGGTGTCTACTTTCCAAAATGGGGTCATTTGGGGGGGTTTTGTACTGCCCTGCCATTTTAGCACCTCAAGAAATGACATAGGCAGTCATAAACTAAAAGCTGTGTAAATTCCAGAAAATGTACCCTAGTTTGTAGACGCTATAACTTTTGCGCAAACCAATAAATATACGCTTATTGACATTTTTTTTACCAAAGACATGTGGCCGAATACATTTTGGCCTAAATGTATGACTAAAATTTAGTTTATTGGATTTTTTTTATAACAAAAAGTAGAAAATATCATTTTTTTTCAAAATTTTCGGTCTTTTTCCGTTTATAGCGCAAAAAATAAAAACCGCAGAGGTGATCAAATACCATCAAAAGAAAGCTCTATTTGTGGGAAGAAAAGGACGCAAATTTCGTTTGGGTACAGCATTGCATGACCGCGCAATTAGCAGTTAAAGCGACGCAGTGCCAAATTGGAAAAAGACCTCTGGTCCTTAGGCAGCATAATGGTCCGGGGCTCAAGTGGTTAATAAGACACATGGCCACTTTAACCTTAAACTGTGTTGAAGGTTCTTTACTGTAAAAGCGGCAAGGATATAGAATTCCCTTCCACAGGTGGTGGTTTCTGCGGGGAGCATCGATAGTTTCAAAAAAATATTAGATAAGCACCTGAACGACCACAACAAACAGGGATCTACAATGTAATACTGACATATAATCACACACATAGGTTGGACTTGATGTCTTCTTTCTGCCTCACCTACTATGTAACTATGTAACAGGGGGAATTGCTCTCACTGACTGCAAATGTAAGAAGCATTCTTCCCACTAATCATAAGACTAATATATAGTGATGTACAGTAATTATTAACAGGTTTTTTTGAGATGGAAGGTTTCCTCCATGTTAAAAAGATTGAAAAAAGTCGGATTAGGGTAATATTTGATTGTGTATTCTCATTTAAAGTCACCCCATCAGCCTAGAGTCATACCTACCTGTATAGAATTACATACAATTTCGGTGGTCTGTTTGCTGAAACTCCACCTCTCTGCTACTCGTTGGATGCTGCATGTATTCCACACTTCTGGATCTGTGGAATACTTCAGTCTGTGCTGAAAGGGTCACTTTAAAGGGGTTGTAAAGGCAGAAGGTTTTTTATCTTAATGCATTCTATGCATTAAGATAAAAAACCTTTTGTGTGTAGCAGCCACCCCAGCACCCCCCTAATACGTACCTGAGCCCCATCTTTCTCCAGCGATGTTCACGATTGTCTAAGCCATCTGGGACACTCCTTCTGATTGGTTGAGACACAGCAGTGGCGCCATTGGCTCCCGTGGCTGTCAAAGTCAGTCAGCCAATCAGGTGAGAGAGGGGGCGGGGCTGGGCCAGGGCTCCATGTCTGAATGGACACACGGAACTGTGACAAGGCTTGGGTGCCCCCATAGCAAGCTGCTGACTGTGGGGGCACTCGATAGGAGGGAGGGGCCAGGAGCAGCAAAGAGGGACCCGGGAAGAGGAGAATCCAGGCTGCTCTGTGCAAAACCAACGGCACAATGGAGGTAAGTATAACATGTTTGTTATTGTTTTAAAAAAGCGAGACTTTACAATCACTTTAAATCTCACATTTATACACAAACTACCCCTTGTCTTTCCTAAAAAAAACTATTTTTCTTATCCACCTCTTGCTTATATATGACAAAACTGAAAAGATGAGTGCATGTTCTCATCATAAAATGGGTTAACTAATGTTTCCTACTCCAATCCACTCTCTGCAGCTCAACTCATCTACCAATCTTCTGGTTTCTCAAATGTCTCTCTTATCAGTTCCTTCACTGGCTGACACTTACACAGAGTGTATATTTCAACTTCTTCCTCCATTCATTCAATTTATATACAGCACAGTGTTATGGTATATAAACAGTAAATGCTAGAATATCTTACTAGTTTCAAGAGGTACATAATATGAACTATAACCAATAAGAGGAAATGACCATATTTAATTATGGGTGTGTCCATAAATAAAAATACATGATCATATATTATATGTCGCATGTATACATCACATAATTGTGTCTCCTTGATTAGGTTGCTTTTGCCATTTATTATGCTGAATGAATTGCCTTGTAAGGTCAAAAGTTTAATTATCAGCTGTAATTGGTTAAGAGTACGTAACATCTGCTTCCTGTAGGACAGCACCCAATATTTGGCGGCTTCATATCAGGGTTGATAAAGGTTAGAGCATGTGATTGAAGGTACAGTTTGTTCCATTTATTGTTATATCTTGCTGATTTGCAGTATTGGTTTGTGCAATTTGTAAATGGGGATTCTTTATAACAGGTCCCAGAGGACCTTCTTATTTTGTTATGTTGTGATACTTGTTTTTTTTAGGTACAGTGGTATACAGCCAGCCATATATTTGCCATTGCATTGTATTAAGAGTGGTGTTCAAGGCTTCTGTTCCCTGCTGTACTCTTCCGCTCCACTCCCCATTATGGTGCTGTGAGGTGTTGCATGATGGAGAAGTGGGAGCTTGAGCTTTTCAGCACAGGCTCTTAGTAATTACCTTGGGGTGGTATTTGATTGCATAGTGGGGAGGGGGGGGGAGATATCTAGGCTTTCCAGTACTCGCTTTTAGGTTTTTGCATGTTTTTGATGCTGTGCTAGTTGTTTAGTATGTTTATAATGAATTGTAAACATTGTATATTGTTATAATGATGGTTTTATGAATGGGATGTGATAGCCTGATTGACTCACTTGCTGCAGCTGCTTGTAAGCTGTGGGAATCTAGGGTCTTATATTACAGGCTGTAGGGGTGAGTCAGTAGGTCAGGACTAAGTGCCCTTGTAAGCGTGAAACGAGTCAACATCTTGCTGTCCCTCGTTACTCTTTGTGATGCTTTTATCTGTCATTTATGAATAAAGTCAATGAGGAGTGCAGCCATCAATATTTTTTTCTTCTGCTGCTGTGTCTGAGGTCATTGACCGAAACTACTGACTGAGGCTCCTTGGTTGATCAAACCTCACAGATAAGTTTTTATTATCTCATGTAACTCATGAAATAAATGCATATTTCAAAACTGTTGTTGCATCAGCAATGGCAGTAGAAGAGGGGAGAGGGGCAGGTTAGACCTCATTACTATGGTTAGAAAGCACTTTGCAACATGGGACAAAGTACTACATTTATGTTGTAGGGAACAAAACTGTAACAAAAAATGTAATGATAGAGTAGAGTAGGATTAAAGAAAATCTATCTGAAAGAAAAAAATAATAATTGTTTTGATATTTACCATATTTGTCCTTTCCTGATGACTTCTATGGCAGCATACATAAGGATAGCCTCTTTCCTCTCTAACCCATAAGATCATCTATCCCCAAATGTGTGGCCCTCCCCAGTCACAGCGTTATGTAACTAGCCTACTCTAATGGGGTGGGATACTATTTTACCATGGAGTTCATCAGGAAGGGAAAATTTTAGTAAAAACTATTTTCCTGTTTTCCTGATGGCTCCATATCAGCATACACATGGAAAATAATTAGACAACACGGGGTGGGAATGTTGATTTTTTTTTTTTTTATTGACAGAGGTGGCAGACAAAAGTATTCTCAAATCAAAGGCAACAGTAGTAAGAGAATTTGGCTTAACACACAAATGGGTTATAAAGGTATGGAGTAAAGACCAAGAAGTCACCTTACAAATCATCTCTGGAGACATGCGACCTGCTGCTACCCAGGAAGCTGCCATTCCATGAGTGCAGTGGTAAGGTCACTTTGGGAAGGCCCAGCAACCATCAGGCACAGGCTGCTGGTAGTGATATCTGTCAGGTGACCTATGAGGCGAGCTGTAGAGTACTGATGGGGACTTAGAACAATCTGGAAGCCCTGCAGTCTGACTTGTACTGGTTGAAAAGGAATAGATACCATCAAAAATCCATGCATGTCCAAAGGGCAATCCATCAAGGGAGCTATCGCACAGCTTCTCTGCTTTTGCTGGCATTTCTGATGGCTTGGTTTTGCACTTGTGTCAACTAGTGTGTATATTTGGAATGCAGCGCTTGTGGCCCAAACCAAAATATTGTGGCACCATCTGGTGCAAAAGTCTAAGCAGCCCACATTAAAACTGCACACACAATGAAATGCAGATAAGCATTCCAGCACAGTAGGTAAAAAAAAGTTTTGGTTTTATATACATTTCAAGTCCAGAAGCCTCCTATTTATTTATGTTTGTTGTGTCATATAAAGTAACAATAAATTAAATGTTGTATGAGATTAAAAAAAAAAAAAAAATGATAAAAATGGAACCCATGGTTTAATCACTCCAATCACTTCTTCAATTCAGAACAGTGATACCTTTCATGAAAGATAATAAAGATGATATTTAACGATATTATAGCTAACATACTACTCAACCTTTACTAAGAATTTCTCTCAAGTATGACAGTATTCCATATTGGTCATTTTTTGTATTATATATTCATGGCATATGTAAACAACTTTTTGTACCAATTTTTTTGTACCTAATAAGAGTTTGTAAAAAAAAAAAAAAAAAAAAACTTCTAAGCAGGTCTTAAACTGACTGTTAGCTGCAGCAGGATTTCTGTATGTGTGATACCAGCAAGGACACCACCGTGGCTATATTTGGGAGGCTCACTCCCAAAAGAGCCCACAGATTGCTAACACAAGAGAAGAGGGGGGGACAAATGTACTACAACTATACTTGGAACAGACCAGAAACCAGGTTTCTCTAAATGGAATTCAAGATTTCATATTCAGTTTTGACTGGAGAGTACCTGTATTTATAATACGCTAATTTATTTACCTTTTGTTTCTACTTCTTATTATTTCAGAACATAAAAGTTTATTTAAGGTCTCCTTCTGCTAATATATCCTGTTATGTCTGTATATATTTTGTAAAAAAATGTAAAGCATTAGTATTATTTGTAAAGTGCAAAGGGAGATAATGATGCTATATAAATGTATTATTATTATTATTATTATTATTATTACTATTAATTACAAATACTAATATTGGATGCACATCAATAGCTCTAGCATTTTTATTCTCTACAAAACATTGTCATGCTCTTTTTAAAATTATATTTTGCTGTGTGCCCTGAGCTGCTTGGGGTTACAATAATACACCTCTGCAATTATGGTATTTATTACTACTGAATGCAAAACATGATCAGGTTTTAAGAGGAGTACTAAAATAAAACTGCTGATGGTGTAGTCTTTCTTTCAGACAGCAGGCATGTGTTTTAAAAGCATTGCCCATTAAATTGCTAAAACTATACATGGGGGGATATGAATTATTTTAAACAAAATAATTGCCGAGAAAATACTTTCCTAATTCTGTAGGAAATTTATAAAAATCCTACAGGCATTTTTCATTGTTATAGAATGGATAACTGCTGATTATTCCGTGAGAAATGGAGTCTCGGACACAATCGGGATTATTTGGAAGCTACAATAAGTATTATTTTGCTTTTGCGATACATAGTATTCTTGAAGGTAAACGGTTTATATTTAAAAACGAATGTCAGGACAATGCTCACCAGCTATCGCTGGGTTGGGAATAAAGCATAGCTTTATGCTATAATCTATGACAGTCTTTCTTAAATGTGAGCAGTCTCTGACAGTCTATTGTTACATGTGAACTGTAAGGAGTGTAGGTATGTATGGATGAGAGACCTCTCAACGTCATACCGTGAGAGATATGGATAAAAAAATGGGGAATCATCAAACATTTGCTTTACCATATTCACCACAATTTGTGACGTTTCCTCTCCAATACAAATCCCTTTCACATCTTAGTAAAACACACTGGTACCTTGAGATACACAGTTAGCCAGTGACTTGACTTTTTCTGCAATGCCTAATGGGTTCTTTGAGCAGGATGTCAAAGAGTAGGCCGAGTCCCTCTATAGATATAGAGTACATCATCATTACAACTCTGTAGGATCCTCACATCATCTTCTCTTTGAGGTGTCAGTCACAATTCTCTTTTCAAGCACCAGAGGTGAGAGGATTTCTAATTGTAGCCATTCTCTTACTGCATTCCCTCTCCTATTGTAGCCACCTCACCCTTTATGGTGTATATATGACATTGTCATAAGGACATCTTCCATTCCTCTACATACACACTTCACCTCCCACCCACATAGATACTTTTATATTTACACTGATACGCATATGTATCTACTATATTACCATGATACACATATGTATCTATTCTTTCTACTGATCTTTGCAAAACTTGATTTAAAAACAGGCAGCTGTTGCCAGAATAGCAGAAACAGTAATGGCTTCTGATTGGTGAAACCCCTGTATGCTAGCCATTGGTGTTATTGAAGTCTCTCAGTGCAAAGAAATCCTTGGAAAATTACGTTCCTTGCCCTGTGTTCCCTCCAGGTGAGGGAAACTCTAGCTATCACTCACATACTGCGTCGAGGTAGTTCTTACAAGACAAGGTTCTACTCTGTTAGATCTCTCAGTGCAAAGCAATCCTTTTGGAGAAAAGTGAAAAATTCTAGTCTGCACTGTGGTTTAGCCTGGCTGCTAGCAACAAAATGATTGACAGACAAATCCCCCAGTAATAATCCCCCACACACACAAAATAGAATTTTTCGGCCACAGAAAACGTTTTCATCTTTTTAATAGCATTATTTGTGCAGTAAATGGATCAGGTGTAGTAAACAAAAAAACTTTAGCTCACATACTATGGGCAAAAACTACAATCTGAATTTGTTCATTTCTTTCAGTACTAAGTTTGGTGTTTATTTACTACAGTGCCCATGTGGCAAACTATATATGGGTAGAACTACAAGAAGATTAAGACCTCTTTCACACTGAGGCAGTTTTCAGGCATTTTAGTGTGAAAGGGGTTTAAGGGATTGCCTTAGAGAACATATTTATAATATTAAGAGAGACTTCAAAGGGCATAGTTTATCGGCACACTTCAGAAAATACTATATATACAATTTTTGAGCCATCTATATATGAGTTAGGACTTTTTTTATGTTATGTATTTTTGATATAAGTATGATTGAGTCATTTAATTTATTTATTTAATTTGATTTTCATTGCTGTTTACCTCAAGATTGATATAAGCACAGTATATTCTCCGGTAAAATGGAGGCTATGACTTATAATATTGCACTTAAGAATATAAAAAAATGGTGTTTCATCATACTAAGATCCCAGTGAATTTGTCACTTACCTGTTTAGTGAGCCTGACGTGCAAAGGAAGGCCTCTCGTACAGCTCGAGGGCCACTGGTAGTGATACAGCAGCTACAGGAGCACAGTGGGGTATGAGTGCCTGTAACAGTCGAGTAGTCTGCGTGGCAGTAGTCAGCAGGTAGGTAAGGCTGGTAGCAGACAAGTTGGCACGATGCTTGGCTGAAGACAGACTAGGATGAACAGCTAGAAGCAGGTACTGGATGGAAGCTTGCTGAAATGGAAGCTGTAGCAGGCTGGATGAGCGAGGTGCAGGGTCAGACAATCGGATTGGCAGCAATCGGAAAGATCAGGCATAGACGCCAGACAGCAGGGACATCAAGTCACAAGCCAAGTCAATTCTGGGAGATCTATTGAGCAGAATAAGAAGGCAGAAGCAGAATCCAAAAGACAAGCCAGGGTCAGGGCACGTAGAAGGTAAAAACTGGTCAGAGGCAAGCCGGATCAAGATCAGAGGTTACACAGAATCAGGATACAACACAGAAGCTGCAGACCAAGCAGAAATGAATCAAAGCTGCAGCCAGTTTAGATAGCCCACTTGGTGCCAGTATTAGTGACAGATGAGCGAGTGCGCATGTGCGCGCATGCATGCGACGATGCCCCCGATTATGCAAATCTGCCTGGGCATCTCTAGGTCTGCACCTGCGTGTCAGCGTGCACTGATGGACTCTAGTAGTACCATGGATATGCCTTCCCTGACAGAATTTGTAATCTATACTGGTGTATTTATCATTTTAGCAAATCGGTGCTGTTACATTCCTTTATTCACTGGAGCTAGGCTGGAAAGTTCCTATCTCCACCCATGGGTAGAAGGAAGTTGGCTACAAAAACATGATGCCAAGTCAGCACTAGAGGTCCCCTGAAGATGTCCTATTGGACAAAACGTGCCGAGGCAGAGTCTGACGTCAGTAGTGGCCTCCGATGTAAGTTCTGACTGGCTTTGTTTCACTCTGTGTATTCACTCCATGGAAGATTGATTGTGCTTTATGCGTTCTTTTAACAATAAAATAGTACACTATTGCCACACTTGATGTGCTCCGGTCTGAGCTTTGTTAGCATAGTTTTCCTTTGGCATCCGGGGATATCGGGGATAGCAGGTGGCTGTGAAGCTGAAGTGGACTGCTTTGTGATGAGCTTTATTGAGAGATACACGCCGTGTTTTCCACACTGTCTAATATATCTTATTACTTATTTTAAGTACACCTGCACTAGGTTCTTTATATTATATCAGCTGCTGTATTCTAACACCACAAAGTGTCTTAATAATCTTTACACATATACTGTATATACTGCACTATATTTTCAAACCAAAACGTGTACCATAATAAAAGACTTCTCAATCTGAATCACAAAAGTGTCCATGCTTATATAAAAAAGCATACAAAAGAAACAAAGTGGTCTGTGTCTCTTTTATGCCACTAACTGATTCAACTCCCTCTTCACTCAACAATGACCACCCTCATTTACAGGGGGTAATTAAGCGCCTGCTCTCAAGAGCAAATACGTCCGTATTTCCGGTGGCACTGACGTCATTCCCTGCTCCTTGGAATGCACTTCCTGGTTTCTGGAACGCACGCCGTGAGCAGCGTCCAGATACATCTCTAATCCCTTTACATGCCTGTTTTTATCAACAATTTTGTAAGTACCCAGTTGTATATAGAATAAATCCCTTTTCAAACGGTACTTTTCACTATTAGTTACATTTTTTTTTTTTTTTGCTGCCTGTTGATTCTGCTGAGAAATTCCAACAAGAAATCCTTTGATCTGATGTGCACAACAACACTCCTGAGCTTCTCTGGATACCATCACATAAGCCTGAAGTGACCCCCAGACTGCAAAGCTGGGGGTCATCGCCATTTGGTGAGTGGGGACACATGTGGGGGAGGCATTTCTGCACCTGAAAAGTCCTGGAGTGTCTGTGGTCCATTGCACTTCAAACGTTTTTTTTTCCCATTACGGATCAGAACATTCAGCACATTTATTTGGACTTTATTTACATGCTTTTTGCTTTGTATATTCACATCTGCACTTATCTACACTTGGTTACACATGTCTAATAACATTTGTGAGCGCCACGTTTCCATAATTTTACATTTCTAGTGAGTAGCACTTTGTGTGTGGCAGCTGCTTTAGTTTTCCTTTTCACTGTTTTTTCACCATTCAGCGTGAGTTTAAATTTAATATTATTAACACACATGACACTAAATGAAAAACAAATTGGCAAACACAACAATATGTGGCAGCAATCAAAATATGTTGGCAACAAATAGAAAACAGTGACAAATACATGGGCAACAAATGAACATTTGTGACATTATTCAGGCAACAATCAGGCAAGCAGTGGTAGCAATACAAAGGCAATAAGGTACAGGAACAATCAGTGCAGACCAGTCTGCCCACCCCCTTACAACTTTACTATGCCAGGCACTCCAAGGGCATGCAGTAGTCTCTATCACCCTCTGGTCACACAAGTTATCCCAGGGGTCAGAGGAAAAAGCTAAAGGAGATTGGTGCACGGCCTCTCCTCCCTTGCTTTTTGCTTTGGTCTGCTGTTTGACTGCAAGTTGTGTCTGCACCATAATTAATCCAGCCACAAGAGAATGGGCAAAAAGGAATGCCCACAACCTGGAGAGAGTTCCCAACTCTGGAACTAAGGAACATTTTCAGTAGGGCTGTTAGGACCGAGTTTGCCTAATGGTGGCACTGTGGTGCTGTGGGCACAAAGCTGCAGTTTTAGTGTCCACTGGCAGGTATCTCCCAGCAGCCAGCAGGTTCCAGCAATCAGCTCCACCTGGCCATATCTGTATGATAAGGTAAGCACAGAATCGTTGAAATTGAATTAAAAATTTTGTTTAATTTAATCAATACAAAAGTACAATATCTATTACATATAAAATCACAAGATTCACGAAATACAGTGTTAGTGATTGATACTGGGATATACTTCTACACAAGATGCTTTGATATGCAGAAAGCCAACATGTTTCGCAGTGTCCTGCTTCTGCGAGGGCGTCGCATGCATCTGTAGATTTATCTAGATTGCATAAAATAATATTAGAAACAGAATTTCTTGAACAAATCACCAATACTCATTTTCCTTAAGTCATGTAGGTGCTTACCTACTTGAAGGTTGTCGGTGCTTAAACTAAAGCCTGTATAGCAAAAAACTCACACCCAGGACTGAGTTACTGATATCAGCCAGCCAAGATCGTTACCCCGTGGAGGCCAGATCCATAAGGGTTGGATAATGGGCTGTCGGACCACGCAGCGGCCAAACTATCATACAGGTGTAGACTGTATCATTGATCTAAAAACACACAATGTATTATTTTGGAATGTAACTATTTCTTATTGAATTAGACTGGATCATAGATAAGATTACTGTTCATCCTAATCCCTCAAGCATCCATAACTTTTAGTATACCATTTTACTAGATGGTTCATAATGTGGATCAAGACATTGACCCCATCTGAACCATCAGCAATCCTGGATGATGGTAAAGTAGTGGGATGGAGTTAAATTAATAATATCCATGATAATAACAAAGAGATACTGGTGTGTTGATAGATATATTAAATCTTATATCCACCACAGTGTCTGCATGTAATGCTGGTATAGGGCCAAGGATGTGACCGATATTAAGGGGCACCGAGATTCTCACATAATGGTCAGTGTATGACAGGGATACATATAGTGTGTTTACACAATCAGCTATAGTTAATGGATAAATCATTAATTATATGTTGCAATTAGACTCTTATAGATGGAATGTCTAAGTAGCATTAAGCACCCTGTCACACTAAGCCAACAAAGGGCTGGACGAGATATCTATCATAATAATTAATAATCCTATAGTTCAAAGTTAGGAGTTTAAGATGAAATCTAAATCTCGGTTACCTGTTAAGGATCTTGGTATGGCGCAGCCAAGCAGCGGGGAACCACCCGCCCGCTTGTATGGTGCGTTTGTTTTCCCTGGTGAGTCACAGTGAGAGCAGTCACCATGTATCCTTATATATGCGTGGTCCCTGCCAGAAGTAACGGGTCCATGATGACCCCTGACAGTGCTTCCGGAGCGGGAGCCCCTGCATTGCGCATGCGCAAGAAGGCATATCAGCCGTCATTGCGCTACGCATACAACGCACAGAATAACGTGCGAAGGGAGTGAGGGAGGAAGATGTAGTTACTCTACCCTCCAACAGGGGCACCCGAACAGCACCACTAATGTCCAAATCCCGGGTGGCTAAATCACTGAACCCCGATATCAGTAACTCAGTCCTGGGTGTGAGTTTTTGCTATACAGGCTTTAGTTTAAGCACCGACAACCTTCAAGTAGGTAAGCACCTACATGACTTAAGGAAAATGAGTATTGGTGATTTGTTCAAGAAATTCTGTTTCTAATATTATTTTATGCAATCTAGATAAATCTACAGATGCATGCAACGCCCTCGAAGAAGCAGGACACTGCGAAACATGGTGGCTTTCTGCATATCAAAGCATCTTGTGTAGAAGTATATCCCAGTATCAATCACCAACACTGTATTCCGTGAATCTTGTGATTTTATATGTAATAGATATTGTACTTTTGTATTGATTAAATTAAACAAATTTTTTAATTCAATTTCAATGATTCTGTGCTTACCTTATCATACAGATTTGATGGTCTCCTTCAAAAATCCCATTCCTATGGAGGTAGCCTAGGCTCTCTCTTATTAGTTTGGTTTTTATATATTATTAGGGATTGGGGACATTCATCTGTATCTGGAAATAACCCAACAATACTTATCCTTTCATTAATTCAAAAAAACTAACAACTACCTACAAAGTCATCCACAACTCCAAAGCCCCCAGCTACATCACTGACCTAGTCTCAAAATACCAACCTAATCCTTCTCTTTGTTCTTCTTAAGACTTCCTGCTCTTTAGCTCTCTCATCAGCTCCTCCCATGCTCGTCTCCAAGCCTATGGAACTCCTTACCCCAATCTGTCCGTCTATCTCTTACTCTATTAGCTTTTAGACAATCCCTGAAAACCCTCCTCTTCAGAGAAGCCTATCCTACCCACACCTAACAACTGTATTTTCATTTTGTCCATTCGATCATCCTCCACAGCTATTACTCTTTGTTCCACTTGATCCTCCCTTCTAGATTGTAAGCTCTAACGAGCAGGGCCCTCTGATCCCACCTGTATTGAATTATATTGTAATTGTACTGTCTTCCAAGATGTTGTAAAGCACTGCGCAAACTGTTGGCGCTATGTAAATCCTGTATAGTAATAATAATAATAATCAAAAGCAACATTTTTTTATATAAGTATTGTAAGACATGCTGTATATTTTCTCATACTCTTTTTTTTTTTTCTCTACATGTCAATAAATCTAAGCAACCACCTCAGACCAGTTAGGGATAATTGTGCTTATATAAAACATTCAGCAGGTTTTTTAATGTCATACTTATTTATGTCAAAACTGACCATCCTAGGTCATTTCAAGCTGCCAAAATTGATAATTATTTAAATTGCAGGAAAGACATATGAATCAGGTCCTAACACAATACTCATGACATGTAACCTTTAGTAGCAAGAACCCGTATAACACAACGACATTCATCAGGATTACAAAGTCAATTGTCTAGCTATCACCAGCCCAATCACTGGAACATACACTGTACTTTTGAACCTTTCCTGCAAAATCAATGGCAATTCAATTAGAAAGAACATATAATTGCTTAGAGTGCAAATTTCACCATCTGCTTCGAAACAATGAGAATGGCAAATCCTTACGTGGCTGATTTTTACAATTCTCTAAAGGAGAGTAAGACGCCTAGGGCTGCTGAATGTCAAAAATGCTTACTTCCAAACTTACTGAAGCACAGTCATCTGCTTTACAATGCAAAATAGAGCTGATCTTTATATATATTTTTAGAGAGCAGAAGACAACCAAGCAGAGGTTGGCATTCTTGACTGTTGTGAAAGTATTAAACCAGACCACCCAGTTGAACTTTCAGCTTGAGGTAAACATTCTTGATATGTTGAAAGAATCACAGGCTCCTCACTTGCTGTCTTGTTGAGATCTCCCTGCTGACGTTTTCAGCAATACTCAGTCTCTACATCACTTTTTATGAAGCCAAGTATTGGGTTCTAAGTCCTAGGGCTACTTTAAAGTATCTTGGGGCAAAGATTACTGT
This sequence comes from Lithobates clamitans, assembly GCA_037952925.1. Classification (NCBI taxonomy): domain Eukaryota; kingdom Metazoa; phylum Chordata; class Amphibia; order Anura; family Ranidae; genus Lithobates; species Lithobates clamitans. The sequence goes on along the minus strand of JBBGZY010002070.1, from coordinate 36,888 downwards.
AGTGGTCCCTTACCACCATCATAAATGAATGAAGTTGACCCAGTTGAACTTTCAGCTTGAGGTGAACATTGTTGATATGTTCAAAGAATCACAGACTCGTCTCTTGCTGTCTTGCTGAGATCTCCCTGCTGAAGTTTTCAGCAAAACGTAGTCCCTACATCACTTGTTTTGAAGCCAAGTATTGGGTTCTAAGTCCTAGGACTACTTTAAAGCATCTTGGGGGCTTTAAGATTACTGTAGTGGTCCCTTACCACCATCATAAATCAATGAATGCTATCCAATTTTTTGTTTTGTAGGAAATATTACAGGTTTTGAGGACACAGGAGCTTTGACAGTGATTCTGGTTTATTCGTTGGACTGGTTGAACTGACACTTTTTTTACTATCTGTGACCCACGGTTTGTTTAGTGTGCCACTCAGGCTCGATTACTATGGGGAGTAGTGTGGGTGATGCTGCAACCATTGCTGGAGTGCAAGCAAGGGATTGAGCTTGTCCCAGCTCCTGTAGTCACTAGAAAGAAGAGAGGAAAGATCCCTGGTGCCGCACATCAATGGAGCCCTATGGTAGTATGAGAGAGACAACCTCAGGCTGGGCTCCCGCCAGGTCACGCCCCCAACACATTTAGTCCGACCCCAGAGCTTAGTCATGGGGATGCTCTGGGGGGTGCGGAGTGAAACATGTTGGGGGGCATGGCCTGACAGGAGCCCAGGCTGAGATTGTTTTTCTCATACCACCATAGGACTCCGTAGATGTGTGGCACCAGGGGAAAAAAGAGCTCCGCCTCGATGGGAGGCCTCCTGGCGACTGCTGTCTCTTGTCTGTGGCAGCTGTTATATAGGCAAAGGCGGGGCCACCTGGTGACATAACCAAGTGACCCCGCCCCTTCTGACATCATATGACATCAGACGGGGGTGGGGTCATCCAGTTAAATCATCGGGTGGCCCTGCCCCTGGCCTATATAACAGCTGTTTAAGACAATAGACAGCAGTCCCTGGGAGGCCTCCCATGGCAGGCAGGGTTTTTTCTTTTTTTCTTTTTCGGGTTGGTCGGGCAGCGTGGTTGACGATGGATCTACATTTCTTTTTTAATAAATGAATTGCCAAAAACTGTCTGTTGTGGTTTTTACTTTTTGACACTTTTTGGTGAATGGGTAGGGGTACAATGTACCTGATACCTATTCACATGGGGGATATGGGGGTCCTCTTTTTAAAGGGGGCTTCCAGATTCCGATAAGCCCCCACCCGCAGACCTCAACAACCAATGGCCAGGGCTTTCGGGAAGAGGCCCTTGTCCCCATCAACATGGGGACAAGGTGCTTTGGGGGGACCCCAAAGCACCGTCCCCATGTTGAGTGCAAGAGGCCTAATATGGTTCAGGAGGGGGGGCGCTCAGTTTGTCCCCCTCTTTCCTGGCCTGCCAGGCTACTTGCATGGATAAGGGTCTGTATGAATTTTGGGGGGGACTGCATGCCAATTTTTTTTACATTTTGGCGTGGAGTTCCCCTTAAAATCTATGCCAGACCCAAAGGGCCAGGTATGAATTTGGGGGGGACGCCACACTGTTTTTTTTTAAATTTTGGTATGACATTCTACTTAAAATCGATACCAGACCCCAAGGGCCTGGTATGGACTGGGGGGGGCACACCAATTTTTTCCTTGATTTTTCATCTATATTGCCGCGAGCCAGCAATACATTACAACCACAAGCAAGTTTATTGGACATTTGTTATTGTTGCACTTTAAGCATTATTAAAATCACTGCTCCTGAAAAAAGCTGTCATTTTAAAAACTTTTTTTGCTTTGATACGTGTCCCCTGGGGCAGTACCCGGGTCCCCACACACTTTTTTGGCAATAACCTGCATATAAGCCTTAAAAATGAGCACTTTAGATTTTTCATGTTCGTGTCCCATAGACTTCAATAGGGTTTGCATGTTCACTCAAACTTTTTGCCTGTTCACATGTTTTCATGGATTCATGGGTAGGATATTGCTGCTACTAAGATTGCACCTAAATCAAGCATTTATTGGATCATGAAGAACTTCAAGGAGAGAGGTTCAATTGTTGTGAAGGCTTCAGGGTGCCCAAAAAAAGTCCATCAAGTGCCAGGACTGTCTCCTAAAAGTTGATTCAGCTGCAGGATCAGGCACCACCAGTGCAGAGCTTGCTAAGGAATGGCAGCAGGCAGGTGTGAGTGCATATGCACGCACAGTGAGAAGAAGACTTTTGGAGGATGGCCTGGTGTCAAGAAGTGCAGCAAAGAAGCCACTTCTCTCCAGGAAAAACATCAGGGGCAGAGTGATATTCTGCAAAATGTACAGAGATTTGACTGCTAAGGATTGGTGTAAAGTCATTTTCTCTGATAAATCCCTTTTCAGATTTATTGGGGCATCCAGGAAAAAACCTTGTCCGGAGAAGAAAAGGTGAGGGCATATCATCACCTGGAAAATCTAACAAGCCTTTAACCTCTAGTGAGACTTTTTCTAAATGTATTTTCAAATATACGGTAATAAATAAGTAGCTGCATTTGTCTGGGACTGGGAAATGGAGGACCAGCGCTACTAGCATATTAGGCTGTGCTGTAGTGCACATGTGATGCCAAGAGGAGAGAGCGGAGTGATTATTCCTCATTTATCATCTACTTCATTTCTGCTGCAACAGTAAATCTTGAAGATTAGGCTGTGCTGCCTGGAAGAAGCATCCTATATATAGTGAAAGGATTGGAGCAGCAAGCCATAGGAATGAATCTAGATATAATCTTCATTTGTCACAATCAAAAAGTCCAGCAAGTGGCCCACAAGCGCAACCCTACACCTGCAATGCTAGCACAGCTGGACACAGCCCGTGCCCACCTTAATTTACCACTCACAACAGCTGCAGAGAAGCACCTTAGATGAACCGGGGCTAAATCTTACTCCCAAAAAGACAGAACTGGCTCCAGACTCGCCATCAAACTAAGCCCAAAACAAGGCACGTTTACCTTTCCCAAAACCCGATCCTCATCAGGGAACCTGACCCAGAACCCAACTAAAATAATGGACACTTTCTTACAGTTTTACTCAGACCTTTATAAAACAAACCCCCCGCCTCCTCAAACACTCAAGAACGCCTTCCTTGACAATCTCCCTTTGCCATCGATAGATAGACCATAAAGATCTTTTGGAGAACCCATTTACACCCGAGGAGGTTTTGGATCAACTCCCTCAAATTGGGATCCTCACCTGGGCCTGATGGCTTCTCCACTGGATACTACAAAAAATTTGGCCCCTGCCTAGCCCCATACCTGACACGGTTCTTTAACTCTCTCAGGGATGGAGCCCCCCTAGGGAATGATCTCAACTCAGCTTACATTTCGGTCATCCCTAAATCGGGAAAGAATACAAGCAAAGTCTGTAATTATCGTCCAATCTCACTTATCAATAATGATAATAAAATAATGACTAAGATTCTTGCTAGCAGGATAGCTAGTTTTATTTCTACATACATCCACAGAAATCAGGTGGGCTTCATCCTTAAGAGGCAAGGACCAGATCAGATCCGGAGAGCGGTAGATATTATCTCCTTACTCAAATCTCAATAGGATGGAGGCCCCCTCAAAAAGGTTTCCTTCCCTTAATAGACCTTCATAAGGCATTTGTTTCAGTAGACTGGACATACCTTTATGAACCTCTGGGTAGATGGGGCTTCGCCCCTAACTTCTTGGGCATAACCCTCACTATACTCATCCCCAAATGCACAAGTACACTTGATGGGCAGATACTCTGACACCTTCACCATTGGCAGGGGTACTAGACAGGGCTGTCTGCTCTCCCCCCTCCCCTTTGCAATGGCCATCGAAACTCTGGCCATCGAGATCTGGTCCAGTGCTGACATCAAGGGGGTTACTTATGGAGAACAGGAACACAAGTGTGCATTATATGTAGATGACTTACACCTTTTTATTACCTCTCCGCTGACGTCCACTCCTATGGTACACAGAATCCTACAGGAATTTAGTTAAGTCTCAGGACTGCAGGTCAACATGACTAAATCTATAGCTCTAAACATCTCAGTCCCCCCAGAATTACACACACAACTAAGACTTAATGTTGACTTCTCTTGGGCGACAGACATGATCCCGATTGGGCATTAGACTCACTCCTGACATTAGTAAACTCTTTAATGCAGATTACCCCCTATGTTACATAAATGTAAGGAAGACCTTGAGAGGTGGTCAAAGTGTGGTCTATCCTGGCTGGGCAGAGTCCATGCGGTAAAAATGACCCTTCTCCCTTCTCTTCCTATAAAGAAGCAAAACATTTGTAAATTTCAGTCCTCCATAGTGCGGTTTATCTGGGGAAGCAATGGCTACAGATGCTCCAAAGAGATACTGCATAGGATGAAATCACAGGGGGGGGGGGTTTGTCTGCCGAACTTGTGGTGGTACTACAAAGCTGCCCAACTTACCCAAATCTCCTTAGTCTACTCTAGGAGCTCTAAGCCCGACTGGCTATCCATGAAAAGGCAAGCCATTCCCTTACATACCATAGACCACCTTTTATGGAGAGATACGAAATCCAGACCGGCAAAAATGTCCTCTACTCTCTCCCACTCGGTGGCATTGTGCTCCACACTTCATATACACCACTCACTGATCTCACCCCTGAAACCCTTATCACATATCTTTCACAACCTGGAATTCCCCCCAGGCATGAATACCAAAGCCTTTGATTGGTGGACTAACAAAGGCCTATATCAAATTGGCCATTTTGTCACCCCGGTAGGCCCCTTCACTCTGAACCAATGTAGGAACACATTGGAGACGCCTAATTCGGAACTGTTCCGCTTTTCCCAAAAAGCTTATTTCTTTAACTCCATCTGGACTAACAGGAATGAACCCCCCACAATCACCCCATATGAGCACTGGTGCTCAAACACCATGGATCAGAGGGGGGAATCTCACTGATTTACTCCACTCTGGCAGATAAAGAAACTATCCCAACCTATGCCCGGGCCTGGGAGGAGGACACGGGATGTTCCTGGAAATCAGCAGTTTGGTATTATGCATTTAAACGCTGCTACAAAGGTATTCTCAACATCTCCCTGATAGAAGCTAGCTTCAAAATCATGATTAGGTGGTACTATGTCCCCTCTAGACTGGCGATGATATACCCAGGGGTCTCACACTTATGTTTTAGGGGATGCTAGAGGGCACAATGTTCCACATTTGGTGGACTTGTCCCTGTATTAGATCTTTTTGGAAAAAGGTTCTTCACACCCTTAGGATTATAACAAATGTCACCATCACTCCTGACCCTACCATAGCCCTCCTGAAGCACCCCTTTCCCGGGTTACCCAAACACCACCAAGCACTATCATTCTATATCTTCCTAGGAGCCAAGATCACGCTCGCAAAGGCATGGAAAACACCTACCGTATCCTTCGGGGGGTTCAGTAGGAAAGTGTCTTTGGTAATGGCACAGGAAAACATAGTAGCAAAACTGCACGATAAAATAGGAAAGTTCAAAGCTACCTGGGAACCCTGGGCCTTCCATTATCTTTTCTTTCTGGGACACTTCGTTCCCGCTCTCTTGCCTCCTTGAGCAGGGAATCTTACAACCCCTATGGATAAAACAGAAAAAGACCTAAGCAGGCTAGCAGGACATGTTTACTACAGCAGCTGTAATTCCTGACCACCTCCTGGGTCAGAAACACTTTAAACAAAATGCCGCGACTCACTAGCTACACTCCCCTGTCAGGCCGCTGCTGGATAGGGGTGGGGAGGGCACGACACCTTGGGAGGGCTGGGCACCTCCACATAGAGTTCCCAAAGGGGTGGAGTGCTGTAAACATCCCGGGTCAGGTAGCCGACACCCTTTCTAGAACCCCAGGTATTGCTGCAGCCTGGGGCTATGATACTATATGGCAAGACTTGATCAGCCGACTCCCTGGGAAAAATGGTCCCAACTCCGCATAACTGCAGAGTCTACACTTACAGTTTTGACTCACCTGCTAGCCTAGGACACACAACTAGTGATAGATATCTAACAACTTAGGACGCAAAACTGTTCTTATGTTGATCTATGTGATTCTGCTTTGCAGGAGAGGACTGACAACTCATGGGGCCCCCGGGCAATAGGAGATCATGGTGCCCCCCCTTTGTCCCTGCCACACTGCCCACATTACATACATTGGTCTCTACCCCCTTTAGCTGCAGAGGCAGCAGCTGAGGATGTACACATACTGTGGCAAGAATTATACCCCCTGTTGCTTTTGGAGGGCGATCGTGACCCAATCAAGTGAATAGGACCACTCTGCAAACACCCAGCAACCATGTGTAATGCATGCAGTAGCAGCATTCTAGTGTGGGATCCAAGAGGTTAAAGAAGGTTATGTGATGAGGCAATATAAGGCCTCCTTATAGCCTGCTTTAGCCACTTGGTCGCTGTACTGCATAAGGTTGCACAACCTTTGCAGAGCAGCCCCATGCCAAGCGTGACAGGGTGTATAATTTCTGCTGAGGCTGCAACATGTGTACACCCCTGAACCCCTAGGATGGGGGCAGAGAGGGGCCCCTGGTAATGGGAGCAGAGAGGGATCCCTGGGATGAGAGCAGAGAGGGGACCCTGGGATGGGAGCAGAGAGGGATCCCTGGGATGGGAGCAGAGAGGGATCCCTGGGATGGGAGCAGAGCGGGATCCCTGGGATGGGGCAGAGAGGGATCCCTGGGATGGGAGCAGAGAGGGATCCCTGGGATGGGGCAGAGAGGGATCCCTGGGATGGAAGCAGAGAAGGATCCCTGGAATGGGAGCAGCGAGGGATCCCTGGAATAGGAGCAGAGAGGGATCCCTGGGATGGAAGCAGAGAAGGATCCCTGGGAAGGGAGCAGCGAGGGATCCCTGGGATAGGAGCAGAGAGGGATCCCTGGGATGGGAGCAGAGAGGGATGGAAGCAGAGAGGGGCCCCTGGGATGGAAGCAGAGAGAGGCCCCTGGGATGGGGGCAGAGAGGGATCCCTGAGATGGGGAAGAGAGGGATCCCTGAGATGGGGGCAGAGAGGTATCCCTGGGATGGGAGCAGAGAGGTATCCCTGGGATGGGAGCAGAGAGGGGCCCCTGGAATTGGAGCAGAGAGGGATCCCTGGGATGGGAGCAGAGAGGGATCCCTGGGATAGGGCAGAGAGTGATCCCTGGGATGGAAGCAGAGAGGGATCCCTGGGATGGGAGCAGGGAGCAGAGAGGGATCCCTGGAATGGGAGCAGAGAGGGGCCCCTGGGATGGAAGCAGAGAGGGGCCCCTGGAATGGGGGCAGAGAGGGATCCCTGAGATGACCCCCCCTTCCCCAAAGCAAAGGGTTGCCACTTTCCCTTTCTGCCCCATCCCAGTGGCCCCTCTCTGCTCCCTGCTCCCATGAGATGGGGGCAGAGAGGGGCCCCTGGGATGAGGGATCCCTGGGATGGACGCAGAATGGGGTCCCTGTGATGGGAGCAGAGAGGGATCCCTGGGATGGAAGCAGAGAGGGGCCCCTGGGATGGGGGCAGAAAGGGATCCCTGGGATGGGGCAGAGAGGGGCCCCTGGGATGGGGGCAGAGAGGGAAAGTGGCAACTCTTTGCCTTGGGGAAGGGCGGGTCGGTTTTGAAATCCCCCCTACTACCACATGTCCTCCTCCCTCAAAGACCCCCCAGCACATTTTTTCTTATACCCCCTTCTCCGTGTATTACCTGCCCCCAAAACTATACACAGACCTCAGGATCAGCACGGCTCCTGCTGTGTTCAGGCTCAGGAGGGAGAGATGTCAGCTCAGCTGCCACAAAGGGGAATCACTGCCTTGGCATAGAAGATATCCTGACTCACTGCCCGGCACTAGCAAGCCCTTGTCAGCCTAGTTACCGGAGCTCAGTGCTGGGACTTGTTTTGGCACTTGGCTCTGGGATAAGCAGAGATTGGGACGGACAGGGGGAGTCTCATGGGGCCCCTGCTGGCCCACCGGGCCCTCAGGCAGTGCCCTAGTGCCCTAATGGTCAGTCCGCCCCTGGTCTTGTATTGCTTTTGTTTCCTTATTTGTTAAAAATCAGTAAATACTTTTAAATATCAAAAAGTCCAGCAAGTGTTGAGATCCAACACATTTTGTGGGTTATACATTAATCCTTCTTCATCAGGGATCATATCTATTGATCCTCTCATCCTCTACTTGATCCCCTCTTTCTTTTACTCTGTATACAGTAAGCTCATGCTACCAGGGACCCTCTCGGGGTTTCTCCGAGCAAGAGATATGAACACCGATCTCTCTCTCCTCCTAGACAGTCCCATCCCCCCTACAGTTAGAACACAGTGAGGGAACACAGTTAATCCCTTTTCGCCCCTTAGTGTTAACCCCTTCCCTTCCAGTGACATTTATACAGTAATCATTGCATTTTTATAGCACTGATCGCTGTATAATTATCAATGGTCCCAAAAATGTGTCGAAAGTGTCCATAGACCAGTCCCATGGTATCACATGTCACCCCTTGATTGTACCGGATGATCCTCCCAGTGAGCAACACTTGTTCCTATGTCAGGCAGGGGGCTTCCATTGTATGTCACTATGGACTAATAGGTGCGCTAGGGAATTTGCCTTCCTAAATATTATCTGAGGTTGGTTTGAGACAAATCTACTCACTGTTGTATCGCTTATCAGAAAATGTCAATGGGCAGCCCAAACCTTCCTGACCCTGTCAGCCAGCTCAGTATGTTGTAAGCATAACCTGAACTCTTTCTCCTCCTCAACAGGCTTTTTCCCATATTTAAAGGGTAAATCATTGCAATCATTGCAATCGCTTTGTTTTGCTTGTTTATCAGCCTCATTCAACCATCTGTCCTTATTTTCTCAGTTCTGAAATCTAATTTGCAATTCTCTTGCCTCCAGTTCAAAGCTTTCAAGGTCAGAGCAATTCCTTTGGGCACTTAAATATTGGCCCGTCGGTATGCCCTGAACCAATGATCTTGGATGAAAGCTTCTTGCATGGAGCAGATTATTCGTAGCTGTAGACTTCCTAAATAGGATGGCTTTCACTGTGTGTTGGTCGGTGAGTTCAATAGTCAAATCCAGGAATGTGACCCTCTCATGGTGCCACTCACTGGTAAATTTCAAATTATAGGTATTTATCATAAGTTCCTTCATGAAATCCCCAATTTCTTCTGGGGTCCAAGTCCAAAAAATGAGAATGTCGTCGATGTACCTGTATCAAGACAATATGCTGGACAGATACACCGACGACGATCCCCCTGAAAACAGCCATGTTTACCAATTGCCCAAATACAAATTTGCATTAGCCAGGGCACACTTGGTGCCCTTGGCTGTACCTTGTGCTTGGTGGTAAAACTTGCCATTGAACTGGAATTTATTATGAGTCAACAGGATTCTGAGGAGCTTTATTAAAAAGTCACCATGCTTATGCTTGCTCATAGCCCTATTGTGCAATACATTCTCTATGATCTGAGGACCCCTCTCATGGGGTATCAAGGAATATAATGCCTCATTATCCAACGTGAGCAGACACATGCAAGCCGGCAAAGTCAGGTCATGTAACATAGTAAGTGCAATGTATCTCTTGCAATATAAAATGGATTCATTACAAAGGGTTGTAAGTTCTTATCAATATATTCACTGGCTGCTGCCGTAAGTGACCCATTTCCTGAAATGATTGGTCATTCAGAAGGGTCTCCCAGGGATTTGTGTACTTTAGGAAGGAATAATACAATATAGGTACCCTTAGAAATGCAACCTTTAGAAATGCAACTGTTTGTTTAACTATGAATCCCTTGCTGTATGCTTTGCTAATGATATTAAAGAGACCTTTTTGTTCCCTTTCCATGTTAATGGTGGGTTAGGGTTCACATTGCCACTGGTAGAAGAGGGAGATTGACCTTTATTAAAGAGCATTAATCATTGCATGCAGAGTCCTAAAGGGATGATATTTTTATGTGCATCGCCTTAAAGACTGGGCCCCACTTTAAAGCTGGTAGGAGATTGAGAGCAAGGAGCCAATTAACTACTAACTGATTCACGATCACCACCCATTGAGTTTGCCCATAGTCTGGGACACCCCTGGTAGGTTACAGACAAAGTGCACTTTGGGACACTTACTGATTAACTGAGTCACTATAACTCAATGCTAACACCTGCTACTCCGTTTACAATCATAACCCTTTTATTCGCTGACTGATTCGCATAGCATAGTTTCTTACTCCTAATTTGTAACAATATAATTTACTTGCAATTAACTAGTCTGGTGTCCATTTCCTGGTGCCATTTCATGGCTGTTTGATTTATATGGCGCATGTACAGGTATTTGCTACAATCATCTACCTAGCCAGGTGTGTCAGCAGGGACAAAGCTTTTTACAGAGTCGTGGCACAAGAACAGAGAACCCAGTACATCTGGCTGCTCCTCCAGGAGTAAGAGCTACATAAGGATATTATAATGATTTTTCTTTATTCTCTATTTGCCTTACACCATGAAAGCAAAAGAATCTATGCTGTGCCCGGATAAAGTACAAAACAGATGTATGCATATTGGCTAACTGGATCTTGATTTAAAAGGTCTGCACTGAACAGCTAAACAAAATGTCAATTGCTTCAAACAATTTATAACAATTTATAATACTGTACACAGAAGGACAACAAACACAATGCAAAAAATTCCCAGCACACTTACCAGCAAGCTAAAAAAGTGTACCCATTTAAAGAGGAAATACGTCAGTGCCTGGTCACATGGACCTGAGGCTGAAATGTTTGTTCTCCACCTATCATCTACCCTGTGAATTATTTGTATGGAGTAACTCTTCCTAGACATGAAGAGTTTCCAAATTTTTTAACTATGCACCAGAGGCGTTGCTAGATCTACAAAAGATCTGGGGCTAGAGCCCATAGCAGCGTAGTAAAGAAAGTCATATGCTTGGGCGGGCATACACATGTATATACACTAATATACGTAATATACGCGTGTGTGTGTATATATCCTCAGAGAGCCCCCCCTTACATCAGGGTCCCCAGAGAGCCCCCCCTTACATCAGGGTCCCCAGAGAGCCTCCTCCTTACATCAGAGTCCCCAGAGAGCCCCCCTTGCATCAGGGTCCCTAGAGAGCCCCCCACTTACATCAGGGTTCCCAGAGAGCCTCCCCTTTAAAATCAGGGTCCCAAGAGAGCCTCCCCCTTGCATCAGGGTCCCCAGATAGCCCCCCACTTACATCAGGGTACCCAAAGAGCCTCCCCTCCCCTTGGGGACCCCTGCAGAGACTCGGGGCTATGGGCCCCAGATTCAGGGCTATAGCCCCAAAAGCCACCCCCTAGCGACACCACTGCTGTGGACAATGGTTTTTAAACCTTGGGAAAACAGAAATAGGATTATCATCTTACAAACCAAAGCAAGATCTAATTTCACCACTTTAAAGAGAAATTGGCAAAGTGATCTAACCTACAGGAACCAATGAGCAGTCTTCTTCATCCTTCTAATGCTCAAAATGTATGTTTCTTTGGGTTACTTATTTTCACCACTGCCATCCTTATTTTATCCTTATTTTATATAAATGCAGTGTATACACGGTATACACGGTAAATATGTGTTTATTTCTACATTTCTGTATAGAAGCAATATTGAACTACCCATTTGAGTCAGGCTATATACTCTTTGCTGCTGTCCCATCTGACTTGCTAAAAGAATACGTAACATAAATGATCAGTTTAAGACAGGGATATGCAATTAGCGGACCTCCAGCTGTTGCAGAACTACAAGTCCCATGAGGTATAGCAAGACTCTGACAGCCACAAGCATGACAAAGGCAGAGGCATGATGGGACTGGGTAGTTTTGCAACAGCTGGAGGTCCGCTAATTGCATATCCCTGGTTTAAGATCTTGTAAAAATTTGAACTCAATTAAATAAAGTTGACTAAAAATCATTATTTATTATCATTATTATCATTATTAAATAAATGAATAAAGAGAAATTAAAAGTAACATTTTCTCAAATTATTCAATCCATAAATTCATTTTTTAATAATTACTATTAAGACTCTTCTGGTACAATAACTTTTCAGATTACCATTTCTGCTACTAATATATTTATGTACACAATTATCAAGCAAACATCTCAAATTATTGACTGTATTTGCAAGATTTCTAACTTTAAATTTCCAATTAGTCGGAAAAACTTTTTTTTTTTAAATTGCAAACATTTTGTAAATACTTTTATTTCCATCTTAAGTGCTTTTGTGGTTACAGTAAATCCATTATAACAATATACACTGAAAAAACAAGGTCTATTTAAGTAAACCTAATTATGTGAGACATTAAATATGTATTGTTGTGATTCTTAAAGCATTAACCTCGAGTTAAGTTTAATGATACTTCACAGTGCTCATAATTCAAAGTATGTCTTGCATTCATTGCAACACAAAACATATTAGGCTGTAAACATTAGATTTCCTGAGAGCAATAAAGGGCATCTATAATGGTTTGGGGTAATTTTTTTTTTTCTTAAAGTGGATTTTTACCCCCTTTCACTAAAATCACATCAGCATGCAGCTCTGCATGCTAATGTGAAGTCATTATATAGTGATAGAAAAACGTAATTATTTTTCTATTAGTTTCGCTTAGATGCGGATGATGTAGCCAGGACCTTACAGATGTCCTTTAGGAAGGCTACATCACCAGTGCCCTTCAGGTAGATCTTCTGTTCTAACTATGAGATCTTGTGAAAAAAGGCACTTTTTTAAAGAATAGTGTACTGTCGTATGGTGCATGTGTGAGATGAGGCGACAAAAAAACATCTGATTTTAAAAAAAAAACCACGATCTTGCTGGAAAGTCTTTTTTCCCCAGCAAGGTAATATGGCATGTCGCATTGGAGAAACAAGGCAAATAAAGTCCTGGATTGCCAGTTTCTTCCTTCTCCTCTGCCGGGACTGTGGAAACCATTGAGGAGTAAGCAGGTAAGTCATATTAATTTTAGTTAGTAGAATGTATTTAGGTAGTCAGGTTGATTAGGTAGTGGTGGTGGTGCATTTTAATTTGTTTTTAAAGAGGTAACAATGAAAAAAAAACTTTAGTAAAAATAATTAAAAAAATCTGTAAAAGCACATCCTGTTCTGCCCCACACATACATGCAAATACAAATGTGCACATAGGGCACACACATGTATTTAAACAGCAATTGCCCCACATTGTGAGGTATCGCCATAAACATCAAACAAGAGCAATAATTCTAGGGTCAAAATATATGATTGACTCTAAACTGATAAACTGTTATAGGCTATTTTTAGGCGTCACCTATGACAAATTTTAGGTATCATTGTTTTTCACCATTTCAGTGTTTGGTATCTATTTACTCAATGCTGCCCCATCTTTTATAGTTTATCAAAAATTGTGTATTATGTTGTGTTTGTGTGCACTAATATGCATTTAATATACAGCTGCGCAAATATAAAAAAATTTACACTGATGCCATTTTTATTTTACAGGGCTTCTGCTTTCATGAAATATTTTATTGTTTGGGGGTTCTAAATAATTTGTTAGTAAAAAATGCTGATTATAACACGTGTGTGAAAAATAAAAAAACTGCCCGGGACGCATCCTACCATAGATCCTACATAAAACACACATAATAAAAAATGTTATACAACACAGCAAGCTCTTTACTTCAATTACCTATTCTGGTAAAGTCCCAGAATGGGACAGGAAGTCCCTTTCAGAGAATTAAAATCAAAAGATATTTTCAGAGTTCTACTATTTACTGCCTGGACAGCTCTACACTTCCTTTCTTTCTTACCACCTAGTAGCCAGTTTACAAAACCATTGATGGGCTTTGAGGCTATTTGTCTGGACACAGTCCCAGGTAGTAGATTCAGATTTCCATCAATGATGCTTGTGAACATACAACCTGTGGCTCTCAAAGTGACAACTCTCTGTTATTATCACTTAATTATTTATAATGTGTATATAATAAACTTTTATATGCGTTATGATACGTTCTGTTTTTTCAAACCAATGAACTGAATTGTGAGCTGTATACAATCATGTATTTTTCTTTATTGTTAATGAGAATTATTTTTAATTTAATTAAAAGTATGAAACAATTGTTTTTGGAGGGATTGGATGCAAGTGCAGCATTTGTCAATTCTAATTCTATATATGGGATGAGATGATTCCTCTCCTGCGCCTTTGTAAATCTACTCTGAGTGTACACTACAGTGACGTGCCATGGAGTTCTCTGTATGTGGTTTTGATCAGTGTTTTTTACCTCTCTATATGCAATGGGAACCCCCTGCATGGTTAACATCTGGGAGCAGGATGAGCCATATATGGCCCCCGCCTGTCCATGGTGGTGGTGTTGCGGTGATTGGAGCAGAGGGAACCCCCCTTTTTTCCTTGATTAAATGTATTCTAAGATTCAATAGTTATTCATTTTTAATGGACTACTACTGCGCATATGTCTGACTTAGCCCCATAATATTATGTCTATATGGTGGTACGGTAACTACAATAGGGTAATAGCCTCTTTGTTAAATGAGGTCTGTCTGAGAAGGATCGCTACTATCTGACGTTTGTCACTCTACGTTCCACTCTCCTTATACATGCTGTTATTCTACTGCGCATGAGCGCACTTTCGATTTTGATGCAGGCTCTGATTATCTTACGGCGCATGCGCGGTGATTGGAACGGTTTCCTAATCTAATTAATTAAATCATATTAATCAACCAACATATAATCTAATTATATGTTGGTTGATTAATATGACTTATTTGATAATACATCATGATCTCTATTCCTAGATTCCATTTTACATAATATCCTTTTTGAGGATACTTAAAGTTCCAGTAGTCAATACCATCGCTGACTTCCACCTTAATCCCTTCAAGGCATCTAGGGTCCTGTTTTACTCTATCTAATGTGAATGTTAGGAAAAGGGTTCTATTATCTGCAACATTGACAATGCCATGTATCTCAGACTCTCTAGGAGCTATCTTGATAAACTAGCCAGACTAGAAGATATTGTGAACTGGTGATTGACTCATTTTCTGGTGTATTCACTCTGGGGTTTTTTTTGCCCAGTAAGTATGACACCATTATGGCTATGGCTGAAAGTTAGCATTTTGTGTATTATTTTGGTGGCTTAATTTCCTCTTGTCCTTTTTAGAATGGAGCTATTTGGTCTACTCTATCTGTCTATTGGCTGATTGACCTAGGGAGGATACTGCTGATCTAATCGCTTCCGGATAACACCCGGCACTCCACATATATGAGGGCTCTCTTTGATTTGTGAGTGGCACTCTTAGTACATATTCTCTCTCTCTCTCTCTCTCTCTCTCTCTCTCTCTCTCTCTCTCTCTCTCTCTCTCTCTCTCTCTATATATATATACATATATATGGGTTTATTTTATTTAAATGTTATGCTGCATCTTTCATCTGATTAGAATATGATGTTTCCCTCCATTCTTTTTATACTGGATTCCTATTTACAGTCAAGGAAATAAGTTCCTGAGGAAGGATAAAGCAAAATGTCGACCTCTTTGACTTAGTAGTAACAGGGATCTAATATGATATATATTATGTGGTTGTATAATAGAGCTTCAATTTCCTTGTTTTAATCTTGTACAAATATCTTTTAGAATTATTTTTTGTAGTTTTTTTTTAGTAATAAAAGGATTTCGTATTATTATGTAGTGTTGTTCCTTTTCTGGTACTGGTAAAGCCCACTCAATATGTCCTAAATTTCTTAAACAAACAATCTATATATGGATGTGGTACCCCCTTAGCCATTTATCTCTTTACATATAAACTTTTAAGAGATAACTTTAGTTCTGCTGCAGCTAGGGAAAAAAATGTGTAGCTGATATCCATCCAGGGAGAAGCTACCTCTTTGCTTCTGCCACCCATAGCCACAGACTTAGCACATCCAAAACTGAGAGTAGTAAATGTGAGTTTTTTGCTGTCTTTGTCCCTTTGGCAAGTTTCACCTTCAATTGCTGTTAGAGACAAAACAGGAAGTGAGAGGAAATCTTTTTTGACACAGTTACCACCAGAACAGGTGTGACTGTTGGAAGATTTCCTCTCACCTTCTATTACTGTAACAACTGCAAATACTTTCTGTTCCAGAAACAACAATCAAATAAAGCACCCTTTGCTAGTAGTCCAAAAATGTTTATTTTAGCCCATTATCAGGATTCTAGTAGTTGACACACCTATACTTTGTGGTATCATGCACATTTCCACAATACCTTGTAAATCACATTGCTTGTGTTAATGTGTTGTGGTGCCATTTATTTTCTAATTGCAGCACAGTAAAGTAACACATCTGCTACAAAGAGTAAAGCACTATTGAGCATTGTGTTTGGGAACAATGGCGAGGTCCAGTGTTAGGGTGTTGGAAGACCATTTTAATTGTTTGGATGCCTTAATGCAACACGTGTTGACACACAATAACGTGTGTTGGTTATTGCATTGCAACTATGTAAATGGACCCTAAATAGTAAAAAATGTATTGTAGCCAATGTTACATAGTGATTGGAATCTGAATTTAGCAGCTTGTCTTAACAGCCCTTTTGATTTCTAACCATTACTTAATTTCTTTCATCAACCACTAAATGCCATAAGGGGGCATTTGAAAGTCTTAAAAACACATTGACTTGTATTATATGAGGCAATAAACATTTTTGAACTCTTAATAAATAGTGTGGTGCCTCATCCTTGAGCAATAAAGACTAGATGGGATTGAAACTTTCCATACTTTATTCAAAACTAAAAAGGAAACGTTTTAGCTAGAGATATATTTTAGGTCTTTATTAACCACTTCAATACAGGGCACTTTCACCCCTTTCCTGCCCAGGCCAACTTTCAGATTCCAGCGCTGTCGCATTTTGAATGACAGTTGTGGGGTCATGCAATGCTGTACCCAAACAGCATTTTAATAATTTTTTGAGACAGATATAGCTTTCTTTTGGTGGTATTTAATCTCCACTGGGTTTTTGATTTTTTTTTTTGCTAAACAAACTACCAGAAGACCAAAAATTGTGGAAAAAAAACGTTTTTCTTTGTTTCGGTTATAAAATGTTGTAAATAAGTATGGCACTAATGACGGGCACTGATAGGCTGCAGTGATGGGGCGGCACTATTAAGGTGGCACTGATGAGGTGGCACTGATATGCAGCACTGATGGGCACTAATAGCTGGCACTGATATGCAGCACTGATGGGCACTGATAGGCGGCAGTGATGGGCACTCATGGGCGGCACTGAAGGGCATTGATGGGCACTGATAGACCACACTGATAGGTGGCACTGATAAGGAGGCACTGATGGGCACTGACATGCATCACTGATGGGCACTGAAAAGTAGCATTGATGGGCAACGATTGGCATCACTGGTGGACATCACTTATGGGCACTGGTGGGTATCACTGGTGGGCACTGGCAGGCATCGCTGATGGGGCTGCACTGATGATCATTGCATTGATTTTCAGTGCAGATCCCAAGTGTATCAAAGTGTATCGCTGTGGTGCCAAATTAAATAACCATAATAAATGGTAAATTGTACTTATAGCACATGCAGTGAAAAAATTATATGACAAAGTTTATATAAAATAAAGTCTCTAGTAATCTCCAAGTGTCAATCATGTGCGGTGATTAATCACAGTCCATATTGGAATGGGACGGTCCTGATCACTGTGTAGATAGCCAATACGGTAGATGAAAGGTGAAAATACCAATATGATAGTGCCACCACCGGAGTGAAATGCAGGCTTACCAGAAATATGCTGGCAAACTACACACTTCCTGCATGGAAAGGCCAAGGTTATCTTCAGAGGAGCACCGTCCCTGCAGGACCGTATAGCACCCAATGTTATTAATCCACTGGCCCGCTCTTCTTTTTTTCATGACTGGACTGGTTTCTTTCCATGCAGGAAGTGTGTATTTTGCCAGCATAATACACTAGGGAGACGTAAAATGACAGAATTTACGTCCACTGTCACCGGAAGGAGATACACCATTAAACCATTTTGTACATGTAGTACAAGATATGTAGTGTATCTAATTACTTGTCCTTGTGGCAAGCAATACGTTGGCCATACAATCAGGACGTTCTCCACAAGAGTAGGCGAACATATCGCTCTAATTAAAGGCAGGGACCCTAAACATAGTGTCCCTAGACACTATAAAGAATTCCACAACAGTGACCCGAAAGGATCACAATTTATTGCCATAGATAAATATATTCCACCTTGGAGGGGGGGAGCCATGACCAGAGGGGTTTCCCATCTAGAAACGTTCTGGATACATGAGCTACAGTCCCATTTTACACATGGTATGAATATGGAATTGGACATTAATGCCTTTATTAATGACTCCTAAATTGTATTATAAATTGTTCTTGTTACTTATATTGTTGGGACACATGTAATCCACACCCCATATCTTATGTATGAATGTGATTTTCAATATTAACTTGTAGAAATACACTGTGACCCGGGGAGAATCTATCTTTGACATTTTTATTGACAACATTTTTCTCCCCTTTCCAAATTATTATTACAATATAGATGTATATATTCACATAAATCCCCTTTTTGATTTTCTTTTTTGAATTTCTTTTTTAAATTTATTATTATAATACAGAACAAAGGCTCATGTCCATTTGGCATATTCCATCTATATGTCACTCACAGGTCATGATAGGTAGGGTTAATGCCCAAAATTTAATATACAATTTTTTTACATTAATTCTGATTCATCTGTAGACCGACTGGATGTACATTATGGCCCTATTTCATGACCGTACTACATGTCGGATCTCTGTCTAGCTAAAGTATGGGTTAGACGGCAGTGAAATGTGGTGCGGCTGGCTATTCATACATTGCGCACAGTTCTGGTCAACCCTTTATGTGGTGGATGGGTATGCTTATGAGATGCTTATGTGGTATCACACGGGAGCGTCACATTTGATGGCTCTAACGATTTTTAGAACGCACGTCTGGCCATGACGTCATGGTATACGCCAGGCCATCACATCGGGACGTGGAACGCACGCCATCTTGGGAGACCTAGGACGGCATTCCACTCTTCTTGGAACACACGTCTGGCCATGACGTCACAATGCACGTCTGGCCACGAGGTTTCGATATGGAATGCACGCCATCTTGGGAGATGTAGGACGGTGGGAGCGTAGCCCGCTGAGACTTGAGATGGGTACGTCTTTTCTTTTCCTTTGGTTACTTTGGTGCTCCACATTTTATGAATATGTGCAACATTAAGCCCGATTTAACATATTATTGCATATGGGGACATATAAGAAATATAGTTCATGGTGCTGGAACGCAAAGCAGACCATAATAGAGAGGCTTGGAACGCACGCGGGTCCGCCATTTTGGATGACCCAGAAGTGCGTGTCTAGATACTGTACGCGCTGGATTCTCATCATAGGGGTCAGAGTGTCTTTATTAAGGAGTATGGCTGCAGTGGATGAGTACCCCAGACAAAGTCTAGTGAGACGAAATGCGTCAGTAGGACTCCACTGCCGCCACGATTTTATACAAAGCGCTTTTTTTACTGCACAAATACACTTCTATGAAGGCTTTGAGGACCCCAGATTCCAATCACCGTTGATTTCTAAGGTTCCTTTTCCATTGCCGGTTGGCAATACAAGCTCGTTTGACTCATAGAACGTATGTTCTTTTGAGTTCAAACTTTCTGGTAAGCCTGCATTTCACTCTGGTGGTGGCATTATCATATTGGTATTTTCACCTTTCGTCTACTGTATTGGCTATCTATCAGGACCGTCCCATTCCAATATGGACTGTGATTAATCACCGCACATGATTGACACTTGGAGATTACTAGAGACTTTATTTTATATTTTTGTCATATAATTTTTTCACTGCATGTGCTATAAGTACAATTCACCATTTATTATGGTTATTTAATTTGGCACCACAGCGCTACACTTTCATACACTTGTTGTTTTGAGCAAAATTTCTTTTTTTTGTGTTAGCTGCTAATTATAGAGCAAGCGCAGAGTAAAATGTTTTTGATTTATTCAGTGCAGATCCCCCTTGTGAGGAAAGCTGTTTATTGGTTTTCCTCTCCTCATGCGCTGAGAGAGTGAGCAGAGGAAAGTTGATAACCGCCACTTCCTATTTACACTGTGATTGGACACAGCTGAACACGTGGCAAAGAGCCTACATCATAGGCTCTTTACCAAGATCGGAGATGCGGTGTGTCCATGGGACACACCGCACCACCGATCGCCACGCTGCACACCCCCGGGGGCATGCGGCTTGTTGTCATATAATTCCCATTCAAAACAATTAAACCCCCGCCTGGCCCTCATTCTGCTATAGGCCCTGTGGGAAGCATTTAAATAAATAGTGAAAAAGAAGAAGAGTATTCCTTGTTTAAAATTATTTTCCTTATTTAGGCTCCATGCACAATATAAGCTAGAAACATGTCAGAAAAAAATCAGCTTTTAGCAGCGCTCCCAAAAATGCAAAAAAACATTTTTTTTTTTCTGCTCCTAGATGCTGAAGCTTTAAAAACGCTTCTAGACTAAAATAGTGTGCATGGACACATGGGATAACACTATTTGGTTTTAAAAGCAGAAAAAAAATGCTCATAAGCTGATGCTAGGAGAGTTTTTTAAGCTAGTGTGCATTGAGCCTAATAATGTGTTTTTTTTACCTTTTTGCTTGCATCATGGTGAACAGGTAAAGAGTTCAACAAGATTCTTTTACCTGTTTGTCTGGAAGGATGACTGATTGGCAGAGCTGCAGTTATTCAGAAATATCTAATAGCCATGAATTACTGTATCTCCATCGGGGATAAATCTTTAAGACCGAAGATCAACTTACTCATCTCTAGTCAACAGCCACAATTAAAGCTTGTGACAATGCTGTAAAGCTGATTGGTTTGTCTACAAAAGAAAAAAAGAAAAAAAGGAAGCTAACAATATTTTTAATGAGATCACACAATGTTTCTTTCTTTCCTTAAATAGGTTAGCTCAAACAGGTTGCAGCCATGCCAAATGCAGCTGAACAAGCCATCTTATTGCGTTTCACAGCTGGCGTCAAGTGTAGATAACAAGGTATCAAGCTCCACTTAAGTAATTATAATCTGAGTGTTTATCACCAGAGATACATTATAGTGTTTCTT
This sequence comes from Lithobates clamitans, assembly GCA_037952925.1. NCBI lineage: Eukaryota > Metazoa > Chordata > Amphibia > Anura > Ranidae > Lithobates > Lithobates clamitans. The sequence goes on along the minus strand of JBBGZY010002070.1, from coordinate 15,737 downwards.
TTTAGCTGTATAAAGAAAAGTTCCTAAAAATTAACTTTCATTGTATGAAGTTTTGTTTGATACTGTAAAAGGGTAAAATTCAAGGATTTGTGGCTGATTCTCAATGTGTCATCCTTATTTCATATATACCTACCTCCCAACTTGACAAAAAGTGGGCATAGCCATATGGGTGTGGTTTAAAGATATCCTGGCAAACCAAAAAGCTCTTGAACAGATTGCAGTGATAAAACACTGCAAACACATTTGGCATAAAATATTTAAAAAACATCAGTTGATATGGACTTTTCTGCTAAATAGCGCAACACCTGTGGCACCTACCCACTGTATTGCCAGCACATATATGCCATAATCCTTTTACCCACAAAATATGCTTTTATTATGATGCCACAAGTGGGATTCTTACAGACATAAGCAAACCTCAGCTTTTCTGCACGCAGCCTTCTTTAAAGAGTCTTTATGAAAGCAAGATTTGGCCTTGATGTAAATAAATTTTAATTGACGCCCCAGACAGTTGCTGAAAAATTGGTCTTTGGGGGTAGGTGGTGGTATTACACCATTACCTTATAGAGGTGCTCTTCATGAAAGCAACAATTGGCCTTGTTGTAAAAAAAAATCAATTTGATGCCCCGGTCAAACAGTTGCGGAAAAATTGGTAACATGCTAATTTGTTGTTTATCAGTGTCTCCCCTTCTCTGTAGGTTCATGTTACTCCCTTCCTCAACCTCAGAACCAACATTAAAATAAAATAATGTCTGTGCATCCTCAAGAAGCAAGTGGCTGATGCTGTGTTCAAATAATTTTGCTGACTTCTCCGTGTATGATGCTTGAGCTATGGCAGGAGTAGTTGTAGACGAGGAGGCAAAATAAGCCGCTCTGGCAGCTGTGGTGGACTGCGCACTAGTGTCAGCTTAGATCATAGAAGATGAGGAGGATGACAATGGTTTAGTAAGCCAGTCCACCCCCTCCTCTGCATGCTGTGGCTGGATATCACGGGCAACATCACTAAACAGAGACAAATGTGCCCTCTCTGAGGATGGTCCACGTCCACCTTTGCCTATGGACACAGACGCTGCTGGCCCCCTCATAGTGGAATGGGAACGTCTGCCTCTTCTAGTTGGCCTCCCAGACATGATGGGGGTGGGGGCTTATTACCCAAATTTAATAGAAACTGGGTGTGATCGGATGTACTTTTTTGAATGAAAAGTGGTGTTTGGCGCACTTTAAATTGAGGACTGACACTGACAAAAATGTAATAACTATAAAAAAAATAAAAAAAAATGAAAAAGGGGGAACACCAGAGTCGCAGTTAGCAAAAAAAAAACATGCAGCAACCAAAATAAAAGGTTATGCAGCACTGTATACAGCACTAAATGTTATGTAATGCTGTGTTAAACACTGCACTACACTAACACTACACTCACACTACACTATACTGACACACTATACTGAGTGACACACTATACTCACACAATACTAACACTACACTAACACTCTACACTCAGAGTCACAATAAGTGAACACACCAACTTGCTGTCAGGGCTGGGCTCAGCCCTTCCTTCTCTGAGCTGGTCGCTCAGCTGTCAGCTAATTGCCAGCTCCCATCTCTCTCCATAGTTACCCAGCTGTTGTTGATTCTGCTCGTCAGTGTTGCCTACTTGAAGTTGTCCAGCTCACTTGATCTCTGCCTTCACCTTTGTCAACATCACAGAGACTTTCTCCTGCGCATTCCTGTTGAAGACTTGCTCGGCTGATGTTCCTTCTGGCTCCTGATCTTGCTTGCTGTACTACTATGTTTATCTCTGGCTCTCCTACATTTGCTTGGCTGACTACCCGATCCGGGTACTGAACCCTGGCTTGTTTTGACTACGCTTACTCTGTTTACCTTATTATTATTATTATTATTATTAAACAAGTGTGATTTAACTATACTTCTGTCTCGGTCTGATTCCTGATTCCTGATAGTAGACAAAGGCCATGAATTCAGAAGATACAGTCAATCCACTTATTGGTAATGTTTTTTCTAGATTGGAAGAGCAAGATCACCGCATGTATCAGTTTTCCATAGCATTAAAAATGCTCCTGAGTTGCACGGCTCACCTGGAAACTCCCACTGTGGCTGCTCCGGTACAACCTGAGTTGCAGGCCGTTCCTGCTGCTGCACCAGTCTCTGTGCAGGTACCCGCCTCGAGTATTACCTCTATAAGAGGTATGTCTGGTTCCGCTCTGGTTCCCCAGCGATTTGGGGGCGATCCAGTTCAATGCAGAGGGTTTCTCAACCAGGTTGAGATTTACTTTGAGATGTTGCCCCAGTCGTTTCCCACAGACAGAAGCAAAATAGGTTTTGTGATATCTTTGCTTTCTGAGAGAGCCTTGGCCTGGGAAAACCCTCTATGGGAGACGCAAAAACCTGTTGTCTTGAGTTGCCCTGACTTTGTGTCCTCCTTTAAAAGGGTATTTGACGTTCCCACATGCTCCGCTTCTGCTGCCAAGTGCCCCATATCCATCAAACCGAGTACGAGAACTGTTGCCGACTACGCCATTGAATTCCATACTCTGGCAGCAGAAGTTGCTTGGAACAATGAGGCCCTCGTGGCTGCTTTTTCTCATAGTCTCTCGGATTCCATCAAGGACGAGATAGCTCCTTGAGATATACCCACTGAGCTGGGGAGGTTGATCACATTTGCCATCCTCATTGACTCCAGACTCAGAGAAAGACTCTCTTTTAAGGAGCGCTTGCGGAAGCCTACTGTACGTTTGCCTCTGAGCTTTGCAGCTAATCGACAGGCTCTAATCGACTCTGGGGCTGCAGGCCTGTTCATTGATGCTGCCTTTGTATCGCAGCACTCGATTCCGCTGCAGCTGCATGACACTCCACTTGTCATTGAGGCTCTTGATGGGAGACCTCTACAGCCTGCCCATGTGACTCATGAGACGGTTCCATTGTCCATGACCGTAGGGGCTCTTCACCATGAGATAATCCAATTCCAAGTTATTTCCTCACCTAGGTTTCCGCTAGCTATTGGTTATTCTTGGTTACAGAGGCACAATCCCTCTTTTTATTGGCTCCATGCTGAGGTTCTTTCCTGGTCACCACAATACAGTGAGACATGCCTCCAGAAGGTAGCTAAGGTCCTGTGCACCTCTTCACTCTCCTCCCTGCCAGAGGAGTACCGCGATTTTAGCGATGTATTTGACAAAGGTCAAGCCAGTAGTTTGCCTCCACACCGGCCTTGTGATTGTGCAATTGACCTTCAACCTGGTGCCATACCCTCTCGTGGCCGGGTTTACCCTTTGTCGGTCGTGGAGGGTAAGGCCATGGAGGAGTATGTTGCAGACGCCCTTTCTCGAGGTTTCATCCGCAAATCCTCGTGTCCTGCTGGTGCTGGTTTCTTCTTTGTGAAGAAGAAGAAGAAGAGCGGTAAACTGAGACCTTGTATTGATTATAGGGGTCTCAATTGTTTCATGATTAAGAATGCCTACCCGATTCCATTGATTACTCCGTTTGAGTTATTTGACCGCCTCAAGGGAGCAACGGTTTTTACGAAGCTTGATTTGAGAGGGGCATATAATCTTGTGCAGATTAAGGAGGGCGATGAGTGGAAAACTGCGTTTATTACCAGAACAGGCCATTATGAGTACCTCGTAATGCCTTTTGGCCTTTGTAACGCCCCAGCAGTTTTCCAGGAATTTATTAATGATGTCCTCTGAGATTTGTTGCAGTTATGTGTGGTGGTTTATCTTGATGATATCCTCATATTTTCCAAGTCCCTGGAGAGCCACCACACAGATGTCTGTCGTGTGATTCAGAAAGAGAAAAGAGAGAAAACAATCTCTATTATAAACGAGAAGTGTGAGTTCCATCGTGAACAGGTTAAATTCCTGTTTTAATTACATTGTCTCATTCTTAACCGGTATTAAGAATGTAAGGGCTGACGCCTTGTCACCACAATTTTCCTCCACTTTCAAGTTGGAGTCGGTTCCGGTTCCTGTGATTCCTCCTGATCGTATTCAGGCTACAGTTCACTTTATTCTTACTTCTGCTTTGGGTGACAAAATTCTTGCTGCTCAGGTCCATGCTCCTCCTGAGAAACCTTGTGACTGCTGCTTTGTCCCAGAGAGTCTCCGTACTGCCGTGCTCCAGACTTACAATTCTCCCAAGGCAGCTGGCCACCCTGGGAAGAATCAACTCGTTTTGGCCATTTCCCAACAATTGGGTCTCATCCTCGGACGTACATGCCCCTGTCCTCCTCTGTGATCTCCATAGATGTTTTCCCCTCAAGCCCGGTGGTCCTCTGAGGGGGAGGGGTCATTGAGGAGGGGGTGCTGTCAGGGCTGGGCTCAGCCCTTCCTTCTCTGAGGGGGTCGCTCAACTGTCGGCTAATTGCCAGCTCCCATCTCTCTCCACAGTTACCCAGCTGTTGTTGATTCTGCTCGTCAGTCCTGCCTACTTAAAGTCATCCAGCTAACTTGATCTCTGCCTTCACCTTTGTCAACATCACAGAGACTTTCTCCTGCGTTCCTTTGAAGACTTGCTCGGCTGACGTTCCTTCTGGCTCCTAATCCTGCTTGCTGTACTACTACGCTTAACTCTGGCTCTCTGACATTTGCTTGGCTGACTACCCGATCCGGTTACTGAACTCTGGCTTGTTTTGATGCACTTACTCTGTTTACCTTGTTATTATTATTATTAATAAACAAGTGTGATTTAACTATACTTCTGTCTCTGTCTGATTCATGGTTCCTGATACTCGCTAGTAGCAAACTGAGCCCTGCTCTGTCTGCACTAAAACAACACACTGCAAAAGGTTCCTATGGGAAGGAACTTTTTATAGTGTGGGGTGGGACTATGAGTACTGAGCTGTGATTGGAGAAATAATCATCACTTTGTCCAATCAGGGCTCTGACAGTGCTAATTGGCAAAGCCTTGCACCTGACCAGCAGTTAGGTACAAGGCTTTATCCAAATAGGGTCCTAGAATGCATTGTGAAGCGTGCAGTGTATTGTGGGGTGCTTGGTGGGCAAATGTCTCGCCAAGAGCCTCAAAAAATGCAGGAATCAACACAGAGTCACAATATTGCACGGAGTGAAGGGCTCAGGAATGTAAAACACACAGAGTGCAAGAGTTGGGAGTGGTTATCGCACAATATACAGGGGCTGGGATTGCAAGACACAGAGAGTGCAGAGGCTAGGAGTATGTAGAAGTAGGCAACCAAAAATGACTCCTCCTCCCATTACAAATATGCCCCCTAAGCCCATATTCCCCACAGTACAACTTCCCCCCCCCACAAGCCTAAACCACACTCAGCACAGAACCCCTCCCCCCAGCCCACCTCTTCATTACAGAACTCCTTCAGAGCCCCTTCTCAGTACAGACTCCAGTACAGACCACCCCTTCAGTACAGACCCCTTTCCTCCCCACCAGTACAGACTTCTCCCCTCATATTCACTCACCAGATGCTGTAGACCTCACATGCAGTGGCAGAAGGTGGCGCCAAGGAAAAACCACTAAAGCTCATAGTCATATACAAATTTCATGACAATTTTTTTTCATATTCAAGACCCGTGGTGATTTGAATATGAATGAACTGTGGGCACGATTTACAGGGGCAGAGCTCTTTCAGGACAAAGCCCCTGTACACAAGACTTTCAAGATTAAACTAAAAATGCAAAAAAAAACTAAAAACAGTTCTGCGCAATCTGTTGGGAGATATGTCATATAATATATGCAACAATAAAACTTGTTGGATTGTTCTCAGATTAAACTCGCCTTTGACTTTAAAGAATCTTTAGAATTAAATTTTAATTGGAACTTCCTCCAAAACTTTTTTCTTTGCTTTGGATACAGTGTGGAGTGCTTAGAACATCTGCAACTGCTGTCTGTGTTCTGGTTGAGGAGGATTTCTTTTAGTTCCTGTCCAGTGGCAGCTGGTGCTCAAAATTTTTGGGGGGGGCGCAAACAAACTGAAAAGTTCTGAAAAAACCCCATCAATCGCAGCCACTGTGCCCATCAAATGCAGCCACTGTGCCCATCAATTACCGCCACTGTGCCATATCAAATGCTCCCACTGTGACATCAAATGCTGCCACTGTGCCCATCAAATACAGCCACTGTGCCCATCAAATGCAGACTATGTCCCATCAAATGCAGCCTGTGCCCCATCAAATGCAGCCTGTGCCCCATCAAGTGCAGCTCTTGTCCCATCGAATGCAGCCCGTGCCCCTTCAAATGCAGCCTGTGCCCCATCAAATGCAGCATGTGCCTCATCAAATGCAGCCTGTGTCCCATCAAATGCAGCCTGTGCCCCATCAAATGCAGCCTGTGCCCAATCAAATGCAGCCCATGCCCCATCAAATGCAGCCCATGCCCCATCAAATGCAACCTGCGCTCCATCAAATGCAGCCTGTGCTCCATCAAATGCAGCCTCACTGTCCCATCAAATGCAGCCTGTGCCCCATCAAATTCAGCTTGTGCCCCATCACATGCACCCCATGCCCTATTAAATGCAGCCTGCGCCCCATCAAATGCAGCCTGTGTCCCATAAAATGCAGCCTGTGCCCCATCAAGTGCAGCCTGCGCCCTATCAAATGCAGCCTGTGTCCCATAAAATGCAGCCTGTTCCCCATCAAATGCAGCCTCACTGTCCCATCAAATGCAGCCTGTGTCCCATCAAATGCAGCCTGTGCCCCATCAAATGCAGCCTCACTGTCCCATCAAATGCAGCCTGTGTCCCATCAAATGCAGCCTGTGCCCCATCAAATGCAGCCTCACTGTCCCATCAAATGCAGCCTGTGTCCCATCAAATGCATTCTGTGCCACATCAAATGCAGCCTGCGTCCCATCAAATGCAGCCTCTGTCCCATCAAATGCAGCCTGTGCCCCATCAAATGCAGCCTCACGGTCCCATCAAATGCAGCCTGTGCCCCATCAAATTCAGCCTCACGGTCCCATCAAATGCAGCCTGTGCCCCATCAAATTCAGCCTGTGCCCCATCAAATGCAGCCTGTGCCCCATCATGAAGCGCCTTGTCTGCAAATCTCGTGTCTGCATATACGTGGCGCTTCCCATAGTGCACTGTGTCCAGCGCCCGAACACAGTGCACTTAAGGACCTTTTTTTCTATTTTTTTTTTTAAGGGCCATTTTTAAAAATATTTTTTTTTCTTTTTTTTTGTGACTGCCTGGAGGGGGGGTGGCACCCGTGTGCTCCCTATGGATGGACTGCCACTGTTCCTGTCTAGTGACAGTGGTCACCAAGACACACAAAGTGAGGAAACATTTTGAGTGAGGATGTAAACAATAAAAGCTATTTATTTAGGTAAAGGATAGATTTCTGTCAGGTATTATTGCTGTCTGGGGATATTTCTATTGTCTTCTTTCAGAGACAGCGGTCACCAAGACAGGAAATGGATGGACATCTCCCCAAATGATAAAAAGCAATAAAAACTGAACCCCTTTCCAACTCTTTCTAAAAATAGAAGACATTTTTAGGTGGTAACTCCAATATTATTCCAGGGCTATGTAAAGTAGAGTTCTTAATAACATTCAGGGATGAAAAGAGAAATGTTTTAGAAGATTTTAAGCATATGTTTAAATTAAAGTCATATTATAGGGAGCAATATTTCCAAACCCACGGCTGGTTTCCTGCTCTGCAATCCCATTGTAGGGATCTGGTGGTATTCAGTGTTATGTATTTCTGAATCATATTGCTGTGCTATGGCCTCATTCATAATTTCCACTATCTTTTCTATGGTACTCTCTAGTTAATGTATATGTCCCTTTTTTGTTTCACTCTCTCAGCTTTGTCATGCTCCATCGAACTCTGAGAGCCTTTAGAGGAAAACTCTTTTGTTAAAAATCTTACATTGGGTTTTAACATTTTTAAAATTGACCTTCCTTCCCATTTTAATCTGTAGCCAGTTTTGATTTTCTAAAACTAAACATTTTTAGAAATGCAAAGCACCTGATTTGTATTAAACCACAATGTACAATGGTGTTCTCTGTGCATTGTGGTGCCCTGAAATATAAAAAAAATGTTAGATGCATTTTGTTCATGCATTGAGGTACATTGAGAGCCCTTTTAAAATGAATAGGGTGCCTAATATGACATGCCTCAATTAAGTGCAAACAAAGGTGTGAAGGGGTCTCAAGGGTTCCTGTAGAACTAACAGAAACTGGTAGGAAAATCATCTGAATGATCAGACAAAGGGTAACTTTAAAGGGGTTGTAAACCCTCATGGTTTTTCACGGACAGGTGGCCTGCTGGAAATGCAGGGCCACTCCTATTGCAATGCACTACTCTGGTATCAATTGGATTTGTGCTCCCACACAGTGTCTAAGACTTCCATAGAAATTTCTGCCCAGCTGGGACTAACAGTGGTGGACCGTAAACCTGGCTGCACATGCCATGTCACCTCTACCTCATCACATGCAGGGTTTCTGAGCTGCAGAGTGTGGGAAACAGGAAAACTTATATTCCCTGGGCAGATCCAGGAGCATGGGAGCTTGTGGGAACCCAGGAGATTGGGGGAGCTCAAGTGGCATATAAGCATACTCAAGGGGTACTCTGATACAGATCTACTCTGCATTTCAGTCAGTTTTTTTCTACTTTTGTTGCAGTTTGGCCTAAAGAGCCATTATTCCTAAATAACATAATTTTCAGTGGTGGTTTATGTAAAATAGGTCCCCACTGTAATTGTGATGCCTTCTTTTGCTCACAATGGCAGACCACATAAATAGGTATACTGCACCAAGAAACTGCTTAATCTTCAAATATATATATTTTTTTTTTAAGGTATAGGGATTTTTCCTTGTCTCGTCTTGTTTAGATACTTTTGCTGTCTGTGTTTGGGTTTTTGTCTTGTGCTGCTCTTGTGTACCCTTTAGCAGGGATGTGCAGTCAGGGAAGGCAGGTGAGGCAGATCCTCACCTGCCATAAAGATTAAAAAAAAAAATATCAAGCTTCGAGGGTCGTAACTCAGCGACCTGAGGTCACAGAGACCTTGCCCTACCCCACCACTGGTAAAAATTTGGGGCTCCTACAACCTATGGTTCCAGAGATACGGGGCTCCTCGTGAAGCCTATCAGAAGCTACATACAGAGCGGCCAATTTAAATACAGTTTAAATACAAGCTGGCACACTCTGTTTGCAGCAGACTGAGAGGATGAGCTCACAGTGCCTCTCCTTACTTCTTGCCAGATGCACTGAGCTCAATGGACAGCTTGGAGCCTTTGACCAATGGTAAAGTACCATTAACCCCAGTTGTCCAATAAAAATGCTCCAGTGGAGGCATGCCTCTCACTGCAGTGTCATAGAAGGGGCATGTGTCTAAAAGACAAATGCTCCCTTCTAGCTCAGCCCTCTTAACTAGAAGGAAATAACATGGGTTCATGGGTATTAGATTTACCCACAATCACATGTTTTTCTCACCCAGTTAAGAGGGAAAATTAGAATTTGCTGCTGTGGAAAAGGTACTGTTATAATCAAGCTAAATCATATATTATTATGCTATATGATAACAATTTACTATTTATTTACTGTAAAATTGTTAAAATAGTTAAAACTTCAAACTTCAGTAATTTGGAAGTTAAGCCACCTGCTTGAGTACAGTTTTTGAAAATATAATAAATTACCTTAAAAACAATATACAGTATAATAATTATTTGTATACCACTTATGGTAATCAACCCCTTGCCACCCAGGCTAATTCTGACACTTCTCTCCTACATGTAATAATCATAATTTTTTTGCTAGAAAATTACTCAGAACCCCTAAACATTATATATATTGTTTTAGCAGACACCCTAGGGAATAAAGTTGTTGCAACTTTTTATGTTACACGGTATTTGCGCAGCAATTTTTCAAAAGCGTTTATTTTTTTTAAAAACTGTTTCATGAATATAAAAAAATACAAAAAAACCCCACTAAAGATAACCCATTTTCTTTCTATAATGTGAAAGATGATGTTACACCAAGTAAATAGATATCTAACATTTCACGCTTTAAAATTGCGCACACTCCTGGAATGGCGCCAAACTTCAGTACTTAAAAATCTCCATAGGCAATGCTTTAAAATATTTTACAGAGTACATGTTTAGAGTTACAGAGAAGGTCTAGTGCTAGAATTATTGCTCTCGCTCTAACGATTGTGGCGTATATAACCTGTGTGTATCTGGCTCTGATACTATCCAGTGCCTCAGCAGCCACTGACCTCACCACCCGTCCCTGCCCTTTACCCTGTATCTTCTTCTGCTCTGCTCCTCTGTGTCCTATGCCCTATTCCTCTATGTAAGCCTCTTGGTAGCCTTTATTGTTGCTGTTGTTGCCATTGTTGCTACTTTTGTACTTATTTTACCTTACATTGGTTTTGTCTTCACTATGGTTCACTTCACACATCATGTCTCAATCATTGTATGTCACAAAATTATTTACTTTTCTTGTTTTACTTTGTCTAGTGTCATCCATAATCCATTTTTGCATTCTACTCTAGAGACCTTACCACCTTTCAGGTTTCTGATACCATGCTCGCTCAGGTCTAGATGCAGTGACTTTTCGGGCTATGTAAGTGAGAAAACATCAGGCAAAACTGAAAATGAAGCTTTGAGATGCATATAGTAGAATCAGCTTACTAAAGCATTGTTGTGTGCAGATCCACCTCATTTGTTTATGTTACTAATCTAGTAATGTGGGAACCTTTTGCTCATCTCTGTGTGTAATGCAGAAAAGGCAATGGCATTGCTAGGTCTGGGCACCTGCCTAGCATGCCTCTTGTTGGGGCCACAACCATCAACAATATTTTAGTTTTAGTTGTACTTGCGTGTTTGATGTGTAGCCATCAATCTATTTCTTTTCTTCACTGGCACTTTTTGTTGTAAAGAGTTAAAGTGGACCTCAAATTATAAACTTTCTCTACTTTTGTCAAAGTGTTGAAGGGTGAAAACCTATGTGAAATGTTTATTGCTGCCTGTGTAACTATTCAGGAGATGTCATTTTACTTTATCTATAAAAGAAACAGCAGGAAAAGAGAGGCAAATTCACAGAAACAACTGTCTCAAAGATAGCTCCTGTTCTAGTAACAAATGTAAAATATTCGATTTCCTCCTAATTGCTGTCCTGATGTCATCAAGCACTTGCACAAAGCAAGGATGAATATCCCCACAGATGGTATTAAAAATATTAAATGGGCATTTTAATTCATTCCCATCCTACCCAAAACTGGGAAAAATATTAAAGCTAGAATTTTACTTTAAGATTGTCACATGCCCATGGTGATGGAGGATGCAGTGATGTAGGTAACCCAAGTTACAAGACAACTCCCTAGTGCCACCTGCAATACTTCCAAGCCAATGCAATACAAAAGTTCCCTCTGTGAAGACTGCTGTTCTTTCTTTCTTTGTATAAAATGTCTCTACCCTGAGAGATACATGTCTCCACCAGTGCACCACATCACCATATCTACCACTACATCACACAGTCTTCTGTCAAAAAAAAGTAAATTTTATATTGGAAGACATTACCGTGTATGAATAGGCCTAATTGGAGGAGAGGGGCAGACATGATCACAGGTCTGCTATTGCCATGAACCAGGACAGCTTATGTATGCAAATGTAGACTAAAGGAGTTGCATCTATGGCTGAATTGTCTATTCCGCACCCCATTATGCTGCTTTTCATCAAGCTATAGAATAGCACACACATAGCATAATGGGTTATAGGATGGAGAGATTTTCAGCTGGTAATGCAAATATTTAAACTGATTGCATATTGACTTTCCAGTTCATGCTATCTGGTATCTTTCTACCGTGCATGTAACCCATTTACTCAATCATTATGATATAAATTTTTGACTCAGAGCATATTTGCTTTTTTTTTGCTGAATGCAGTTATGTACAACTGTGTTTGCCTTTCAAAAATGATCTAAATTCCAATCTCCATAGTATATTATCAGAGAATATTTGGTTTCTTCTACATTCAATGCTGGTGCTGATAAGCTTTAGACTTTATTGTGCACAATAAACTGCTGAGCATCAGGAATCCTTAAACTAGTTGATATACTTCCAGCAGTCTGGCAAACTCGTAACAATAAGGCTATTTTTGTTCTTAGGGAAATAGATTTCCTTGCTCTTGAGACTATTGTGTACTCAGCGCATACAGTACAGTGTCTAAGTAATGGAAAATGCAGGGGGGGGGGGGGGTCTTATGATAGTGAAGTCCTTTTTTTCGCTATATACGATAATGTGGTAAAAGTGCTATTTTTATTTCCTTGAAAAAAGATTTTACATTTAAAAAAAATAATAATTCTGATGATATATGTTAAGCATTTTAGATTTATCAATGCAGAGAGTCAGAAAACTACTTGCAATCATTCTGTTTTGTATGAAAGAAAACATTGTTGCCCATAGACTAAATATTGTTTAATATATTAAAACAAACCTGTTATAAGAACAGTGTGCATAGAATAGCATTCATATGAACCTGACAGTGCATACCGTTCATTTTCAACTCTGCACCTACTAATACTACTGCAATCAAAAGCTGTGCACACTTTTTGAAAGTCAGAGCTCAGGAACAAGTCCATGCCATCAACAATGCAACATCCACACAATGGAGACCTGTTATAAGAGGAACCACCATTTCATTATCAGTGATGGGAACGCTTATGCTCAGACTCTCTGAAAGTGCGCATTTGCCCATATAATACAGGGGACTCCCAGGGAACACTGGAAGTGTAGACTCAAAAAAAGATGGGGTATGTTCTGTTATCTTGCTCTTAGTTTTTTTTTTTTTTTTTTTTGCACATTTTTGTTATTACAGTTTTGATTCAAAGAACTCATGTTCAATTAAAAAGAAATGATACAATTTGTAACTCAGCCCTTTTCTCAGTTTTCTTTGTTTCATGTACACACTACACATGTACACAGTTTTGCAACACTGGGTGCAACTGCAAGTAGTTAACCACTTCCTGCAGTCTTTTGCTCACCTTTCTCATAGGTTACAAACCTAAGTGCAATTACACTCTGAAATAGACACTGCATTCCAAAACTGCTACCATTCATTTTCATGATGGTACTGGTAGGACTCCCTTATTACCTCTGGCGCATAAAATGATTTAACACTTTTGGGCTTTTATATATATGAAGAGACAGTTGAAGCATGAAGGTACATTACAGTTAGAGCCTAAAGATAAAAAATTACCAAATATCATGCTAAGTAAGTAAGTAAAACCGTCAGAACCATATGATGATTGATGAACAAAATTCATAAGTAGAAATGATCTTCAGTGCAAACCAAGTGTCAAAATGATCAGTAAACCTACAGATATGGTTCACTAAGATTATATGCAAATCTTAGCTTTCCCTGTAATCTTTAGCTTGTCCTCATGCTTACCAAGCTGTCCTATCTGAAGTGTGATTGGCAGCCTGATAAACCAGAAGGGAAGCTAGAAGGGGTTGGGGAGGGTGTTAATTTACATATTCATTCAGGTGCCTGTATTCCTAAATATACTAACCATTTTACCATGTTGCAATGGTACCCTCAAAGGAGCCGCTTGGTAATTTGGGTACTTTGTTCTGCGCCTCAACTTCAGGAACACCCTCAGCTCCTCTGGCACATCTGATTGAATAAAAATTACTGTAAGCACTTATGAGAACACAAGTTTAAATACCTTTAACTCAGTTGTGAATTAGCACCAGGAAATACACACAAGACCTTTTAGTGGTAAATGAACTCAAGAAGGTTGGTTCAGTCCGCTACACAGTATAATCACTATGCCAAGGTATCCTAGAATAGAGTTCTGTACCACTAGACTGGGATTATCTCATGAATCAGTGCTTAGTTAGTGCTTTTAAGCATTAACTGCAACGTGAATTATAATACTATAACTAGTCTAGAGGGCACTCTAGGAGGATAACTATGATATGGTGCAATGTCCCCTGAGAGGTACCTTCTAGCATAAGCAATAGGTGAAGGTCTCTGTGTAACAGCTGCAAAGGGACAGTCTTTATTCCTAACTCATCAGCAGGCTAGCGTTGGGGCTCATCTGTACTGTTGTTGCACATGAGAATAGTCCCAGTCAAGCCTGCAGCCAGCAATAAGGCTACTATCTAGCTATATGGTCAGTTCCTAAAAGGCTCTGTTTATCTCTATGAGCAGAGAGTAAACCCCCAAAGCAGCAGTTCACCAGTGATATTGCAGCCCACCATCAGGTCATGCACAGCGATTAGGTGACTCTGGCTGTCTGCACATCTGGACTCAACACTCCGAATCCTGCTCAGGGCGCCGTTATGTATCAGTGGTGATGCACACTTGACAGCAATGTGCACTCTATGGGCTCCATCATGGCAAGAGGAAATGTGTCCTTTACAGCCTGAACTCTATTCCATCCTCCTGGCAATTTCCCTTTGAAAAATGCAGTTCAGAAGCTAGAATCTCCCTTCTCTGGACCACAGTTCCCACAGCGCAGTGCTGCCTGACTCAATCTATTAATCTCTTCCTGCTCAGCAGCTCTCTCCTCTTTCTGTTATAGCTGTTAACTATTGCAGGGCAGCAACTACAGAAAGCAGCTACAGCCAGTGTTTCTGTCACTCTCCATTCTTAGCCAAGCACCTGGCTACATGTGGTTTGGACAAAAAGTAACCTTTGTTGATGCATTTTTCAAGTCTGACAGTTTTGCTTAAAATGGAAAAAGAATACATCAACAATAATTCAACATAATTATTTTAATTAGCAAGACAAATTATGGTCATGCTATGCTTCTAAAGCATGATCAGTCACCAATATATAACAATTATTATCTGTAGTCCATATGTAGTAGCCACTCACCCCCCATGGTGGTTAGTGAGTGGTGAGCTGACAGTTTTCCCTGCACTGGGATCCTTGAATTAATGTGGGGCGAGGAGAATTGGGTGCCAGTCCCTCTTGGAAGAGTTAGCAGAGTTTGGTTAAACTGAAAAACCCTGAGAGAGAGATAGAGGGATTAGGGCACAGGAAACCCAAATTAACTATATGAATCTTGCTTAAAGTCAATACAGAAAAGGACCTTTAAGCCAGACTAGCACCCCGTATTCTTCTGAAGCAGTTACAGCACCCAAACTCTCTGAATGAGCTAGCAGACTTTGTTCCATGTCCACGCTTCTCTAGTAATCCTTCCAGCCTACAAGTTCCTTACTGGTGCTTCTATTCACCTTTCCACTTCACTTCACTTCCAAGGCAGTCCCTTCGGCAAGGAAAGCTTCCAGGCCCCAGACTCAGACCTTCCTTCATCAAGCACATGTGTCCTACCCAGTCATCAGCTCTAGGGATGGTTGCAGAACAGCTACATGCAAGCCATCCCTAGAGCTGATGACCTCCTGTATTCACATTGCAGGAAAGCAGCCACTCATTGCAGAATCCAGAAGTAAGTGAAGATCACTGAAGTAGCTGTGACTACTTCTGTGATTACCAGCTTCCAGGGGCATTGTCCAGGTATAGTATATACATAGTTACATTGGTACAAGGTGGACCAATGTAGCTATGTATAACTTACCAATGGCTGGAATTATTCTTTAAAGGTTTAGAGTAGAGTATGGAATGGTCAAACCTCCTGTAAAATTTTTTTGCCTGTGTCCCAACAGGAAGTTATAGGTGATCTTTTCAAAGTGAGTGAAATTGTCTCTTGAACAGTGTCACTGGAACAAATGTCCCCATTTATAGGAAGGCTGAAGGAGCATTTAAACTAGGATTGGGAGGGAAGGGAGAATTTGA
>JBBGZY010002069.1:60000-357895 GCA_037952925.1 Lithobates clamitans | reverse complement strand
AATACAGTAGTCATTTATACAGCTCACGCAATGTGGGTTGTGGCTCTTCCCCTTAGTTGCATAGTCGTATTTTTTTTAGTTGCTGCCTTTCTTCCTGTGCGTTTTATAAAATATCGATGTACATACATGAAAATTGTGCTGCCGTCACCTTCTCGTACATCAGTAGGCTTCCGGAACCCTTGCCTATAAAAATACAAATCCGTAAGGTACCCAGACCGGGGCGGTTCTGTACACTGAAGCCCGCTCAGGCGAAATTATTAAGGAGGAAGTAACTGCTATTACCGTCATTGGGGACATAAAAAAAAATATGTCTGCAAAAGTTCCCTTTTAATCGCAGCAAAAGCGGAACTGACACATTGAACGGCTAATTGCCTAATATCAGGCTGGCCGCAGCTTGCTTTTTTTTCTCTTTTCAGTCTGATGTTTATGGTAAAACATTCTCATGTCTTGCTCACTTCTGCTCAGACACACACAACCTCTTTAAAAGTTTACTCCAGTTTTGCTGAGAAAAAAACAAACCCTCCCCCTCTGGGTGATCTCTGTACATTGCAGAGATTTTTTAACGAACTTTGTTACAGATTTCTACCTTTTTTTTGTTATTCTGGACAAACAGCTGTTTTGTCTGTGTCCCATGTGCAGAGTGAATCTGCATGGGAGTGGCTTAATCATTCTCAATCAGCCGCTGCACCTGCAGGGTACTAATAAGGTAAGTGGCAGGGTCTGCATCTCTTTTAGACAGGGATTTCCCTTTGGAAGTATCTTACCAGAAATCTCTCTCTCTCTCTCTCTCTCTTTCTCTCTCTCTCTCATTCTCTCTCTCTCTCATTCTCTCTCTCTCTCATTCTCTCTCTCTCTCTCTCTCTCATTCTCTCTCTCTCTCTCATTCTCTCTCTCTCTCTCATTCTCTCTCTCATTCTCTCTCTCCTCTCTCTCTCTCTCTCTCTCTCATTCTCTCTCTCATTCTCTCTCTCATTCTCTCTCTCATTCTCTCTCTCTCTCTCTCTCTCTCTCTCTCTCTCTCTCTCTCTCTCTCTCTCTCTCTCTCTCTCATTCTCTCTCTCTCTCTCTCTCATTCTCTCTCTCTCTCTCTCTCTCTCTCTCTCTCTCTCTCTCTCTCTCTCTCTCTCTCTCTCTCATTCTTCTCTCTCTCTCTCATTCTCTCTCTCTCTCTCATTCTCTCTCTCTCTCTCTCTCATTCTCTCTCTCTCTCTCTCTCTCTCTCATTCTTTCTCATTCTCTCTCTCTTTCTCATTCTCTCTCTCTCTCTCTCTCATTCTCTCTCTCTCTCATTCTCACTCTCTCCCTCATTCTCATTCTCTCCCTCATTCTCATTCTCTCCCTCATTCTCATTCTCTCTCTCTCTCAAAAACTTGCAGGGTAGAGAGACTCTTTAATGCCAGGCCTTCCTGGATGTTCTCTTCCTGACCCATGTATTGTTTAAGCTCTCACTTGTTGTTCAGTGTTGTGACTTTTTAACTGATGATATATTTTGACATGGGCTTCATTGGTCTCTCTATTTTTGTGAGTTGCCCTAAAATAAAGTATTGATAAACAAAATAAAAAAAGATAATTCATTTTTAGGACACCCATTGCTGATTAAAGGGGCTCCTGCTCGAGACTGTCCCCCATGCACGTGCAGGATCAGGTGTTTTATTGATGCTGAGCTAGTTACAGTCCTCATTGCCCAGTTCCTAAATCGGGTTGCCATATCTGTTCTAGAGGATACACAGTATTTCAAGGGTGACCAAAAAAAAAAAAGCCTTGTATGCAGGGCCGGTGCTACCACTAGGCAAACTAGGCAGCCGCCTAGGGAGCACTGCTTCCTAGGGCGCCCGGCCACTGCTGTTCCTACTCTCTTCCGTCTGCAGCAAGCAACTAAGTTTCAGCATCAGCAGGCAGCCTCCGCTCCGTTCACACATAGTGTCTGTGTCCACAATATATATGAATGGAAGAAAGCAAACATGCGTTGATGGGTACTGGTGAGGCTGCATTTGATGGCCGCTGGTGTCTCTGCATTGATGGCCGCTGGTGAGGCTGCATTGATGGCCGCTGGTGAGGCTGCATTGATGGGCGCTGGTGAGGCTGCGTTGATAGGCGTTGGTGAGGCTGCATTGATGGGCGCTTGTGAGGCTGCATTGATGGGCGCTTGTGAGGCTGCATTGATGGGCGCTGGTGAGGCTGCATTGATGGGCGCTGGTGAGGCTGCATTGATGGGCGCTGGTGAGGCTGCATTGATGGGCACTGGTGAGGATGCATTGATAGGCGCTGGTGAGGCTGCATTGATGGGCGCTTGTGAGGCTGCATTGATGGGCGCTTGTGAGGCTGCATTGATGGGCGCTTGTGAGGCTGCATTGAAGGGCACTTGTGAGGCTGCATTGATGGGCGCTTGTGAGGCTGCATTGTCGTGTGCTGGTGAGGCTGCGTTGATAGGCACTGGTGAGGCTGCATTGATGGGCGCTTGTGAGGCTGCATTGATGGGCGCTGGTGAGGCTATGTTGCTAGGAGCTGGTGAGGATGCATTGATGGGCACTGGTGAGGCTGCACTGATGGGCACTGGTGAGGCTGCATTGATGGGCACTGGTGAGGCTGCATTGATGGGTGCTGGTGAGGCTGCATTGATGGGTGCTGGTGAGGCTGCATTGATGTGTGCTGGTGAGGCTGCATTGATGTGTGCTGGTGAGGCTGCATTGATGGGCGCTGGTGAGGCTGCATTGATGGGCGCTGGTGAGGTTATGTTGTTAGGCGCTGGTGAGGCTGCATTGATGGGCGCTGGTGAGGCCGCATTGATGTATGCTGGTGAGGCCGCATTGATGTATGCTGGTGAGGCTGCGTTGATGGGCACTAGTGAGGCTGCATTGATGGGTGCTGGTAAAGGGTGCATTGATGGGTGCTGGTGAGGCTGCATTGATGGGCGCTGGTGAGGCTGCATTGATGGGCGCTGGTGAGGCTGCATTGATGGGCGCTGGTGAGGCTGCATTGATGGGCGCTGATGAGGCTACATTGTTAGGCGCTGATGAGGCTACGTTGTTAGGCGCTGGTGAGGCTGCATTGATGGGCGCTTGTGAGGCTGCATTGATGGGCGCTGATGAGGCTATGTTGTTAGGCGCTGGTGAGGCTGCATTGATGGGCGCTGATGAGGCTACGTTGTTAGGCGCTGGTGAGGTTGCATTGATGGGCGCTGATGAGGCTACGTTGTTAGGCGCTGATGAGGCTACGTTGTTAGGCGCTGGTGAGGCTGCATTGATGGGCGCTGATGAGGCTACGTTGTTAGGCGCTGGTGATTCTGCAGTTGATGGGCGCTTTGTTAAAAAGGTGGGGTATACATGAGCAGCGCAAAGGGGGTCGAGTCGGGGGGGGGGGGGGCAAAATGAGGTTTCTTCTAGGGTGTCAAAAATCCTCGCCATAAATTATAAATAAATTCGGCGCTGCGTGGAGAAATTTGGTAAGTAAATGGCAGCCAACACGACTATAGACCCAAGTATAAAATGATATATGAAAAAAGTGTAGCGCTATAAATCCCCAAAAAAATGTTTATAAATAAGTGTCGTTAGACACAGTGAAAGTTGTATAACAAACAACTAACATCAAAAGCTTAGATGTACCCTAAAGGTACGATAACTGTATACATATTTAATAAGTGAACAATAAAAATGCATGCAAACTAAATATAGTGTACTGTATACATAATGAAAATACCGTATATACTCGAGTATAAGTTGTTCCGAGTATAAGTCGAGGCCCTAATTTACTACAAAAAAATGGGAAAAACTTATTGACCCGAGTATAAGACGAGGGTGAGAAATGCACAGCTACTGTAAGTGGAAAAGAGAGTCAACAATGCCCATTTGCAGCATCACTGTGCCCATTTGCATGCCTCACTGTGCCAATTTGCAGCCATAGGTCCCCTGAACTTCAAACTCGGTAGTTAAGGGTTACTAGATGCCCCCTAGCTGCAGCCAAAATTTGGGGTCTCTGAACCCAAAGGGTCCTGAAATGACATTGCTGCAGATGGACACAGTTGACCGAATTTGGGGCCCTGTATCTCGGGGCCACTTAGTGCTAGGAACCCCAAATTTAGTGTGCAAACCCAGTGGAACTAGCACCATAAAATTTCCAAAGCTGGGGTTTCTAGCACCAAGTGGCCCCAAGATACAGGGCCCCAGAAATCAGTTCACTGTCTTTTCTGCAGCAGAGAATGACATTTTCTGAACCGGTTTTGGAGCCCTGTATCTCAGGGCCACTTGGTGCTAGGAACCCCAGCTTTGGATATGTTATGGTACCAGCTCCACTGCGTTTGTACACCAAATGTGGGGTTCTTAGCACCAAGTGGCCCTGAGATATGGGGCCCCAAAGTCGGTTCAGAAAATGTCAAGCACTTTTCTTCAGCAGAGAATGACATTTTCCGAACCGATTTTGGGGCCCCGTATGTCGGGGCCACTTAGGGCTAGGAACTTCATCTTTGGATATGTTGTGGTACCAGTTTCACTGGGTTTGCATACCAAATTTGGGGTTCCTAGCACCAAGTGGCCCTGAGATACGGGGCCCCAAAGTCGGTTCGGAAAATGAAATTTTTTGCTGCAGAAAAGTGCTTGACTCGAGTATAAGTCGAAGGGGGCACTTTCAGCACAAAAAAATGTGCTGAAAAATTCGACTTATACTCGAGTATATACGGTAATACAATAAAGAATGGTGATGAAAAATATTAAATAAAGTCCAGAAAGTCCAACTGAAGCTGACATCATTCAAAATTCAAAGAGTAAAGATCCACCAATGTTGATTGAAATACATAAAAGTGAAAAAGCCACCACCAAGAGTCTTAGGGGGCTTACCAGGACAAAATAATAAAAAAAAAGGGGGCCAATGTCCACCAAGACGTTTAAAGGAAAATGACCAACTGGACCAAACAGGTAGGTAGATATGTGGAAACCGCAAGGGTGAGCAGAGGAGCTGTTGGTGGATAAAGCGCCGTCATCGATGGTACAGGGGGCTTACCATAGGGTGACCAGACGTCCCCGATTTCCGGGGACAGTCCCCGGACTGACCATACAGTCCCCGGAGGAAGTTTGTCCCCGTTTTTGTCCCCGCTTTGCAGGGCTGGGGAAGTCTGGTCACTGACAGTTCGAGAGAACAGACTGCTTTCTCCCGTCCATAGGACAGGAGAATCAGTCTGTATATTAGGGGCCGGTGGCTGCAGCTGAGCGGAGTGTCTCTGACACTTGTCTCACAGACACACACAGCTCAACGAGTTCACTCCCCCCTCCCAGCAACTGACAGGAGGTGAGCGATGCATACAGCTCCTCCTCCTATCCCTGTTCCCCGCCCACTCTCCTATCCCGACATACAGCTGTGTGCAGGAGAGAGAGGGGAGATGTGCGCGGGAGATATGAAGAATACCAGCTACACATTCCAAGCTGTGTGAAGTATGCCTGAGCCACCAACATCCAGTCTCGTCCCTCCAATGAGTGAGCTCTGCATTTACACTTTGATCAGTGAACTGTCCCTATCTCCCTCCCTTCTCTCCTCTTTCTCCCTCCCCCCTTCCAATTTCCATTTAGCACTTTTCTGCAGCAAATACTTTGCTTTTTTTTTTGTGTGTGTGATGTGAAACATTGTGAAATGAATACAACTATCCTTGATGATCACGCTCCATAGACTTTTGAAGGACTCACACTTGTCTTCAGGATCATCCATGTTAGCATTTAAAAGTGTACACGGACTTCATATTATTATATATGGTTTAGATTGTTCAGTTTTTGATCAATCATTACACAAGCGCTGCCATTAGCTTTTTAAGCTTTTCATTTATGATTTCGCAGTGTTTTTTCTAGTTTTAGAGGCACTATTTGAGGCGGCTGCTGTTGCCATAAATTTTTGGCTGTTGTTATTTACTCTGCTTACTATATTCACTTCCCCTGAGCGCTCGTTTTTAGATGTGACATTGGGCCTTGTCAGATTTAGCTTTGAAAAAAAATATATATGATCCAATTCCCCCATCTACACATTCTAAGTGGATGGGGGAATCCAGTGGCCAAACAACCAGGGTTGCGGTTCTGCCCCTGTAATAGACAGCACTTGTCTCTGTCTCCATGGCAGCACATTAGGACCCAGTGCTGGTTACTTTATGGGGCTGATGGGCACATGTGCAGAAGCACGAGTACAATTGGTTGTAAACAGCTGAGCCTTCCACGGTCGCTTAGCAGCGGTAGCACTGCCTAGCCATCTCTGACATGCTGATCGAGATGCGATCCAAGTGATGCTCCCAGTCGTATCTAATAATAAATAAAATAGTAATTTAATTGATCAGAGCCCCAACTTTACTGGCATGGAGCCCACGTATCTGCTAAACATATTTTTGATATATACAGTATGATTGTACTTTTGATTCCTATAAATACTGTGTTTATTGGATCCGACTGGGAGCGTCACCTGGATCACATCTCGATCGGCATGACAATAGTATTGCTTCCAGGTGACCGACGTGGGACTCAGCTGTCTACAACCAATAGTGCCAGCCCTCCCCCGCATGCACCCATCAGACCCATTATGTAACCAGACTTCCACCGCTGCCATGGAGAAAGAGAAGTCAGAGCAGCGCTATCAAAAGCAGGTGCTTTAATGGCAGCAGAACACCAGGGCCTGATCACAAGTGTGACCTTTGCAACCCTGGTAATTGTGCCACTGCGTTGGACCCTTATATGGAGTTCCCTGGTGTGCTGGTGACATATATATTGCTTTCTGTCACCGTAGGGTGGGTCCAAGATGTAGGAAGGGAGCCCACTGCAGAACACATGAAAAGGCACTGCTGTGGGCCATAATAAAAGGGCCCCGCAACAGGAGTAAAGAGCCCCAGGAT
The DNA here is from genome assembly GCA_037952925.1 of Lithobates clamitans. Lineage (NCBI taxonomy): Eukaryota > Metazoa > Chordata > Amphibia > Anura > Ranidae > Lithobates > Lithobates clamitans. The sequence continues at coordinate 351,042 of JBBGZY010002069.1, read as the reverse complement.
CAGTGGGAAGGGCCATGGGACCAGAAAAAAGGGCCCCGGGACCAAATAAATTAGGGGGGTCCACTAAGGATTTTTTGCACCAGGGCCCTAAAGGTTCTAGTTACACCTCTGGATAACCTTACTCTATATTTATGTTAAGTCCCACTGGGCCCATTGGGGCTTGGGCTGTCTCGGATGGTGAGGGGGGGGTTTCGAGCGCTGCTGGATTATACAGAGTGGGGATCTCCCACTTACTCAACTGTCAGAGGAAGTCCTGCCTCCTGGACTGCCTCCTATGATAGGCAGCACACTGGTGATACCTTTTAAAGAAGGCAGGACATCCTCTGAGAACAGCAGCCACACGGGGTAAACAGGAAATCCCCGCTCTGTATAATTCATCTCTTCTCCTCTAGGTGAGGCTGCATTTATGGGCACTAAACAGGCTGCATTTATGGGCACTGAACAGGCTGCATTTATGGGCACTGAACAGGCTGCATTTATGGGCACTGAACAGGCTGAGCTGATGGCTGCTGAGCTGCTGTGCACTGAACAGGCTAAGCTGCTTGGCACTGAACAGGCTGCATTGATGGGCACTGAGCAGGCTGAGCTAATGGGCACTGAGCAGGCTGCATTGATGGGCACTGAGCAGGCTGCATTAATGGGCACTGAGCAGGCTGAGCTGATGGCTGCTGAGCTGCTGGGCACTGAACAGGCTGAGCTGCTGGGCACTGAATAGGCTGAGCTGCTGGGCACTGAACAGGCTGCATTGATGGGCATTAAACAGGCTGCATTGATGGGCACTGAGCAGGCTGAGCTAATGGGCACTGAGCAGGCTGCATTGATGGGCACTGAGCAGGCTGCATTAATGGGCACTGAGCAGGCTGCTTTAATGGGCACTGAGCAGGCGGCATTGATGGGCACTGAGCAGGCTGATCTGCTGGGCACTGAACAGGCTGAGCTGATGGGCACTGAACAGGCTGAGCTGATGGGCACTGAACAGGCTGAGCTGATGGGCACTGAACAGGCTGAGCTGATGGGCACTGAACAGGCTGAGCTGATGGGCACTGAACAGGCTGAGCTGATGGGCACTGAACAGGCTGAGCTGATGGGCACTAAACCGGCTGAGCTGATGGGCACTGAAAAAGCTGGGCTAATGGGCACTGATCACGTGGCATTGATGGGCACTGAACAGGCTGCATTGATGGGCACTGATCATGTGGCATTGATGAGCACTGAGCAGGCTGCATTGATGGACACTGATCAGGCTGCATTGATGGGCACTGATCAGGCTGCATTGATGGGCACTGATCAGGCTGCATTAATAAGCACTGAACAGGCTGAGCTGATGGGCACTGGAAAGGCTGGGCTGATGGGCACTGAACAGGCTGCATTGATGGGCAATGATCTGGCTGAGCTAATGGGCACTGAACAGGCTGCATTGATGGGCAATGAACAGGCTGCATTGATGGGCACTGATCAGACTGAGTTGATGGGCACTGAACAGGCTGAGTTGATGGGCACTGAACAGGCTGAGTTGATGGGCACTGAACAGGCTGAGTTGATGGGCACTGAACAGGCTGAGTTGATGGGCACTGAACAGGCTGAGTTGATGGGCACTGGTGAGGTTACATTGATTAGCACTGGTGAGGCTGCATTGATTGGCACTGGTGAGGCTGCATTGATTGGCACTGGTGAGGCTGCATTGATTGGCACTGGTGAGGCTGCATTGATTAGATTTGGTGAGGCTGCATTGATTGGCATTGGTGAGGCTGCATTGGTTGGCACTGGCGAGGCTGTATTGATGAGCACTGGTGAGGCTGTATTGATGAGCACTGGTGAGGCTGTATTGATGAGCACTGGTGAGGCTGTATTGATGAGCACTGGTGAGGCTGCATTGGTTGGCACTGGCGAGGCTGTATTGATGAGCACTGGTGAGGCTGTATTGATGAGCACTGGTGAGGCTGCATTGATGGGCACTGATGAGGCAGCGCTGATAAGCACTGGTGAGTATAATACACTCTTCAAATGTTCTTTAAAATGCATGGTTTTCCCTTTTATGAACAAGAAAATAATGACGTTATGCGGTTGGGCTGGCATAATAATGCTATGGGGCTGGTATGAAATGATTTCCAGAAATAATTGTATATATCATACAATCATTACATAAACACATACCACATACACTGCATATATAATTTGAGGGAAATATGCTTATAAAATAGTTTACTATTTGCCAATAAAAAAAAAAATGTCCCCGGATTTCATTTTAAAAATCTGGTCACCTTAGCTTACCAGAGGTAGTTGACTTGAAAAGACTTACGTCATCCAAGTCAAAAAAAAAGCTTAATGACCACCTGGTCAAGATGATGAATCTTCCTCAAATATCCTCAATGACTTCCAAATAGGGATAGCAGCTTAACCTCATCGTCGGGAAAATTATCTCACCCATTTAAAATGTAGTAAGTGCAGAGCAGTCACAAAGCACAACATCCTCAAGGGCCCGGCTGCATCGTTATCAGGATGTGAAGACGCTCGTTTAACCAGACTTTCTACATAAACGTTTATGTAGCTGCTGGGGAGAGGTTGAAGGAGAAAACCTATAGAGCAACCTTTCTCAAGAGCAGCCTGAGGAACCCTTGAAACAATTTTCAGGTTCTCAGGAAACCCTTGCTAAAAACAATCCTTCCTAAAAGCTCATTGTACTGTACATTAGAGTAGGCTTTCTCAACCTTTTAACCCTAGAGGAACCCCAAAAATAATTTTCATGTCTCGGGGGGAACCCTTACTTACCTCATCCTTGCACCAGCCCTGCTTGTATGTAAGACCTAACGATGAACTTCTCTTATTTGCTCCCTTTTTTTGGTCTGTGTCTCACACTACAGGAAGTATTATATCGGTTTGATAAACGCAAAAAACAAAAACACACTTGAGCTTATCAGGCACACTCATTCTAGATTATTTAAAGTTACCTCATTTTTAGAACACCAATTGCAAGGGCTCCTGCTTGAGACTCCCTGCCCCCCCCCCCCCTCCCCCTCCCCCTGCACGTGCAGGATCGGGTGTTATATCGATGCTGAGCTATTTACTGCCCACTTCGAAAAACTGGTTTGCCATATGGGTCGCTTAAATGCAGTCAGGTCTTAGGCTCGATTCACATCTATGCATGTTGCTTTTGAGCGTTTCTGCAGTGTTTTTTGTGACGCTTGCCACGTTTTTGAGCAGCGTTTTTACGGCGTTTTTGCCGCGTTTTTTTTTTTTTTTTTTAGACTGTATACAGTCTAAAAAAAAAAAGCCAAAAACGCTGTGAACAAAATGATAAAAACTTAATTTGGGTACAGCGTTGCATGACCCCGCAATTGTCATTCAAAGGGCGACAGCGCTGAAAATGGGCCTGGGCAGGAAAGGGGATAAAAGTGCCCAGGATGGATAAAAACTTAATTTGGGTACAGCGTTGCATGACCCCGCAATTGTCATTCAAAGGGCGACAGCGCTGAAAATTGGCCTGGGCAGGAAAGGGGATAAAAGTGCCCAGGATGGAAGTGGTTAATGAGCATTGTCAGGTGTTGTCCCTTCAGCCTGTGATTGGACAATGAAGGGGAAGCAGCAGACAAAGGAGCTTAGCTCTCTGCTTTTTCCTGCTATCGGCATGTCCCTTGTTTGCACATGGGGCACTGCAGCACAACGAATTGGCTCCTTTTTGCTGATTTTCTATTTTCTCAGTCTCAGCTTTTCTATTTTCTCAGTCTCAGCTTTTCTATTTTCTCAGTCTCAGCTTTTCTATTTTCTCAGTCTCGGCTCTGTAATATTTGAGTTTGCAGGAGGCTGATACCAAGTCATATTATGCATGAAAAAAAAAAATACATTTACTGATTTATTTATTTTGTACCTTTTTATTCTGCCCAGAGTTTAGTTTATGGCTTTTTTTTATGGTACTTATTGACCTAATATACAATGAACAGCTGAAAATTTCTGCTTGTGTTTTAGCAGTGGTCTTGCACACCTCCTCACCCCCCAACATCTGCCCTCTGGTACAGGTAAAGAAGTAGAAACGGCTATGCAAATACGGGTGACGGGTCTATGAGACTGGCATTTGGAAGACTTGAAAAATGGTGATGAGCCTCGCCTTGATTCCCAGGAACAAGGTGAACGGCTGCCAGGAGATTGAGCTTTTGCTCCAAGGTAGGAATGTTAATGAACCTCATTGAAGACAATCATTGCACTTCGTCTCCTGGGAGGGAGGCGTTATCTTGATATGACGCACCTAACTGAGGCTACAAGAGAGTAGCTGGCACGGGACCTTTCATTGAGCAATGATGGTGGACTGGTGTGTCCAGGTGTGGCATGTTGTAGGGAAGGGGTCTATATAATATCTGGTGTAGCGCTTACCACCCCCCACCCCCCCCCGGAGGGGCTGCTGAGAATATACCCCAGGTCTCCCTTGCTACTACACAGACTGCAAGTCACATGCACAGTCTCGCGCACACCGACAATAATGGCTCTAGGGCAGGGGTGTCCAACTAAATTTCATCATGGGCCGCATCAGCATTATGGTTGCTCTCAAAGGGCATCTGTAAGACTAGATGTCCAGAGCACCCCCCCCCCCCCTTACATCAGATGTTAAGAGCCCCCCCCCCCACCATCAGAGGTCAAGAGTACCACACCCTCCCTTATGTCACGGTGTACTCCTCCTTACGTTGTGCTGCGGCTGGGGGCAGAGCTGAGAATCAGAAAGTGCAGGGTCTGGAGGAGGACCAGAGGAAGGCTGGAGTCAGCTGCAAGAGGCTGCTTACCAGGGCAGGCAGGGACGAAGGGGTGCCGCTGCACAGTCAAGCGCAGGATCTGTAGGAGGAGTTCTGTCCTGTCTGTTGCCAATTGCTGAGACAAGGTGGGGGTGCACACAGCTGCAAGGGCCACATGAAATGGCCACGGCGTGCTGCATTCGGCCTGTGGGCCTTGTGCTTGACACGTGTGCTCTAGGGCAGTGGTTCTTAACCCTGTCCTCAAGTACCCCAACAGGCAGTGGTGGCCCGTCCACTCAGGGCGCACGGCCTCCGATCCATGCGTCCGGCCCCCTGATCTACATATCGGGGCGGCGGGTGCATGGATTCCAATGAGGGGGGGTGGTTGTGGATTTGTGAAGCACGTGATTAGAGCCAGAGGCTCTAAAAGGCTTAAAATATGGGTGGGCTCAGGGAGCTTCCTGATCCCACCCTGTTGTGCGACGGTAGCAAATACATTTTCGCTGTTTTCACACTAACATTCCCCCTTGCCTATCAGGAGGCAGGTCAGTGAGACCTGTCTCCTGATTGTAAATATGTAGAAACCTTGTGAGCTGCCAAAACTAAAAACTCAAAAAACAAAAAAATCCAAAAACCCCAAAAAACTAAATAAAAAAATACTATGAAATGGCGGGCCAGCACTCACCACTTTCTCAAAAAGTGACAATGTAAACATATATACCCAATGTGCGACGCTAAGAATTATGCAATATACTAAAACTCTAAAAATGGTAATATAAAAGAAATAAATAATAGGATAATTAAGTAAAATATCACCCAATTATAGTGCAGGTGCTCATTAGCAGATGTAAAAAGTGCAAGTGCTCAGTGTGTATACGCACAGTCCTCAATATTGATAAGCAAGAAAAAGTCCATAAACGTATCAAAGAAAAAAGGTGAAACAAATGGTGTCTTCATGCAATGTGCACTCTCCCCCTTCAGTTGTGCCCTCACCTTAAGGGCTTTAAAAACAAGCCTGTAGTAAATGGTAACAGGTTAGATGGTCATCATCTATATAGTGGCTGGTTAGTGGTAAACGCAGATCCCATATTCACTCCACCTCCTGGTAGGAACGCTGATCAATAAAGCCACAACTTCCGTCTGGTAATTTTCAAAGATCACCTCATATGCATACAGGGAATAATAGAGGCGTGCAATAGTGTAATTCCGTTTTAAAAAGATTTAATAGCAACTAAAAACTCATCACATTACACACACAATGAATATATTTAAAAACCGCATTAAGCTGTGCTGGTGTGAAAGGGTCTAATGGTTAGCTGAATTCCGGTCTGCAGTCCTGGCCTATGGCATTTCCCCTGTCCTATTTTCTCCACAGCACTTCCTGGTTCCTTGTGCATCAGTCAGCCAGACTCCTCCTACCGGTTTCGTCACACCTTGTGACTTGCCCCCCCCCCCGATCTTGCAACATCGCTAGATCGAGATGGGGCTTAGGTAAGTATTAGGGGGGCTGCTGCACACTAGGGGGGGCAGCAGCCCCCCTAATACTTACCTGAGCCTTGGCTCAGGTGCCCCCCATAGCAAGCTACTTGCTGTGGGGGCACCCAGCAGGAGGGAGAAAAAAGGATGTGGTTGGTAGTACCCTGTGGGGCGCCTCCATCCCCATTAACATACAAATACAGAGTTTTGCCCGTTGGGGCTTTAGATGAAGCGCTGCACAGTCAGAAATAAAAACATAACGTAGATTTATTGAATATGCCAGCAATTGGACTGGGAAAAATGTCAAAATGCCAAACAGTTGACCCAAATGTACATATCCATTACATCGTTACATGCAGTTCCAGCAAGAGGGAGGAGCCAGGACCACCAGGGAGGGACCCAAGAAGAGGAGGATCCGGGCTGCTCTATGCAAAACCATTACACAGAGCAGGTAAGTATAACATGTTTGTTACTTTTAAATAAAAAGACTTTAGTATCATTTTAAGATTAAAAAAAAAACCTTCTGCCCTTTAGACCCACTTTAATAAGCTGCAATATAATAAATGTTTGCTTTGGGGTTTATTACTGCTTTAAACATGGACTTTAACAACGTGGTGCTCCCCTTTTTTTGGGACTCCATCCAGATCTCCGTCGGTTCCTGCGTGCTCGACCTCTAGAAAGGTAATGATGCACACCGCTCCCCTCCTACTCTCACATCTCGATCGTTCGCTTCCTGTATGTTTAAGGGAGCTGCAGCTGCTGGTCAGGGAGCGAATACGAGTGAAAACAGACGGCTGGTGTTTACTCTGCCCCGAGTATAAAATGATTACACGGGGTGATAATACGCTGTAGAATTTTTCTTTCTGTGGAGTAAAGGGTAGTTCAATTTCCATTTACTGTCATTAGTTGCCAGAGAAACCTGAAATATCGTTTAAACACAATCCCCGATACCGCCGGCAGAAGTCAGACCTGCTGGTTTGTTGGAGGAATATTTTCTATAAATGAAAGCCGAGCTATAAGACACCCCGCCGTTTACTCTGGTTATATATTAAATCCATAACGTGGAGCGAGCATTAGATGCATGCTTGTCAAGTAATGCGTCAGTGTAACACTTCCAGGTATTTATTACCTTGGTCTGTCCAGTATATCCAACATCATCGTGCCCCCTGGTGCCCAACCAGTGGCTCAAGACCCTTTTGGTATATGACAGGCCTGGACTGGGGCAAAAAATAGGCCTGGACATTTAAGACTGAGCAGCCCATGACATATGTACCGGCCCCTTCTCCCCCCCTCTGGGAAAGATAAATGGGGGGGCGAAGAGCACAGGGAGGGGCGGAGAGCATGGGGGGCTGAAGAGCACTAGCACTGGGGGGGGCAGAGAGCATAGGGGGCTGAAGAGCACGGGGGGGGGGGGGGCCGAGAGCACGGGGGGCTGAAGAGCACTGGTGAGGCGGAGAGCATGGGGGGCTTGAGAGCATGGGGGGGCTGAATAGCACAGGGAGGGGTGGAGAGCATGGGGGGGCTGAAGAGCACTAGCACTGAGTGAGTGGAGAGCATGGGTGGCTGAAGAGCACGAGGGGCTGAAGAGCACGGGGGGGGGGGCTGAAGAGCACTAGCACTGGGCGGAGAGGAGAGCTCGGGGGGCTGGAGAGCACGGGGGGCTGGAGAGCACAGGGGGCCTGAGAGCATGGGGGGGCTGGGGAACACGGGAGGGGGGGACTGGAGAGCACAGGGGGGCAACAGAAAGTAGCGGGATAGGAGGAGCGGTTGCATATAGAAGAATCAATCTCTCCATTTTCCTCCTGCAGCCTCTGAATGCCTGCAGGAGGGAGAGGAGAAGTGGTCTTTAAGAGGCTGCAGGAGGAAAACAGAGAGATTGATTATTCTATATGCACCCCTCCTCCTATCCAGGCTCACGGGGAGCCGCACTCACTTTCTCTCTGGTCTCCGGTGTCTCCTCCAGCTCCTCCATCTTCATGGTCACAGGTCAGCTGACCTGTAGTTTCCGCCCCCCCACCGGCCAGACGGCTGAACTAAACTGGCAATGGCTCAAGGAGCAGCCCAGCTGCCTTGGGCCGCACAAGGACATGCGGCCCGGCAGCCCCGCCCCCCACCGTACCTGGTATATGATGTACGGCCCTCGGACCTCAACAGTCTGTAGTGGGAACATTGATTGGGGTCATAGGTGTGCCAGGTGTGCCTGGGCACACCCTAACAACCCTGTGCAGGGAAAATTCCCCCTGCTGATATTTCACCAAAGCCTCCCAGCGGGGCTCCTAAAAAAATGTTAAAGAATAAGAAGAAAAAAAACTACTGACACCATCCACTGCCCTGCTGACAAGTCCACGGCTCTACTGACACCATCCACTGTCCTACTAACACCGTCCATGTTTTAATACATTTGGGGTGCACTCCCTAATTCAATAGGCTGCGCTTACCTATGATTGGTATAATAGCATTGATCTCTAATAGCCTCATGTAACCTCTTCCCAGCTTCAGATTGTCTTCTGCAGCATCTCCCCACCAACAATATATCCTGTCCTCACTCTCTGACCCTCATTTCCTCTATTATGTCTGCAGTCTCTGACACTCCTCTCAGCATTACATACATTGAACATGATGTGCCGCCCTTTGGTGATGTTAGGGGCCGCATCTGAGGTCCCCTTTAGGTCAACCACTGATCTAGCCATTTCCTGCCCAGTCTGACTGTCCCTGGCCCCTTTCATTAATTGGATTTCAGTTCTTTCCATCACGGAGGCTCAACATCACATGTGGGCGTTACCTATGCAAATACAGTCTGCCTAGGAACACCCACTCCTCCAGGCTGTCACCCACCCATCGAGGCATTTAGATATTTGCATAACTCCTCCCAAGAGCTTGGCAAAGGAGCGCGACTGCTGTGATGCACACAGCATTGCTCCCAACTGTCCCGGATTTTGAGGGACTGTCCTTGATTTGGAGCAATGTCCCCTCTGTCCCTTATTCCTCCTCATTTGTCCCTCATTTTGGTCTGATCCATATAGATGTATATAAAATGCACTTTTTGTTTATCAAAAAGTGTTTTCCAGCACTAAACCTTTCATCTGATTTCTAAATTGCTGCATTTGTAAATTCCAAAAGCCAAGGAATAGTAGTGGTAAAAATAAGCACTTGTGGGTTTAACCAATCTTGTTTTTTTGTACAATTCTCCTTTTAAGGGGGCGTGGCAAGGGGTGTGTCCTATGCCTGCATGCTTTTGCCGATAGGTGTCCGTCATTCCCATTTCAAAAAGTTGGGAGGTATGCACACAGTGCGCATTCTCAAAAACGCGTTGCATTGAGCCCAGTGACATCACCGGACCCTATGTTGACGCGTTCCACGCGCGCCTCAGCCCTCGTTCTGGATTCCTTCCATCGCGCGGCCACCTTCCCGGAATTGGGACAGACTACCACGGCTGCTGCTGGCATTTTGGATGTTAGACATCACTGACAGCTCCCTCTAAGACACTTCCCTGATGTGCCCGCTTTGCATTGGTGAAATGTGAGTTGCTAACTGAATGATTTGCTAAATAAATATATCTTAATGACTACACTTAGAGGCGCCTCTCCTTCTCATAACTCCTCCCGAGAGCCCGCCCACCGCTTGCATCAGAACCGAGGGTTCTGAGAGGAGTACTGGGGCCCGGGGGCTGTGATGTGTTCAGCAAGCTATGTACAGCCCCCTGCTGGCTCCTCCCACCAGCCATAATCAGGCTGCATTGTATCGCTGGGTATAATATATACAGTATGTATAAAAACAAGTTTTTGTGTAACTACTTGACCACTGGAAGGTTTTACCTCCTTCACGACCAGGGCATTTTTTGCTATTCAGCACTGAACTACTTTAACTGGCAATTGCGCGGTTGTGCAACACTGTACACTCATATCATTTTTTTCACACAAATAGAGCTTTCTTTTGTTGGTATTTGATCACCTCTGTCTTTTTAATTTTTTATTATATAAATGATAAAAAAAGAGAAATAAAATTTGGAGGATAGTGTGGAGGATAATCTGGTGCTAACTGACACTGTCTGGGAGGGAAACTGACACCGACGTTGCTGGTGACACTAATACAGTGATCAGTGATAATACTATACACTGTACTAATGACACTGGCTAAATGGTTAACATCAAGGGGAAATCAAGGGGTTAACTGTGCTTAGTAATGTGTGCCCCCTTCCCCCACCTACACGCACCTCCCACACCTCATCTATTAGTGGGTGTGGTCAAGTTTTACTTACAGTGGCATTAAAGGGGCACTAAATACCAGGATTCAATAGTACAGTACATAGTCAGTACCAAGTGCGGGGGTTTTGCACACAAAGTGGAGAGTTCAGGGGTGCGCTACATACATAGTGCAGAATTCAGGGGTGCGCTACATACATAGTGCAGAATTCAGGGGTGCGCTACATACATAGTGCAGAATTCAGGGGTGCGCTACATACATAGTGCAGAGTTCAGGGGTGCGCTACATACATAGTGCAGAATTCAGGGGTGCGCTACATACATAGTGCAGAGTTCAGGGGTGCGCTACATACATAGTGCAGAGTTCAGGGGTGCGCTACATACATAGTGCAGAATTCAGGGGTGCGCTACATACATAGTGCAGAGTTCAGGGGTGCGCTACATACATAGTGCAGAGTTCAGGGGTGCGCTACATACATAGTGCAGAGTTCAGGGGTGCGCTACATTCATAGTGCAGAGTTCAGGGGTGCGCTACATTCATAGTGCAGAGTTCAGGGGTGCGCTACATTCATAGTGCAGAGTTCAGGGGTGTGCTACATTCATAGTGCAGAGTTCAGGGGTGCGCTACATTCATAGTGCAGAGTTCAGGGGTGCGCTACATACATAGTGCAGAGTTCAGGGGTGTGCTACATTCATAGTGCAGAGTTCAGGGGTGCGCTACATTCATAGTGCAGAGTTCAGGGGTGCGCTACATTCATAGTGCAGAGTTCAGGGGTGCGCTACATTCATAGTGCAGAGTTCAGGGGTGCGCTACATTCATAGTGCAGAGTTCAGGGGTGCGCTACATTCATAGTGCAGAGTTCAGGGGTGCGCTACATTCATAGTGCAGAGTTCAGGGGTGCGCTACATTCATAGTGCAGAGTTCAGGGGTGCGCTACATTCATAGTGCAGAGTTCAGGGGTGCGCTACATTCATAGTGCAGAGTTCAGGGGTGCGCTACATACATAGTGCAGAGTTCAGGGGTGCGCTACATTCATAGTGCAGAGTTCAGGGGTGAGCTACATACATAGTGCAGAGTTGAGCCTTCTTCCACAGCTGCTTACCTCTGCATCCTCCATCCCAGTGGTGGCCTCTAATTCAGGGCGCAGGGGCGCCGCTCCCCTATCCATGCCTCTCGTCCCCTAATCTACATGCGTGGCGCCGGACGCATGGATTCCAATGGGGGCTTTTTTTGTTTTTGTTTTTTTAAGCACATGATGAGAGCCAGAGGCTCCAATAGGCTTCAAAAAAAGGGTGGGCTCGAGGAGCAGAGCCCACCCAGTTGTGTGACAATAGCGAATGAACATTCGGTAGTGTCTTCCTGATTCTCCTCCCGGCCAATCAGGAAGCGGGTCCTGAAACCTGTCATCCAATTGGCCGAAAGGAGAAGCGATCCTTGGCCTAGGAGGGTGGAGACGCACGGCAGAACCTGCCATGAGGCCAAAGAGGAGCAGGCACAGGGAAAGCCGTTGCCCGGAGAAAGCGCTGTCTGCGACCTAGATGGGGTAAGTGCGGAGCTGGTAACCGACCGGGGGGGGGGGGGGTTTGCATTGTATACCACCATCCAACACTGCTCCATTCACAACTCACTTTCACCCCTCTTCTTCTGTAGTACCTCCCCACACACTGTAGGTGGCTCCGCCTCTCTCACTTACTAGGGAGGTCATTTAGTGGGGGTTGTCGGCATCAACACTGCACCCCGGGCACCTGCATCTCCCTTGTCCCCATCCTGCACTCAGTGGGAGCTGCTCAGAAGATCAGATCTGTGGGTGTGGTTGGGAGACAAGCTGTACTTGTAAACACAGAAGCCAGGCTGCTGTGTTTACAAGTGATAGTGGTGAGTAGGGAGCACAGGGCCTGAGATAGAGGTGCGGGAATGGAGTTCCACCAAGTTCCAGCTGAAAAACAGCCGTGCTGATCTGGCTGTTTTTCCTCCCTGCTTTTCAGGGAGAAGGAACAGCCAGATTGTTGTTTGGTATGCACAGAGTTCTGTGTGTTTTGTAAACACAAAACTCTGTGCTGTGATTGGACACAGCAGATCTGCCAGACGCGTACTGTGTTCAGTCACAGCAGGGGGCGCGCGTAGGTGCAGCCCAAACCCATGTACGTTGTCAAGCCTGCACCTGCCGCCCGCTTGCAGTATATTTACTGTAAACCGTTGGCAGGTGGTTAGCAATGTAATAAGCATGTTAATGAGGAGACAAAGAGGAACCGGGGAAGGCAGAATGTAACCAAACTAAACTTCAGCTTTAAGCCAAGTGGCGCCTTTCCTCATAGCGATAAAACTGGAAAACTTTTGACCTTTTTTTATGTGATGTTTAACCACTTCAGCCCTGGAAGATTTGGCTGCTGAATGACCGTCCCTTTTTTGCGATTCGGCACTGCGTCCGTTTAACTGACAATGGCGCAGTCATGCGACGTTGCACCCAAATAAAATTGACGTCCTTTTTTTCCCACAAATAGAGCTTTCTTTTGGTGGTATTTGATCGCCTCTGCGGTTTTTATTTTTTGCGCTATAAACAAAAAAGTGCGACAATTTTGGAAAAAAACTACAAAAATATTTTGTACTTTTTTGCTATAATAAATATCCCCTTTTTTTTTTTTTAACGACTTAAGCCCCGGACCATTTTGCTGGCCAAAGACCAGAGCACTTTTTGCGATTCGGCGATTCGGCACTACGTCGCTTTAACTGACAATTGCGCGGTCGTGCGACGTGGCTCCCAAACAAAATTGACGTCTTTTTTTCCCACAAATAGAGCTTTCTTTTGGTGGTATTGGATCACCTCTGCGGTTTTTATTTTGTGTGCTATAAACAAAAAAATAGCGTCAATTTTGAAAAAAAACGCATTATTTTTTGCTATAATAAATATCCCCCAAAAATATATAAAAACATTTTTTTTTCCTCAATTTAGGCCGATACGTATTCTTCTACATATTTTTGGTAAAAAAAATCGCAATAAGCGTTTGGTTTGTTTACGCAAAAGTTATAGCGTCTACAAAATAGGGGATAGTTTTAATGGCATTTTTATTAATATTTTTTTTTTACTAGTAATAGCGGCGATCAGCGATTTTTATCGTGACTGCAACATTATGGCGGACAGGTCGGACAATTTTGGCGCGCTTTTGGGACCATTCACATTTATACAGCGATCAGTGCGATTAAAATTGCATTGATTACTGGTGTAAATGTGACTGGCAGTGAAGGGGTTAACATTCGGTGGCACTGTAGGGGTTAAATGTGTCCTAGGGATGTGTTCTAACTGCATGCGCAGTTCGTCCCAGGCACCATTCGATAGCGGGCACTTCTCGACAGAACACTGGCCCCCTGGATCCAGGGTCCTGCTGCCACTTCAGGGCGGAATATTGTGGCGTTCTCAGGGTGCCCTGCCACCAGGCCTGTGATGAAGCCAGAACCTGACAGGTGGAGAGGACTCTGGAGGCAGAAGATCAGGCCACCAGCTGACTGCCAGGAGGAGAGGTAAGTGAGCCACCACACAGAGGCTGGGCAAAGTGCTTAGTTGCGTGACTGGGGTTGAAATTTGTGAAGAGGGGATATTTGTGGTGTGTGTGTGGGGGTGGAGTGGTACTTGTGGAGTGTGTTTGGGGGGGGGGGGGTGGTATCTGTGGAGTGTAAGGGGGGATATTTGTGGAGTGTAGGGGGTAATGCTGGGGTTTAGTATTGCATCCGCTGACACCAGTGCTGGGGGTTAATATTGCGTCCGATGACACCAGTGCCGGGGGTTAATATTGCGTTCGCTGACACCAATGCTGGGGGTTAATATTGTGTCCGCTGACACCAGTGCTGGGGGTTAATATTGTGTCCGCTGACACCAGTGCTGGGGGTTAATATTGTGTCCGCTGACACCAGTGCTGGGGGTTAATATTGTGTCCGCTGACACCAGTGCTGGAGGTTAATATTGCGTCCGCTGACACCAGTGCTGGGGGTTAATATTGTGTCCGCTGACACCAGTGCTGGGGGTTAATATTGTGTCCGCTGACACCAGTGCTGGAGGTTAATATTGCGTCCGCTGACACCAGTGCTGGGGGTTAATATTGTGTCCGCTGACACCAGTGCTGGGGGTTAATATTGCGTCCGCTGACACCAGTGCTGGGGGTTAATATTGCGTTCGCTGACACCAATGCTGGGGGTTAATATTGTGTCCGCTGACACCAGTGCTGGGGGTTAATATTGTGTCCGCTGACACCAGTGCTGGGGGTTAATATTGTGTCCGCTGACACCAGTGCTGGGGGTTAATATTGTGTCCGCTGACACCAGTGCTGGAGGTTAATATTGCGTCCGCTGACACCAGTGCTGGGGGTTAATATTGTGTCCGCTGACACCAGTGCTGGGGGTTAATATTGCGTCCGCTGACACCAGTGCTGGGGGTTAATATTGCGTTCGCTGACACCAATGCTGGGGGTTAATATTGTGTCCGCTGACACCAGTGCTGGGGGTTAATATTGTGTCCGCTGACACCAGTGCTGGGGGTTAATATTGTGTCCGCTGACACCAATGCCGGGGGAAAGGACAGTTTGCATGCAGCCCCCATTGGATGTGAAAATTTGTCCTGTGGGCCTCAGGTAATTTGAGTTTGAGACCCCTGGTCTACAAAATAGGGGATAGATTTATAGCTATATATAGATATAAATATAGATATATATTTTTATTGTTTTTTTACTAGTAATGGCGGTAATCTGCGATTTTTACTGGGACTGCGACATTATGGCGGACACATCGGACACTTTTGACACATTGGCATTTATACAGCGATCAGTGCTATCAAAATACACTGATTACTGTAAAAATGTCACTGGCAGAGAAGGGGTTAACACTAGGGGGGGGGGGCGATCAAGGGGTTAAGTGTGTTCCCTGTGTGTGTTTCTAACTGTAGGGGGAGGGGACTGACCGACTGACCTAGAGGGGATGACAGATCGGGGTTCCTAGCTATTACTCACGATCTGTCTCTCCTCACAGAACAGGGATGTTCACACACACATTCCTGTTCTGCCTCTTGTGCCCGCGATCGCTCAATGGCCAGTGGTCATCGCGACCGTCAGCCACGAGCATCGGCACCCCCCCCCGCGCGCCTGCTCTCCTGATCCCGCGAGCCAACATATGGCTACAATGCCTTGCAGGATCGTGCCGACCTGCCGCGGTAATGACGGCAGCTGGTCGACAAGCAGTTAAAAATAATAAAAATAAAAATAACCAGTAAGACCAGTAGATTGGTAAGAATGACTGCGGGATTAATTATTTACCAGTGTCTTATAACAAGGCTTTTCGGAGTATTACACAACCAGTACATGATTGATATAACCATATCACTACAAGTGTATACAACACAGGATAAGAAAAAAAAAAAAATATATATATATATATATATATATATATATATATATATATATATATATATATATATATATATATATATATATATATATATTATTGTTGCTATATAAATAATACAAAATAAATAAAAAGGAAGCTTCATGGTGTTCTCATACATAAAGAAGAACATCATACTGCACCATATTATCAAACCAATAAGACCCCTTTCACGCCGAAGCTCCAAAGAAGCTTTTCCTGACGTCCTGCCAGCGCACCGCTCCGGTGTGAAAGCCCTCGGGCTTTCACACTGGAAACAATGGAGCAGCTGGTTGAGGGCGGATTGCAGGCGCTATTTTTAACGCTATAGCGCCTGCAATCCGCCCTCAAACAGCTGCTCCATCGTTTCCCTAGTGTGAAAGCCCGAGGGCTTTCACACCGGAGCGGTGCACTGGCAGGACGTCAGGAAAAGCTTCTTTGGAGCGGTAAAGGAGCGGTGTGTTTACCGCTCCTCCACCGCTGCTCCCCATTGAAATCAACCCTTTCTCGGCCGCTAGCGGGGGGGGGGGGTAAAAGCGCCGCAAATCCGACGGCAAAACGCTGCTAAAAATAGCGGCGTTTTACCGCCGACGCTATAGGCGGCTCGGTGTGAAAGGGGTCTTAAAGCAGTGTTCACTCCAGGTAAAACTTTGTAATCGGTTACAGTAACAGTTGTGTTTCTTTTGGGATAAAGTTTTTTACATATACAAAAGCTGAATCATTGTAAGCACCCTTGCCCAGTGGTAAATGGTCTGTCTCATCCCTGTAACTGATGCATTCTGCCGGAGAGCTTGTGCTTTTGAAAAAACGTCAGACTAACTGGCTGGATCAGCGGATGAAAATGGACGAAAGAAAGCCTAAAAAAGAAAATGAAGCCGCATTACAATAAATGTTTGCTTTTGGATTTAATACCGCTTTGACCACATCCTGCCCGGCACGGTGGCTCACCCGTACTGACTGGACGTCATATGACGTCCTTCCGGACAAACCGTTTGTGCGTGCCCCCCCCGGGGATCGGTAGTGCGGTGTGTGTTGCCCCGGTAAAGAGCCTGTGACGTAGACTCTTTACCATGTGATCCGTTGCGTCCAATTGCAGCGTACCTAGGTAGTGCCTGTTATCGGCATTCCTCTATTCACACTGACAGAGTGTGAATAGAGGAGAGCCGATCGTTATCAGTGCAGCCCTATCTGTGATGCCAATCAGTGCCCATCAGTGATGCCTTTCAGTGCCCGTCCGCGCCCATCAGTACTGCGCATCATTGCTGCCTATCAGTGCCCATAAAGGCTGCCCATCAGTGCCACCTATCAGTGCCCCATATTAGTGCCTCCTCATAAGTGCCCATCAGTGAAGGAGAAAACTGGTTAATTTACATTTTATAACAAACAAATTTTTTTTTTTTTTTCCAAACTTTTGGTCTTTTTTTCTTTTGTTTAGCAACAAATACCCCCCCCCCCCCAGTGGTGATTAAATACCACCAAAAGAAAGCTCTATCTGTCTTGAAAGATGGTAAAAATGTCATATGGGTACAGCGTCGCGTGACCGCGCAATTGTTATTTAAAGTGGGGCAGCACTGAAAGCTGACAATTGGTCTGGGCAGGAGGGGGGTGAAAGTGCCTGGTATTGAAGTGGTTAGGAGGTCCTAGAGGTTGGTACAGTGGAACCTCGGATTGCGAGTAACGCGGTTAACGAGCGTTTTTCGCAATACGAGCACTGTATTTTTAAAAATCGGAACTAGGTTTGCCTGTGTTGTCTTGCAAAACGAGCACGATTCAGGCCAAAGCGTGTGCAGTACTGCATTTGGTCTGAGGTGTGGGGACGCCGGAGCCAAGCGGCGCCGATTGCAGCCATTCGGAAATGCACAGAAAGGCTCGAGGTCAGCTCGGCTGACCTTGGCAAACCTCAGGAACAGAGTCTTTCCGAGGTTTGCCGAGGTCAGCCGAGGTATCCTCGGGCCTTTCCGGCTGTTTCCGAGGCTCTCCAGCGCCCCCCCCCCCCACACTTCTGGCCGCATGCGGTATTGCATGCCATTGAAGTCAATGCGGAACAAATCATTTTCATTTCCATTGACTTCAATGGGGAAACTCGCTTTGATATGCGAGTACTTAGGATTACAAGCATTCTCCTGGAACGGATTATGCTCGTAATCTGAGGTTCGACTGTATTTTCATTGTGTGGTACATTCCTAGATACCATGTGATTTCCCAACACTCAGCTAAACATTTTTTGCTTTCTTTTGCTGGTGCTGAGTTTTAGTTGGAGATTATCTGCAATGACACTCTCTACTTCTACAAGAAGGAGCTAGAATTACGGGAAGAGATGAGTACATCCAGGGTCACCCACACATTTTAGATGACTATACAGAACCTCATCTTAATTGTTTAGCGGGATTGTCCTATATTATTTGCGGGAACATGTATCGGGGAAAGTAGGAACAATGTGTTTGAACCACATGGGCTCTTATTTATTTATAAAAATACAAAAGGAAAAAAGCAACATTAGAAAACAAAGATCACTTCCCAGCGTCCCATAACGGCCTCCTTTGGGGGGGCGCCGGTGAGATGCTGTTCTTGAGGAAATTGTCTTGCTAGCCCAGGTACAAGGCCACTCAACGCTAGGCAAGAATCTTGACTGATCCAATTGGATGTAGGACTTAAAATATCTCATATAACTTTTTTACAGAGTTGTTTAAAAGTTGTGGACCTTAATGCAACTTAGGATCTCCATTCAGGCTTCCCCAGTCCTGATCGGTGGGCTCCGCTGAAGGTTGAACCGCGTCTATCCCAACTCAACTCAAATTATACTGCAGAAGGCGTAAAGAGTGTTCCCGTGACCGCACATTTTACCAAGCTGTATGTCAGAAAGATTGGTACCTGCCTTACCTCTGTCTAGGATATGCCCGCCGACGCGTTTCAACCAACCCCCAAGGCTTAGTCATGGAGATGGGGTGGCTGTGTATTTACATCTCTAATATACCAATACGTAGGAGTGTCTTACTTTATTAATACTTCTTACCGCAAATGGAGACTCTCTGTATGTGGTTATTGCTATACAATGGAACTTCGGATTGCAAGTAACGCGGTTAACGAGCGTTTCGCAATACGAGCACTGTATTTTTAAAAATCGTAACTCGGTTTGCCAGTGTTGTCTCGCAAAAGAGCACGATTCAGGCCAAAGTGGTGTGCAGTACCGCTGTTGGCCTGAGGTGGGGGGCGCCGGAGCTGAGCAGAGCCGAACGTCGCCGATCGCAGCCGTTCGGAAATGCACGGAAAGGCCCGAGGACAGCACAGCTGACCTTGGCAAATCTCGGGTAGGAAGTCTTTCCGAGGTTTGCCGAGGTCAGCTGCGCTGTCCTCAGGCCTTTTTGGCCGTTTCCGAGGCTCTCCGGCGCCCCCCGCCTCTGGCCGCATGCGGTATTGCATCCCAGTGAAGTCAATGCGGAACAAATTATTTTCGTTTCCATTGACTGCCATGGGAAAACTCGCTTTGATATGCGAGTACTTTGGATTTCGAGCATACTCCTGGAACGGATTATGCTCGTAATTCGAGCTCCCACTGTACATATCTACAGAGATATACATGACATACTACACAGATCACTCCTTCCTTCCGTCACTCCTCCTATACACTATATGGTGTGGCTTGTTTTGTTTTTTTCTCTTACATCAGCGGGATGGGATAAGTCTCTTGTGCCACGGAGAAACGGCCACCTCCACGACTAAGCCTCAGCGATGGGGCGAAACACATCGGAGGCCTGGCTTAGATTGGATGAGCTGAGGCTGCTTCTATCTTTCTTAAATACAATGCCTTGAAAAAGTATTCATATCCCTTGAAATTTTCCACATTTTGTCATGTTACAACCAAAAACGTAAATATATTTTTTTGATAGACCAACACAAAGTGGCACATAATTGCGAAGTGGAAGGAAAATGATAAATGGTTTTCCACATTTTTTTACAAATAAATATGTTAAAAGTGTGGGGGGCATTTGTATTCAGCCCCCTTTACTCTGATACCCCTAACTAAAATCTAGTGGAACCAATTGCCTTCAGAAGTCACCAAATTAGTAAATAGAGTCCACCTGTGTGTCATTTAATCTCAGTATAAATACAGCTGTTCTGTGAAGCCCTCGGAAGTTTATTAGAGCACATTAGTGAACAAACAGAATCATGAAGGCCAAGGAACACACCAGACAGGTCAGGGATAAAGTTGCGGAGAAGTATAAAGCGGGGTTATAAAAAAAATTTCCCAAGCTTTGAACATCTCACGGAGCTCTGTTCAATCCATCATCTGAAAATGGAAAGAGTATGGCACAACTGCAAACCTACCAAGACATGGCCGTCCACCTAAACTGACAGGCCGGGCAAGGAGAGCATTCATCAGAGAAGCAGCCAAGAGGCCCATGGTAACTCTGGAGGAGCTGCAGAGATCCACAGCTCAGGTGGGAGAATCTGTCCACAGGACAACTATTAGTCGTGTTCTCCACAAATCTGCCCTTTATGGAAGAGTGACAAGAAGAAAGACATTGGTGAAAGAAAGTCAACAGAAGTCCTGTTTGCAGTTTGTGAGAAACCATGTGGAGGACACAGCAAACATGTGGAAGAAGGTGATCTGGTCAGATGAGAACAAAATTCAACTTTTTTGGCCTAAAAGCAAAACGCTGTGTGTGGAGGAAAACTAACACTGCACACCACCCTGAACACACCATCCCCACTGTGAAACATGGTGGTGGCAGCATCATGTGGTGGGGATACTTCTCTTCAGCAGGGACAGGGAAGCTGGTCAGAGTTGATGGGAAGATGGATGGAGCAAAATACAGGACAATCTTAGCAGAAACCTGTTCGAGTCTGCAAAAGACTTGAGACTGGGGTGGAGGTTCACCTTCCAGCAGGACAACGACCCTAAACATACAGCCAGAGCTACAATGGAATGGTTTAGATCAAAGCATATTCATGTGTTAGAATGGCCCAGTCACAGTCCAGACCTAAATCACATTGAGAATCTGTGGCAAGACTTGAAAATTGCTGTTCACAGACGCTCTCCATCCAATCTGACAGGACTTGAGATATTTTGCAAAGAAGAATGGGGCAAAAATGTCCCTCTCTAGATGTGCAAAGCTGGTAGAGACATCCCCAAAAAGACTGGCAGCTGTAATTGCAGAGAAAGGGGATTCTACAAAGAATTGACTCTGGGGGGCGCCATACAAATCCCCCCCCCCCCCCCACACACACACACACACACACACACACACACACACACTTTTCACATATTTATTTGTAAAAAATGTTGAAAACCATTTATCATTTTTCTTCCACTTCACAATTATGTGCCACTTTGTGTTGGTTTATCACATAAAATCCCAATAAAATACATTAATGTTTTTGGTTGTAACATGAGAAAATGTGGGAAATTTCAAGGGGTATGAATACTTTTTCAAGGGACTGTACAGCTTGGTATGGTGTGCGGTCACCGGAACGCTCTTTATGCCTCTATAGTATTATTTAAAACTTGTTATCAATCTAAATCATCATCTTAAATTAACAGAATACCTGATGACCCTGTCATTATGGTTCTAGTTTGGACACTTCTTATTATGGGGCCACCAAAAATCACGGGGTCTTTGCATTGTCACCATCACACGTGTCCTTGGTGAAGGTTACAGGCAGCCATATACCTTGCACAGGCAATGGAACCAGAGTGGAGGTTTTACTTCCAACTGATAAGATAAGAAACTAGCGGTCACGCCTTTCTCTCCGCGGGAAAAGACACAGTACACGGGTCTGCATGGATTCGTTTTCCGGGTGTTTTACAATTGACAGGCGCGGTGGTGGGCAGTAAAACTACAATCTTTCGATTAAAGCCTCTGCTTGCCCTAAAACATCTCCTGAGCTCTGTGACTCATGGTGCAATAGTCCAGGCTCTGAGATTTATGGCTGCCATAAACTACTTCTGAGAATCAACAATGTGTTTTTAAAGTCTGTTTTATCTGTAGATCTATTTACACTATACCCAGGGCTGGTGCTACCACTAGGCAAACTAGGCAGCCGCCTAGGGCGCACTGCTACCTAGGGGCGCCTGGCCGCTGACTTCCCTCCATGTCTGCATGCTCTGCAAGCTGCAGCTTGTAACTAACTCAGTCCCAGGCAGCTGCCCCGTCCGTCCGCTGGTGTAAATAGAGGGGCATCGCAGCACTGGAGCCAGCGCTAGAGGAAGCAGAGCCAGTGCTTCCTGTATAGCGCTGCCTCCTGTCACATGGGTAGGGCAAAGGGGGTGGGGTCAGGGGTGGAGCCAATGGGGGCGGCAAAATTAGGTTTCGCCTAGGGTGTCAAAAATCGTTGCACCAGCGGTAGGCAGCCTTTCAGAGGTGGAGACCTATCTGAACAACATGGAAGAGATCAAAAATCACCGGGGTTCAGTGCCCTTATTTTATTTTTATTTTTTTAAGAAATTAACTAGCAAGGCCTAACTAATTAGTAAGGTAAATTTATAAAAATATAATAAAACAAATGTCACTTTTTTTATATAACTTTACCCTAACTCGAAAGTGGACGGTGTCAGTAGAGCAGTGGACGGTGTCAGTAGAGCAGTGGGCGGTGTCAGTAGAGCAGTGGGCGGTGTCAGTAGAGCAGTGGACGGTGTCAGTAGAGCAGTGGGCGGTGTCAGTAGGGCAGTGGACGGTGTCAGAGCAGTGGGCGGTGTCAGTAGAGCAGTGGGCGGTGTCAGTAGAGCAGTGGACGGTGTCAGTAGAGCAGTGGACGGTGTCAGTAGAGCAGTGGACGGTGTCAGTAGGGCAGTGGGCGGTGTCAGTAGAGCAGTGGGCGGTGTCAGTAGAGCAGTGGGCGGTGTCAGTAGAGCAGTGGGCGGTGTCAGTAGAGCAGTGGGCGGTGTCAGTAGAGCAGTGGGCGGTGTCAGTAGAGCAGTGGGCGGTGTCAGTAGAGCAGTGGGCGGTGTCAGTAGAGCAGTGGACGGTGTCAGTAGAGCAGTGGACGGTGTCAGTCGGGCATCCCATGGTGTCACTGACCTACTGATATTGGCATTGGTAGGGCAGTGGATGATGTCAGTAGTTTTTTTTTGTTTTGTTTTTTTTATATTATTGTATCATTTTTATTTATTTTTTTTACAATTTTACTTATAATTTTTTTGTTAACAATTTTTTTCTCACTTTTTGAGATAGAGACAGAGGACAGAGATTCCCCACTTCCTTTCTCCGCAGCCTCAGCTACACTAGTGAATGAATGGGAAATCCTCTGTGCTGAGCAGCTTACTGTTCATTCACAAACTGAAGCATTGTAAACACATTTCACTATGCTTCAGTTATAAATGAACACAGCAAGTGATCGGTACTGATCACTCACTGTGTTCATTCAGAAAAGGAAGGGTCCTGTAAATTACATATTTACATTCTCCGGCTCTTACATAGCTACATAGTAGGTGAGGTTGAAAAAAGACACACGTCCATCAAGTCCAACCCATGTGTGTGATTATGTGTCAGTATTACATTGTATATCCCTCTGTATGTTGCGGTCATTCAGGTGATTATCTAATAGTTTCTTGAAGCTATCAATGCTCCCCACTGAGACCACCGCCTGTGGAAGGGAATTTCACATCCTTGCCGCTCTTACAGTAAAGAACCCTCTACATAGTTTAAGGTTAAACCTCTTTTCTTCTAACTGTAATGAGTGGACACGTGTCTTGTTAAACTCCCTTCCGCAAAAAAGTTTTATCCCTATTGTGGGGCCACCAGTACGGTATTTGTAAATTGAAATCATATCCCCTCTCAAGCGTCTCTTCTCCAGAGAGAATAAGTTCAGTGCTCACAACCTTTCCTCATAACTAAGATCCTCCAGACCCTTTATTAGTTTTGTTGCCCTTCTTTGTACTCGCTCCATTTCTAGTACATCCTTCCTGAGGACTGGAGCCCAGAACTGGACAGCATACTCCAGGTGCGGCCGGACCAGAGTCTTGTAGAGCGGGAGAATTATCCTTTTATCTCTGGAGTGAATCCCCTTTGTAATGCCAATATTCTGTTTGCTTTAATAGCAGCAGCTAACTTTTATACCGAAAGGGGGGAGGGGAGCAGACAGAAGAGGAACGGGGACAGAAGTGGCAGCAGTGGCGGCATTTTCTGGTACCAGTCCCCTGTATTTTCCTCCTGCAGCAGCTGAATGCTGGCGGGAGGGAGAGGAAGAGAAGCTATCTGCCATCTCCTTGCTGTGGATATTCACCCCTTCTGAAGACAACGCACACTTCCGAGTTTCCTTTATCTGCTGATTGTCTAAACAACTGAATTATGTTTTAAAAGATGCCTTTGTCCTTCTATAGTATATTACTGGATATATCGCTGTAATAGAAACATAGAAGAGTGACAGCAGAACAAAAAGACCCCTGAGTCTGCCCCATTTTTTCTATTTTTTTTGTTATATGTCTATATACATATATATATATATTTTTTTGTCTAAGTGTAGATTGTTTGCCCCAAGTATGTTTGAATTTGCTTACTTTTTACTGACTCACTACCTCTATAACAGAGGTATTGCATTCCGTACATACCATTTTATTAGTCATCAGTGCTGGAACAAGGGCCTTTAGCACTCAATGCGAGAAGGACAAAATGCGCCCCCCCCCCCCCCCAACCATTTTTTTTTAGTTCCCATTAGATATACAGTATATTTCTTACAGACAACTTTCCCTATCAATGGAACTTGTATTTGCAGTAATCCCAGAGGTCAACATAGTCGCTGGCTGTCAGAAACTTGGCTTCCTAACAGGGAGAGAGGGAGGAGGCAAGCAATACCTCTTCTAGCCCAACTTGCAGCCATTGATGATTACAGGGCCAAGAGCTCCAGATCATGTGCTCAATGCACCCAGAATGGTCATAGATGGCTTCAAAATATCAAGAGATGTCCATTGTTTGGAGCATTGCTTCCAATTAGTGGGGTGTTTCTCTACAGCAAGGGGGCAGGAAGCCTGCTATGGATTATGGGCTGAGCCGTGAACTACCTCCACAGCAAAAGTAGAAGGTCCTACCCTTTTTGTACCCCCTCTCCTGCTGAAGAACCCAAGGCGGTCACCTCTTCTGCCTACCCCTCAGCCCTGATAGTTATATATGTATTGGATACTTTATTAGCTACAGTTAGATTCTTGTTGCCATGTTTCATCACTCTGCATTATGACGGCTAGATAAATGTATTTTATGGCACCATAAAACTTGGCAAACCTTAATTTGATGCAGAAAGCATTTACAGTTATGGCTGTTGTAGCCAGAAGGACAATTACTCGGCTGTGACGCAACTGTGTGCCGAGGGAAACTTGTCTGATGGTAAACCACTCTACTGCAGAGGGTAGGTGTCTCCAGAAGCTTATGAAGCACTCACACGATTGTTTATCCTGATTGTGCCTGCACATGCAACCGCCTTCTAAAGTCTATGGAAAGCACAGGATCACCTTGTGGCATGACCTGCTTCAGAGTGAGCTACAATGTTATGTAGTCTGAGGGAAAGAGTGGTACATGTCCATGGACTCGCCGTCCATTGTGGAGAGGGCTCTTGACTTACTGGGTTTTGACTGTTCAAGGAGATGAGGGATTCTATTACACTCTATTCATAGAACACTACACTCCAACATGACCCAGCACTGGACATAGGGATGTCTTTAACGTGGGACAAAAGGGGCAGCTGCCCAGGGCCCAGTCATTGTTGAGGGGCTCAAAGCAGCTGCCCCTTGAGCCCCTTGTTATGGGGAGTCCCGGACCAGTGGCAGCAGGAAGAAGCAAGAGCCTGGGAGGGAGAAGAGCTCACTGACCACCGGAGATGTGATAAGCAGCAGCCGCAGCAACCCGACACAGCAGCATCACCCAGAGGCTGGATTCCTCCAACCTCCTCTCCACTCCCAGCTTCAACAGCGGCCCGGAGTATAGGCTGATCGGGGGCCCAGAGTACCAACGGGAGGCGCAGGCAACCAGGGACTGCTACCCGGAGACCGTCCGCGGTCTATGACATACAAAAGGTTCCGCTGGAAGGTGCAGAGCAGGCCCATCCTCACCACCCTGAAGGAGAAGGGCCCTGCCCACTGCTGGCCAGCATGAATGTCTTATGGAAGGTACCTGGGCATCACACCATACACACAGATAGGGACTGGGACTGGGGGTGCAC
This sequence comes from Lithobates clamitans, assembly GCA_037952925.1. Taxonomy (NCBI): domain Eukaryota; kingdom Metazoa; phylum Chordata; class Amphibia; order Anura; family Ranidae; genus Lithobates; species Lithobates clamitans. The sequence goes on along the minus strand of JBBGZY010002069.1, from coordinate 325,093 downwards.
AGAAGGGACTGCAGACAAGGCTAGGGGTCCCTCTCTCTCATCCTGCCTTCTCACCACCCCTCGCTCCCGCCCCTCACCCCCCATTCTCTCTCACCCCCCTCTCTCACCCACCCCCCACTCTTCCACCTCTCACACCCCTCCCTCTCACCCCTCTCTCGCACCACAATTTCTCTCTCCCCTCTCTCTCTCTCCCCTCTCTCCCTCTCCCCTCTCACTCCTCTCCCTCTCCCCTCTCACTCCTCTCCCTCTCTCCTCTGTCCTCTCTCTCTCTCCTCTCTCTCTCTCCCCCCTTCTCTCTCTCCCCCTTTCTCTCTCTGCCCCACTTCTCTCTCTCTGCCCCACTTCTCTCTCTCTGCCCCACTTCTCTCTCTCTGCCCCACTTCTCTCTCTCTCTGCCCCACTTCTCTCTCTCTCTCCCCACTTCTCTCTCTCTCTCCCCACTTCTCTCTCTCTCTCCCCTCCCCTCTTGCTCCCTCCCCTCTCTCTCTCTCCCTCCCCCCTCTCTCTCTCCCCTCCCCTCTTGCTCCCTCCCTCCTCTCGCTCTCACCCCCCCTCTCGCTCTCACCCCCCCTTCTCTCGCTCTCACCCCCTTCTCTCGTTCACCCACCCTCTCTCTCTCTCTCTCTCTCTCTTACCCCCAAAATCGCATTTAGGCAGGGGGAACTGAGTGGACACTGATAGGTGACAGCAAGTAAGTGTCACTGATCACATCTATCCCAAGTACTGCCACTGATTCCCCCCCCTCAAACACTGCCACTAAATCTGTCCCCTGACTCCCCCCTAAGCACTGCCACTGATCCTATCAACCTCCTGGCATTGACACTGATCACACCCTCCAATCCCCCCTACTACTGCCACTGATACCATACCACCCCCCCTCACTGCCACTGATAACACCCCCCTTTCCCCAGTAACCAATGGGTGAGCAGTGATGTGCAGTAACCTCTAGCAACCAATCAGCAAGCAGAAATAATGTGCTGTAACCTCTAGCAACTAATCAGTGAGTGGTAATGTTATGCTGTAACCTCTGGCAACCAATCATAATTGCTGCCTGATCTGCTGCACTAAACTGATTTTGAGTTTAGCTGCTATTTATTGTTTGTCTCAAGAAAATGTTTGCCCAGGGTCCAATTAATATTAAAAACAGCCCTGACTGGATATGATCATAATACAATTCTATTACACTCTATACAAAGAAAACTACACACCAAACATGACCCACCACTAGACATTAGCTTTGTTGGCCGGGCTGAGATAGTGAATCCTGATAAGGAAGGGTTAACTCTGCTTGCCAGGTTTTCCCGGGCTTTTTGGGAATTACCACTCCTCTGGTGGACAAAACATACAAAGAGAAGAAAACAGCTCTTGGGTGGCCTGCTGTTAGTTTGGGCGAAAGTTCAGTTCGATGTTCAGGAACATGAAAATGTAACGGCTGCTTTGCGGATTAACCATCCCTTGCAGGAGCCCAGTTGGGGTTCCAGGAGTATGGACTTGTGCTGCTGAAATGGGCTAATGGACTAAAAGACTTTCTCCTCTGTTTAGGGTATGATTACCTCATGGGGCTAAAGGGAATATCAGGGGCATAACTAAAGGGCAAAGTTATGTACAGGACTAGGTGTCGTTTTTGAGAATTGTTCTTCTGTTGTACTTAATTACTTCACCTCCAGGCCAATTCTGACGTTTCTGTCATTCATGTAGAAATCTACATTGTTTTTCTAGAAAATTACTTAGAACCCCCCGCAGCAGATTTTTCAAATGTAAGTTTTTTTGGAAAAAATATAGTTTAACACCTTGGCGCCAATAGCATGCAAATATGCAACCTCTCCGTGGGTGGGCCTTGGTGCAGAGTGGCTGCAAATATACGTGCAATATTGCAAAAACAGCCGTACTGAAAGCATGCACCATGCGCACTCCTATAGCTGTGGGGGATGAATTGATGGAGAAACTGAAAATACAGTTGTTAGGTGTGGGTAGGATAGGCTTCTCTGAAGAGCATTTTGAGGTATTGTCTAAAAGCTAATGGAGTAGGAGATAATCGGACAGATTGGGGTAAGGAGTTCCATAGGATTGGAGAGGCTCAGGAAAAGACCTGGAGGTGAGCATGGGAGGAGATGACAAGGGAGCTAGAGAGCAGGAGGTCTTGGGAGGAATGAAGAGAACGATTAGGTCGGTATTTTGAGACTAGGCTAGTGATGTAGCTGGGGTCAGAGTTGTGGATGGCTTTGTAAGTAGTTAGTATTTTGAATGTAATTTGTAGGGTGAGCGGAAGCCAATAGAGGGATTGCCAGAGAGGAGTAGCAGATACTGAGCGGTTGGTAAGGTGGGTGAGTCTGGCAGCAGCAGTCATGATAGATTGAAGAAGGGGGATGGTCTTTGTAGGGGTAAGCTAATGTGATTGGACGTGGGGCTTAAAGGAGAGTTCAGAGACCAGGACTACACCTAGGACCTTGATATGTAGGGATGGGCGTATAGTTGTGCCATCGATTTTTGACAGAGAGATCAGGGGAAGGGGCATGTGGGGGAGGGAAAATTATATGTTCGGTTCTGGATAGATTGAGTTTTAGGAAGTGGTGTGACATCCAGACTGATATCTGTTAGTAAATTAGTGATACGTGAGGAGACTGAGGGAGTGTGCTGAGGGGTAGAGAAAAAGATTTGGGTGTGTTCAGCGTAGAGATGGTATTGGAAGCCATTGGAGGCTATCAGCTGACCCAGGGAGGAGGTGTAGATTGAAAATAGAAGAGGTCCAAGAACAGAACCTTGGGGGACCCTAACAGAAAACATAAGAAGAGAGGAGGAAGTAGAATTGTAAGTAATGCTAAAGGTGCGGTTGGATAAGTAGGAAGAGAACCAGTGAAGGGTACAGTCATGGAGACCAAAGGCGTTGAGTTTTTTGAGGAGGAGGGGGTGGTCAACCATATCAAAGGGAGCAGAAATATCCAGGAGTAGGAGTACAGAATACTGCCGTTGGTTTTGGCCATTAGTAGATCATTTTGTTCGTTTTAGGAGAGCAGTTTCTGTGGAGGACGAAATCCAGACTGAAGGGGATCAAGAAGGCTATTCTGTGCAAGGTGGTCGCTCAGTTGGTTGTAATTTACATTGTCCCTTCTATTTCTGTATGTGGATGGTGGCTCTGTAATTATTTTAATAATAAAAAAAACAAACATCTACCCTGTTTCCCCGAAAATAAGACCTAGCGTGATTGTCATTGATGGCTGCAATATAAGCCCTACCCCCCAAATAAGCCCTAGTTAAAGTCCTTGTAGGTCTTATTTTCAGGGTAGGGCTTATTTTCGGGGAAACAGGGTAGGGCTTATTTGGGGGGTAGGGCTTATATTGCAGCCTTCACCGACAATCGCGCTAGGTCTTATTTTCGGGGAAACAGGGTAAGTACCTTTTTCCTAATGGATATCCAGCTGTCACATGACCCAGCTCTCTTTCAGCCTGTTTGCAGGGAAACATAAGCAGGAGGAGCTTTTAGTCCTCTGCTGCTAGTCACATGTTGAAAAACAAAACAAAAAAAAACTGTCTTTGGAATACAGAGTAAAAATAAATAATATCAAGAAACTGTTTAAAATTGTCATACAAATATATATTTGAAATCAAATCTTTATTATTTTGTGGAAATAACATGGTGTGGGCGGATTTCTACCAGTCACGGGCTGTGTCACGCCCCTCCAGCCCCTGTCTTAAAATAATAGGGAGGTGAAGCCTCCCTTTATCTACATGTAATATCCCGCCCCCATTTTGTTCAGATGGTTAGTGGGCACGGAGGAGGAGGTAGGGTGTGGGCTTTCATTTAACACAGTGTATCTGCTCACATGTGTGACTCTATAGTCACATGGGCTGCTCAGATGTGATGGGGAGGAAATGCCCAGCATAGAAACTCGCTGAAAACTGAGCATGTGCAGAGTTGCCACTACAGCTGCAAAATCCCTAGCTGAATTGAGGACATGGACAGAACGGGGAGATAGAGAGCAGAAGAATCAACCAGTTTTTTTGCAGAACACAGAAAAGGAATCCCATAGACACTGAGGGAGTATGAAAAGCATGTAATACACCATTTATTAATCATTTTGTCGCTTCCAGCTTCTGACACCACAGAGGGAAAGGAACAATGGCAATTACCTTCATTCTGTGTACAACATTGGATGAGGCCAGTCTCATCCTTACCAAGCTTTCTGGTAGGTTAATTGGCTTCTGTCCAAAATTGGCCCTAGTATGAATGTGAGTTGTGGACCTTGGATTGTGGGCTCCTTGAGGGTAGGGACTGATGTGAGTGTGGGATGTATGTGTGGAGCACTGTGTAAAATTGACGGCACTATATGGGTACCTTAAATAAATGATGATATAATAGATGAGCATCTTAATGAGACACAATGTACAGGGATAGGGACAATTGTAGACACTCACTCAGGTTGAACTGGATGGACTGGTGTTATTATTCAACCTTACTATGTAACTTGGTAAAGGCGGCAGTGGGAGGGTAGTGGAAATCCCTTTCACCACCTGTAAAAGTGATCCGGTGGCTAGATAGCCGCTGAAACACATTTACATTGTTGGGAATCGTCGGCTGCAAAGACTGATACCAGGATCATGGTTGTGGCTACAACCATAATCCTGGTATAACCACCTCAACTCGAGGCCGTATACATGGCTGTATATATACGGCCTACAGGCGGGAAGTGGTTTGGTAAAAAAAATTGCTTTTAATTAATTTGCCTTGTCTAAAGTCACTAAAGGGGTGCATGCATGCCTATAAAAAGAACTGGTCTTCACCTTCCCTACATGGTCTTCAATTCAAGAGACCCACGAAGCTCCGGTTGAATTCTTTCGCTATATTTAGCTGTAGCACTGGATATCCTCCCTTCGCCGACATGACACTTTCCCATATCAAAAAACCACCTTCGAACACACTTGCCTGCACTCCCCAGGTGCCCCCGGCACCATCTCTATGATATATTTTCCCCTCAACTCTAGCAGTGCCTCTGTTTCTCTTTCCTATGTGCTTATGCGGGAGTGAGACTTATCCCCAATTGACCTTGCAGATTGAAGCAAGGCCTGGTCTAGCATGGCAAAGTGCTCCTTCAATACAGCCAGACTGGAGGCATCGTTATAAGGTCCTCCTTCGATGGTTTTGTGTCCCGACCCGCATTGCCAAGTCAAATCCATCTTATAGTGATAGATGCCTCCGGGGCTGTGGTCAGCGAGGAGACAGAATCCATATTTGGTGGTCCTGCCCCAGCCTAGTGGGATTCTGGTCAAGAGTCTTTGATCTCCTGTTCACCCTTTTCCATGTAACTATCCACAAGGATGCCAAACTAGCAGTGCTCCATTGTCCGATATCAGGCCTCTTTTCTTACCAGCACAACTTGGCTATTTTACCTATTTAATGCAGCTAAGCGCACAATAGCAAGGACCTGTAAAAAGCTGGCTATTTCATTTGCAGAGGTGAGGAGCACCTAGCGGACCCTTATAATCCATGAAAACAGATCCTTTCGTTGCCCAAACGATACGGAGGTCTAGCAATGCCTGAACTTCAGACTTACTACAGAGCAACTCATCTAAGTAGGCTCATCGACTGGTGCCGACATACAACCACCAAACTGTGGACGCAACTTGAACAAGCACAAAGCGCGACTCTTTTACACAGAATCCCCTGGTGTTACACTGCCCTACCAACAGGCCTCAAGCGCCACCCGTTAATAGGCAACACGGCACGCGTCTGTACTCATCTGACTCCTCTTCTCTCGTAATTCACCACTTAAGCCCATACTGGGTAACCCTTTATTTGAACCAGGAATGGGTGATGGGAGGTTTCGGGAACTGAGGGAGGAGGGACTGTTCCAAGCCTCACATTTTAGCAACAGGGGTAAGTGGAAGACTATTACAGAGTTTTCCGACCCAGAAGGACAGTTCCGTCTGGACTTTTTGAGGGCACTACAGCTCCATCACTTCCTTAGCAGTATGTCACCACCTAATGATACTGACCAAAACTTCACACTTATGGAGGACCTCTGCTCGGGAACAGGGCCCTTACTACATTCACTATCTTTAACTTATAATATGTTAATTACTCCAGCGGAGGAATATAAATTACAGGGCCTCTCCAAATGGGAAAAAGATCTAAATTGTCAGTTCACCACCAGCAAAAAACAACACATCCTGCAGTTCACCCATAAATCCTCTCTATGTACCAAGATACAAGAAACTAATTACAAAATCCTTAATCATTGGTACAGAACCCCAGCATTGCTTAACACAATATTCCCCTCGTCATCGGATATGTGTTGGAGATGTCAGGAAAGAAAAGGCACACTCCTCCATATTTTCTGGTCCTGTTCTCGGATCCAGAACTTTTGGAAGGAAGTTCGTCAGATAACACAAAAATTTACAGACCGGGTTGTACCAGAGGACCCGGCATATTTTCTTTTACATGCTAACGACACCCCCACGCGGATTTACAAAAAATCCGTTGTACGTCACTTGCTAGACGCAGCAAAATCTTGCATCCCACTCTTATGGGAAATCTACCCAAACACCAACCATAGCACTATGGCTCCAAAAAGTGGAAGAAATAAATCAGATGGAAGACTTAATCCTCACAAGCCAAAACAGACAGGAAACGTACACCAAAACATGGCAATTATGGAATATGTTTAAGTATTCAGAAGAGGGACAGGCACTTAGAGGCCGGTGAGGCTATAATACACTCTGTTGATGAGGAATAACTGCAGATAGATGCAAGCAGATACACATACTCGTGAATCACTATTCAGATCCCCAGCCCCTTCCCCTCCCCCATGAGTACCCCCCCTTCCCTATATCCTCCCCCCCCCCTTTTTTCTCTCTTTCTGACCCTGTCTATACCCATTTTACTTCACTAATCTGTTCTTTTTCTCACTAGACATTCTTTTTTCTTCTCAAAATAATAAAATAAATAGGGAACCGTTTAAACCGGGACCATGTGTCTTTGTTGTCCCACAATCACACTCAAGGCACACTGACAGACGGAGGACCAGCGGAGGGAACGATATAGATGACCCCATAGTTATATGTCAGAAACTATGTTGCGGTGATTAAGATGTAGGCAATTAGTGCCGTAATATCTCTCTCTGCCTCCCAAGCTTATAGAAAAGTGATGCCATGTTACTTCATCTCGCTTCAGTGTGCGTTACATATTGTTTTCATACCTATGCATGTATTGTTGTTGAATGTAAGCACACTATTGCTGTACATCCCGGGGAACTGGTTTTCTAATATAAATAAAACATTAAAAAAAAAAAAAAATAATCCATGAAAACATGACAAGTATCCTCAACAATACTCAAGCTAAAGTCCCCATAGTGTGGACCCCATGGTGGACCTATGTTCTTCCAACCTTGCACCCGGCCAGCCTTGGCCTTTCTAATTAAGCTTCCTCAACCACCCAACCTGGGGGAACTAACATCCCCTACCCTTCCTCTGCTCCTCGCTTATTCCCCTCCTTCTCCTACTACCCTCCCTCTCTTCTCTTGGCTCTTTGCCTGTCACTCTATTCCTCCTTCCCTCTTCTCGTTTCCCGCCTTAATAGATGTTATTGTTCGCTTACAGTTTACACTCTATGACACATCTTTTACTGTGTTTTCACAAAATCTTGCATTGTGTCTAATGTTCATATCCCCTCTGTGTGAATTTTGTATCTGTTATATTCCAATAAAAATTATTGTACCGAAAAAGAACTGGTCTTGACAGGAGACGGAGTTGAGTTAGTAAACCTACAGTACAGTGGTTTCAAGTGCCATGAAGCTATTCAGAGGAAGCTATGTTTCTGCTGCTAATGGCTCCAGTCCTAGTGTGATGTGCATAAGCAACCAGGCAGTCTGGAAAAGGGTGACATGACAAGGGTGATGGAGGCCCTGGTAGTGAAGGAGCTTGGTGCTTAGACTCCTTCCCTAGCAACTAGTTCACCACATACTGGGACTGACCTTTGCAGCAGGGGGGCACCCTAGGGACCCAGTAGTGAGGCCTCGAGAGAAGAATAAGCACAGGATATGTACAAGTGAGCTTCCTAGTATTCAAGTGAAATCGATGTCGGGTGACAGGTTACTGGGTTGGTGGAGTCCCAGTACAAGCTCCGTGATACCAGCTCAGAAATGTTGCACAACTTAGGTGAGAGGAGTATTTTAAAGCGCGATGAGGAGTGTCTGTAATCCGTGGCCAACTTCTGTAACGCTTCACATTGTTCCTTTCGAACAGTTAACTGTGTTCTAGTGGAGGAGCATCACTTTTAAGTTGGAGTGCTGCCTTAACACTGTACCAGCATGTTAGCCTCTGCCTGCCTCTGGGGGCACTAGTTAAAGTTCACAATTAGTCCCGGGCTTGGGTGCAGTAAACCCCGACCACTACCCTAAGGGTTGAAAATAGTGTGTTAATTAACCGCTTGCCGACCGCCACATGTACATTTAGGTCGGCAGAATGGCGCGGCTGTGCAAATGGGCATACCTGTACGTCCCTTTTGAATTTGCCGCCATGCCGGCGCGCGCCCCCGCCGCGTGCTCCGTGAGCACGCTAGCGGGTCCCGCAGACTTGATGTCCGCCGGGTGCCCGCGATCATCTCGTGGAGAGGCAGAACGTGGAGATGCCTATGCAAACAAGGCATTCCTCGTTCTGCCTTGTGACAGGACAGAGATCTACTGCTCCCTGTCATCAGGAGTAGTGATCACTGTCATGTCACTTGAAGCTCACCCCCCCACAATTAGAATCACTCCCTAGGACACACTTAACCCCTTCATCTCCCCCGTGTGGTTAACCCCTTCCTTGCCAGTGTCATTTACACAGTAAGCAGTGCATTTTTATAGCACTGATCGCTGTATAAATGACAATGGTCCCAAAATAAGTTCTCCGATTGTTCCACTTCACAATTGTGTCCCACTTGTTGGTGATTCTTCACAAAAAATAAAAATTTTATATCTTTATGTTTGAAGCCTGAAATGTGGCAAAAGGTTGAAAAGTTCAAGGGGGCCGAATACTTTCGCAAGCGCACTGTAGGTGAGGTATCTGGTAGAACAAGTTGACCGGCTGCTGGTAAATGCAAAATAAAAAGAAAAACTTCCTGTTTTCTTTTACAAAGGGTTTTATTCATATTTCATCCAACAGATAAGCTCAACAGTTAGATGGTTACATTGCATATTGGGCAAAATAGATCATAAAAAATAAAGGATGATACTAAAGTCCTACAAGTTTTAACCACTTGCACTTAAACCCCCCTCCTGCACCAGACCAATTTTCAGCTTTCAGCACTGATGCACTTTGAATGACAATTGCGCGGTCATACAACCCTGTACCCAAATTAAATTTTTATCATTTTTTTTCACACAAATAGAGCTTTCTTTTGGTGGTGTTTAATCACAGCTGGGGGTTTTATTTTTTGCTAAACAAACAAAAATAGATGAAAAATTTTGAAAAAAAAAATCATGTTTCATAGTTTGTTATAAAATTTTGCAAACAGGTAATTTTTCTCCTTCATTGATATGCGCTGATGAGGCAGCACTGGTGGCCACAGATAGGCACTGATGGGCACAGATAAGGCGGCACTGATAGGCACAGATAAGGCGGCACTGATGGGCACAGATAAGGCGGTACTGATGGGCACAGATAAGGCGGCACTGATGGGCACAGATAAGGCGGCACTGATGGGCACAGATAAGGCGGCACTGATGGGCACAGATAAGGCGGTACTGATGGGCACAGATAAGGGGGCACTGATGGCCACTAACAAGATGGCACTGATGGGCACTAAAGGGCACTGATAGGTGTTACTGATAGGTACCACTGATAGGTGGCACTGATGGGCACTGGTAGGTGACACTGATGGGAGGCACTGTGGGCACCGATGGATGGCGCTGGTGGGCACTGATGGTGGGCATTGGTAGGTGGCACTGGTGGGCACTGGTAGGTGGCACTGTTGTGCACTGGTAGGTGGCACTGGCAGGTGGCACAGGTGGGCACAGATGAGCTGGCGGTACCTCTCCCTGTTTGGGACCGATGTCCCTCTGAGAGCCGCCGGTGATCGGCTTTTTTTTTTTTCTCCTCACGCTATCGGCGCGAGGAGATTACTGGCTCTGTTTTTATCACATGATCAGCTGTCATTGGCTGACAGCTGATCACGTGGTAAAGGGTTGGGATCGACACCTTACTTCAATCTGTGATCAGCCGAGTCTCATACACTCGCTGATCACAGAGCGCGCCGCGCGCACCCTGCAGGGGGCGCGCAGGCCGCTCGGGCATGGAAGGACGTCTATTGAAGAACTCCCGGCTAAGTAGGTCCGCGCTGTAGCCGTCATTCGGCTATAGCGCGGATCTGAAGAAGTTAAGGAAGGCATCACGTAACAGCAATAAGTCAAGCGTCATGATCCAGAGGGTCTCGAAACTCAGAGAAATTCTGCAAAAAAATGAAAATGTCCACACATAGAATTGAATGCCGCTAAATGCAAGACCTTATGCTCAATAAATTTGCATGTAGAGGAAAATGCTATACAAAAATGCAATATTAGCACTGTAACTATACCAACCAGGGCATTGCCTGGTAGCCGTGCATCAGAAATGTATTCAATCGATAGCAGCGCAATCGCAATTGAATGTATGCAACCTACGATTGCCAGACCCGAAGGAATTTATCATGTCTGTCTGAAAGGATAGCTGTCAACTTTTCATTTATCATACTATCATTCATGCAGTTTTTAACCGCCTCAAAACGAAGTACAAGAGTTTTCCATGCCCTTGCTATAGTTAACTTAGTTGCAGTAAGAAGAGGCAGAGCCAGTTGATGCTCCGGACGTAGCAATTCCGCAATCGGTTTGCAAAGGAGAGCTTCATAGGGGTCCCTTTTTGAGATGGATATGAAATAAGTTACGGGGAAGAGTGTAGACTTTGACCCAAGAAACTTCTTGTTTTCTAATGACATGTATAACACCGAAGCCCAGTAGAGAATTCTGCACGATGCGATCCATGGACATTCGATTTCCTGAACTGGCCAGAACCGGTGACAGTCCAATATTTGGAACACCCAGTGGTGGACCAATATGATAAAGAGTTCAGCAGAAAACTTTTCATTGTTGAGATGAGCAAAATCGAGAATTTTCATTCCCCTTAAATTTCAGTTCAGTTTGGGAGAATTCAGCAAAATGTCACCGTTTTGTGTTGGAGCCAACGAAAACAGTGACGATAAGGTGGATTTTTTTTTTGGGGGGGGGGGGGGGTTTAGTGGGCTTTAAGTAGCTTCTGAGGCTTACAGAAGTTACTTTCAGGTATCCTTGACTCGTTCTTCTGCCAAACAAAAAGACCTGACATAAACCTAAGTAGATATGAGTTTTTCACAGAAGGAAAAATTGAAAATTGAAATAGAAAATGTAAATCGGCTGTCAAAACACAATTAAACTATCAACATATACCCCCCAAAAAACATTTTCCAAGCAAATTTTAGTTCGGGATTGGCAATCGGGAGACTTTAACAGAATGTCATATAAAAAGAGAAAAATGTAGCGCATGAAATGTGCAAAAAATATTAAGGTCAATGAAATGACTGACAAACAAATGTCCATAGGTGATTCAAACGTTGAAATTGAAACTTATAAGTCTCTAAATGATGGTAAAATGGAGTCCAGTGAGTGGAATGAAACAGCATGGGATATCCCCCTAGGAAGGGTATATGGATGTAAGAAGACAAATATTCCAAATAGATGTATCATCGGATCTTCCCCAACACTGTATCTCGCTACTGCATACAATTTAGTGAAGATGGTGTGTAAGAAACCCTTACCAGAAATGGTGGACTCACTTGTCAGCGACAGAGAGTCATACGAGCGGGTTGCCTCTAAGGGCTTGAAACACGGACATCACGGCTCTGCGGACCTTCTGGGTCAAACTCTGTGTGGATCTCCCGGGGCTGCCAGGTGGGTCCTCCCAAAGGATGGCCAAGGTGCGAATCAGAGGGAATGGTGCTTCACGTGAAAACTTGGGGTGGAGACGGTTATGGTCTCTCAAAGGGTATGTGGAGAAAAAACAAACAGGCTCCACATGGCGTAGATAAACAAGGTGGGATTTTTATTGCTAAAAAAGCCAGGCAATAATAAAATGTGATCACAAAGGTAAAAAACAAAGTTTGGGCAACAAGAAGGATGCTGAAAGCGCCCGACGCGTTTCGATCGATGGATCGTCTACTGGGGCATACTATGGTATGCCCCAGTAGACGATCCATCGATCGAAACGCGTCGGGCGCTTTCAGCATCCTTCTTGTTGCCCAAACTTTGTTTTTTACCTTTGTGATCACATTTTATTATTGCCTGGCTTTTTTAGCAATAAAAATCCCACCTTGTTTATCTACGCCATGTGGAGCCTGTTTGTTTTTTCTCCACATACCCTTTGAGAGACCATAACCGTCTCCACCCCAAGTTTTCACGTGAAGCACCATTCCCTCTGATTCGCACCTTGGCCATCCTTTGGGAGGACCCACCTGGCAGCCCCGGGAGATCCACACAGAGTTTGACCCAGAAGGTCCGCAGAGCCGTGATGTCCGTGTTTCAAGCCCTTAGAGGCAACCCGCTCGTATGACTCTCTGTCGCTGACAAGTGAGTCCACCATTTCTGGTAAGAGTTTCTTACACACCATCTTCACTAAATTGTATGCAGTAGCGAGATACAGTGTTGGGGAAGATCCGATGATACATCTATTTGGAATATTTGTCTTCTTACATCCATATACCCTTCCTAGGGGGATATCCCATGCTGTTTCATTCCACTCACTGGACTCCATTTTACCATCATTTAGAGACTTATAAGTTTCAATTTCAACGTTTGAATCACCTATGGACATTTGTTTGTCAGTCATTTCATTGACCTTAATATTTTTTGCACATTTCATGCGCTACATTTTTCTCTTTTTATATGATTTATGGTTTTTGTCACCCTGTATGTAGCTGCTCTGCACCATTGTTTGTATTTAGCGCAGTGTATACTCTCTTTACTTTAACAGAATGTCACCATTTGTGTTGGAGTCAACGAGAACAGTGAACTTAAGGTGGATTGTTGGGGGTTTAAAGGGTTCAGTGGGCTTTAGGTAGCTCCCAAGGCTTATAGAAGTTACATTCAGGTATCCATGACCTGTTCTTGTGCCAAACAAAAGACCTTACATTGACCTCCAGAATTTTATGAGTTTTTATTTTCACAGAAGGAAAAAAAAATGGAAAAAGTAAAATAGAAAATGTAAACACAAGCATCACAAATAATTAAATGAAGTAGCTCATTGATTGAAATGGAGAGTTCTGCTTCTGTGAAGTGTATCCAATGGCTAAATCGTTTAACCTAGACACAAAATTATGTGTCTACGTATAAAGAAAACCTTATAGGTACCTTTTTTATTTTTCCTTCTATATAAGTGATCACATCCCCTCTGTTCTCAGCTGCATAAGAAGCTGAGGGAGGTGGAGAACAACAGCACACTGGTCTTGCCAGTGAAAGGCTGTGCAGGGGTGGGGGGAGGGCGGCACACCACACCTAAGAGCCAGTTCACACAGGGGCAGCACGACTTGGAGCGCGACTGCCTTAGGCGACCTGCATGCGACTTTAGCGACGGCTTGCAAAATGTCTTCTGTATAGAAGTCAATGCAAGTCATCCCGAAGTAGTACAGGAACCTTATTCTAAGTCGGAGCGCCCTGAGTCGTTCCTATTAGAACGGTTCCATAGTACAGAACGGAACGTGATTTGTCAGGCGGCTAAGTCACCTGACAAGTTGCCCCCGTGTGAACCGAGTCTAAAGGCTCTTTCACACTGATCGTTTTTTCTACAGTTTTTTTTCCTTACCAAAAGTGGAGTAAAAATGCATAACCATCAAACCCTAAGGAACCCTTTAAACCAGTCAGTTGCGGGTCAGTTGCGTTTTTTAAAAAGTCATGCATGCTGCATTTTTGGTGCACATTTGGTGCAATAAAAGTAAAAAAAAAAAAAAAAAAAAAATCACCAAAAACACACTTAGAAATGAATAGAAAACGCATCAAAAATGCAAACCAAACAAAGGCTTAAGCTGGCCTTTCACACTTTGTAGAATTTCATTCGAAAGATGTCCTTTTCAGAACATTTGTTCGATTTATCTAAAAGTTAAAGGGGGCGATTCAACCAGAGTAGAGCAAGCGAAAAAAGTATAGGACATGGACGAACATTTTTTTTTTAAATCAAATATAATGGAAACAAACACATTTCTATTATTTGAATTCGTTCCCAGCCGAGAAAAATCGTAACTAGTCTTTATTATACGTTTCTCAAAGTCCATCTGGAAATAGAACGCTTGTTCTGCAAAAACCGAGACATTGACGTTGTGGTCGAATAAAACCCACCTGAAATCAGTCGAGTCCATTGAAGGTACCATCGAACGGTTGGACGAGGGGTTTGTAATATTTCTCGTTTGAACAAAATTCTACAAGTGTAAGGCCAACCGTAGACAAGCCTACGGGACCATACTAGTTGTGTGACGTTTGAAAAAGTCACTGGCATAATTAATGCCAGAAAATGTGCATCTTTTTTTTTTTTTGCATCTCTGAGGCTCATTTTGTGACTTTACACTCGTATAGAGTATTGAGCCATAAGTGTGCACGCCTCAGAGATTTAATCAGAGCAATCTTGCTTCAGAAAATATTTGTTGCTGCTTTTTGCCTCATAAACCAATTACATTTCCTCCAAAGTTCTGTATATCAAAGCTGTACAGGAAGCCCCAAAGTATTTCCGTGTGAATGTGAGTTCTACAGATAAACAAAGAACATCAAACCCACACCAATTTTTTTGTTTTGTTTTTTTTTTTTTTTATAGAGCAACCTTTACCAAGCACCCTTGGAGGCATCCAAATGTAATGATATCCCTAAAACGTACATACAGTGCCTTGAAAAAGTATTCACACCCCTTGAAATTTTCCACATGTTGTCATGTTACAGCCAGAAACGTAAATGTATTTTATTGGGATTTTATGTGATAGACCAACACAAAGTGGCACATAATTGTGAAGTGGAAGGAGAATGATAAATGTTTTTGTGAAATGTGATATGTGAAAAGTGTGGTGTACATTTGTATGGCGCCCCCTTTACTCTGATACCCCTAACTAAAATCTAGTGGAAACAATTGCATTCAGAAGTCACCTAATTAGTAAAAAGAGTCCATCTGTGTGTAATTTACTCTCATTATATCTCTGAGAACCTTGGTGAACGAACCTCATCACAGGAACACACCAGACAGGTCAGGGATAAAGTTGTGGAGAAGTATAAAGCAGGTTTAGGTTATAAAAAAAAAAATATCCCAAGCTTTGAACATCTCACGGAGCTCTGTTCAATCCATCATCAGAAAATGGAAAGAGTATGGCACAACTGCAAACCTACCAAGACATGGCCGTCCACCTAAACTGACCGGCCGGGCAAAGAGAGCATTCATCAGAGAAGAGCCAAGAGGTCCATGGTAACTCTGGAGGAGCTGCAGAGATCCACAGCTCAGGTGGGAGAATCTGTCCACAGGACAACTATTAGTCGTGTTCTCCACAAATCTGACCTTTATGGAAGAGTGACAAGAAGAAAAGCATTGGTGCAAGAAAGACATAAGAAGTTCTGTTTGCAGTTTGTGAGAAGCCATGTGGAGGACACAGCAAACATGTGGAAGAAGGTGATCTGGTCACATGAGACCAAAATTGAACTTTTTTGGCCTAAAAGCAAAACGCTATGTATGGTGGAAAACTAACACTGCACATCACCCTGAACACACCATCCCCACTGTGAAACATGGTAATGGCAGAATCATGTTGTGGGGATGCTTTTCTTCAGCAGGGACAGGGAAGCTGGTCAGAGTTGATGGGAAGATGGATGGAGCCAAATACAGGACAATCTTAGAAGAAAACCTGTTAGAGTCTGCAAAAGACTTGAGACCGGGGCGGAGGTTCACCTTCCAGCAGGACAACGACCCGAAACATACAGCCAGAGCTACGATGGAATGGTTTAGATCAAAGCATATTCATGTATTAGAATGACCCAGTCACAGTCCAGACCTAAATCCAATTCAGAATCTGTGGCAAGACTTGAAAATTGCTGTTCACAGACGCTCTCCATCCAATCTGACAGAGCTTGAGCTTTTTTGAAAAGAAGAATGGGCAAAAATGTCCCTCTCTAGATGTGCAAAGCTGGTAGAGACATCCCCAAAAAGACTTGCAGCTGTAATTGCAGAGAAAGGCGGTTCTACAAAGTATTGACTCCGGGGGGCACCATACAAATGCCCCCCACACTTTTCACATATTTATTTGTAAATAATTTTAAAAAACATTTATCATTTTCCTTCCACTTCACAATTATGAGCCACTTTGTGTTGGTCTATCACATATAGACCAACAGATATAAAATACATTTAAGTTTTTGGTTGTAACATGACAAAATGTGGAAAATTTCAAGGGGTATGAATACTTTTTCAAAGCACCGTAGAAGTAACTGTTTATGTAATGAGTCTGTATTATGAAAATTATATAATAGTTACATAGTTAGTACAATGAATTATACTGGAAAAGCTGTCAGACACTGTGGCAGAATTGGAAAAAAAAAAGGCAACTAGAAAAATAAAATATTTTAAAATTCTTTTATTTATATTTTTTTGTAAAATTACCATCTCCTAATGCTGTATAATCGAATAAAAATCGGTCAAATGTGTGAAGTCTTCAGTCGCAAAGTAGAAAAATGAAATAAAACTGCACCCTAAGCTGTATAATAATCTTTTGTAAATAGGTCAACCTGCAAAGTGTTTAAAACCGATGGGGAAAAATAAGCTGATTTACTAATTTGTACATTTGAGAAACAGGCTTTGTATGTGAGAGTGAAACTTGCAGAACTTCTGAAACTGATTCCATACAGTAGCTTTTTATATAAGATTTCAGTCATAACAGTAAATATTATAATAACTATAATAAAAAAAAATAAAAATAAGAACACCAATAATAATAAAATGCATTTATTTCATTCGGACCTTTTGTTAATGGCGGAAGCATCTGAAATAATAGATAACGGATCCATTCGCGTTTTTAATGTTGCATTAACATTTTAGAAAAGGAAACCTATTGCAAAAAAATACCGTAATGGCCTATTCACACCAGATGCAGGCTGATGCATTTATGACTGCACTCCAACTGCATAGACAGTCCAAAATCCAGGTTATCCTATGGGCATTTTTCCCACTATTGCAGTGCAGTGAAAAGGAAAAGGTACAGCATGCTGCATTTTTCTGCACAGAAATGCATGCAAATGCACTGCACATGCAAGCCCAAAGAAGACATGAAATGACCTCAAAGGAAATGCAAACTTAAGAAAAATGCACCGCAAATGTCTGTAAGAAGTGCACATCACTGCGCTATGCACAAAAAGCACAGTAAATGTCAAAGGCCTGGGCACACCCTAATCGCCCCGTGTGGTGCCGATTCCCCCTGCTTCCTTTCTTCCTCCTGCAGTGCTACCACTACTATCCTCTCCTCTCGGGAGTGGGGAAGGGGCTGGTAAATATTTCATTAACCGTCTCCTTAAAGTGGGGTTCCACCCAAAAAACAAAAATACCTGGAAAAATTCTAAAAAACAAAAACAAAAAAACATTTGGATATTTTTTTTTTTCACTTACCTCTAAATGCCTGTTGCTAGGTGGTCCCTCGTAGTCTGCCTGTTCCTTTGCCTGGGCTGGTGACATCACTTCCCCCCAGGCACAGGAAGGGCTCTGCTCTGCTCCCTCTCTCCTGTCAATCATCTAGGACCCATTACAGGTCCCAGGTGATTGAGCGGCCAATCACGGCGCACGGCGCCGCTCGCGCATGCGCAGTGGGTGCCAGGCTGTGAAGCCACAGCTCGGTGCCCACAGTTGAAATGCCGGCGCCGACGAGCGGGGCTTCGATCCCCCGCATCGCTGGACCCAGGGACAGGTAAGTGTCCAATTAAAAGTCAGCAGCTGCAGTATTTGTAGCTGCTGACTTTTAATTTTTTTTTTTTTTTGACTGCCCCCCTGGGTGGAACTCCTCTTTAAGTGATCTAAGTAAGTGATCTGTACCCATCGCTCCTGCCTTCATTCTTAACTGAAGCATAGTAAACTATGATTACTGCAGAGAAAGGGACTGGGGGATCTCTGTCCTCAGTTTCTTTCTCAGTCTCAGAAGTGAGACACTAGGGGTTTGTTTAGACCCCTGATATTTGATCAAAGCCCCATAACTGGGCTCCTAATAAAAAAAATAAAAAAAATTGTTAAAAAAACTACTGACACTGTCCACTGCCCTACTGACACCAATCTTTGCTCTACTAACACCACCCACTGCCCTACTGACACCAATCTCTGCCCTACTGACACCGTCCTCTATGCTGCTGATATACACACGCGTGTGTTTGTGCTCTAGGAAGCACCTCCCTAATGCATTAGGCTGCACACACCAATGGTAAACGTGCAGTTTCTGGTGTGAATGGTCCCTAAGGTATCCAAAATTAATTTAATTCCATTCATTATGTTATGATTTGGAGATTCTGATGGATCCACCTCCATCCAATCCAAACAGAGTGTATAAGTAATCTCTTGAAATAACGAATTAAAGCATTAAAATCAATATAGCCAACCTTTTTGAAATGACTTCCGAAATACAAATTGAGCCGGAACAACGAATATATGAAACGAATCCGAATCTAAAAAATAAAGTCCAAAAAAGAAACATTCTAACATAACGAATATGACGAAACTTAAAGCGGAGTTCCACCAAAAAGTGGAACTTCCACTCTTTTGCCTGCTCCCCCCTTCCGGTTCCACATTTGGCACCTTTCGGGGGGGGGGGGGGGGGAGGGGATACCAGTCTTTCACAAGTATCCTGATACCACTTCCGGGAGTCCGGCCCGCGGCCTTTGACGTCTTTGCTGGGGCTCCCTCCTCATTCCCCCTGCCGCCGGGCCAGTAGGAGAGAGGAGAGGAGCCTTGCACATGCGCAGTAGGGTTCCCAGCGTGAAGCCGCAAGGCTACACTGCCGGGCTCCCTTACCCGCAATGGCGGCGGCATGCATCCGACAGCTGATGGAAACATCAGCTGCGGTGCCGACATCGCTGGACTCCAGGACAGGTAAGTGTCCTATTATTAAAGGCCAGCAGCTCCAGTATGTGTGGCTGCTGGCTTTTAATTTTTGCAGCGGAGGGCGGACCTCCACTTTCAATGATTACCTTTAACAAATCTTGAAACTAAACACATTTTTTTTTTGTCATGTGCATCTCTAACCAGCACAACGTAAAATCTCCTGAAGAAGCAATATCAACGAAACGCGTTCACTGTTATCAGTGGTGTTCCCCAAGGTTCAGTGCTGGGACCCTTACTTTTTAATATCCTTATAAATGATATTGGGTCTGGGATTAAAAGTAACAATTTAGTCTTTGCAGGTGACACCAAGCTATGCAGTGGAATAACGTCCTTACAGGATGTCTCCAATTTACAAGCCGACCTCAATGCACTGTCTAATTGGGCAACTATGTTGCAGATGAGGTTTAATGTTGATTAATATAAAGTTCTGCACTTGGGGGCTAAGAATATGCATTCAGCATACATACTAGGAGGAGTATAACTGGGGGGATCCATAGTGGAGAAGGATCTGGGGGGGTTTGGTAGATCATAAGCTCAACAATAGCATGCAATGCCAAGCTGCCGTTTCCAAAGCGAGCAAAGTCCTTTCTTGTATTAGGAGAGGTATGGACTCCAGAGAGAGAGAGAGAGAGATCATCTGTACAAATCATTAGTAAGACCTCATCTGGAATATGCAGTTCAGTTTTGGGCACCAATTCACAAAAAGGATATCGGGGAACTGGAGAAAGTGCAGAGAAGAGCAACCAAACTGATCGGAGGCATGGAGGAGCTCAGCTATGAGGAAAGATTAGAGGAACTGAATTTATTCTCTCTTGAGAAGAGGAGATTAAGGGGGGATATGATCACCATGTACAAATACATAAGGGGTCCATATAGTGAACTTGGTGTTGTTCACTTTCAGGTCATCACAGAGGACAAGGGGGCACTCTTTACGTCTAGAAGAAAAGAGATTTCATCTCCAAATACGGAAAGGTTTCTTCACAGTAAGAGATATGAAATAGACTTTCTCCAGAGGTGGTTCTGGCCAGCTCAGTAGATTGCTTTAGGAAAGGCCTGGATTCTTTCCAAAATGTACATAATATAACTGGGTACTGACATTTATAGGTAAAGTTGATCCAGGGAAAATCCGATTGCCTCTCGGGGGATCAGGAAGGAATTATTTCCCCTGCGGTAGCAAATTGGATTATGCTTTTCTGGGGGTTTTTTGCCTTCCTCGGGATCAACTGTGTGTTTTTTTTTTTTGGTTGAACTTGATGGACTTGTGTTTTTTCAACCTGACTAACTAACTATGTAACTATAACTCTGTAAGCTCAATAAAAATGCACAAAAGAGCTAAAAAAAAAGCACAAGCTTCTGTAGAAATTTTTAAAGCATTGCCTATGGAGACTTTTGAGTACTGTAGTTTGGCACCATTCCACGAGCGTGCGCAATTTTAAAGCGTGGCATGTTAGATGTCTGTTTACTCGGCCTAACATCATCTTTCATATTATACAAAAAAAAAAAAAAGGTGTATATTTGTTTGTTTTTTTTACCCACAGTTGATCCAGAGGAAGGCAAAAAACCCCAGCAAAGCATGATCCAATTTGCTACAGCAGGGGAAAAAATTCCTTCCTGATCCCCCGAGAGGCAACCCAGTTATCTTATGCACAATAAGGAAAGAATAGAGGACCTTTTTAAAGCAATCTACTGAGCTTGCCAGAACCACCTTCTGGAGGGAGTCTATTCCACATTTTCACAGCTCTTACTGTGAAGAAAGCTTCCGTATTTGGAGATGAAATCTTTTTTCCTCTAGGCGTAAAGAGTGCCCCCTTGTCCTCTGTGATGACCTTAAAGTGAATAACTCAACACCGAGTTCACTATATGGACCCCTTATGTATTTGTACATGTATCATATCATAGTTACATAGTAGGTGAGGTTGAAAAAAGACACAAGTCCATCAAGTCCAACCTCTGTGTGTGATTATATGTCAGTATTACATTGTATATCCCTGTATGTTGCGGTCGTTCAGGTGCTTATATAATAGTTTTTTGAAACTTTCGATGCCCCCCACTGAGACCACCGCCTGTGGAAGGGAATTCCACATCCTTACCGCTCTTACAGTAAAGAACACTCTATGTAGTTTAAGGTTAAACCTCTTTTCTTCTAATTTTAATAAGTGGCCACGAGTCTTGTTAAACTCTCTTTAGCTGAAAAGTTTTCTCCCTATTGTGGGGTCACCAGTACGGTATTTGTAAATTGAAATCATATCCCCTCTCAAGCGTCTCTTCTCCAGAGAGAATAAGTTCAGTGCTCACAACCTTTCCTCATAACTAATATCCTCCAGACCCTATTAAAAGTCTTGTTGTCCTTCTCTCGACTCTCTCAATTTCTATTACATCCTTCCTGAGGACTGGTGCCCAGAACTGGACGGCATACTCCAGGTGCGGTCGGACCAGTGTCCTCCCTTAATCTCCTCTTCTCTAGAGAGAATAAATTCAGTTCCTCTAATCTTTCCTCATAGCTGAGCTCCTCCATGCCTCTTATCAGTTTGGTTGCCCTTCTCTGCACTTTCTCCAGTTCCCCGATATCCTTTTTGAGAACTGGTGCCCAAAAGTGAACAGCATATTCCAGATGAGGTCTTACAAATGATTTGTACCGGGGGACAAAATATCTCTCTCTCTGGAGTCCATACCTCTCCTAATACAAGAAAGGACTTTGCTGGCTTTGGAAACCGCAGCTTGGCATTTGCATGTTATTATTGAGCTTATGATCTACCAAAACCCCCAGATCCTTCTCCACTATGGATCCCCCCAGTTGTACTCCTAGTATGTATGATGCATATTCTTATCCCCCAAGTGCATAACTTTCCATTTATCAACATTAAACCTCATCTGCCACTTAGCTGCCCAATTAGATAGAGCATTGAGGTCGGCTTGTAAATTGGAGACATCCTGTAAGGACGTTATTCCACTGCATAGCTTGGTGTCACCTGCAAAGACTGAAATGGTACTTTTAATCCCACACCCTATATCATTTATAAAGGTATTAAAAACTAGGGGTCCCAACACTGAACCTTGGGGTACACCACTGATAACCTTAGACCATTCAGAATAAGAATCATTAAACGCTACTCTCTGAATTCGGTCTTTTAGCCAGTTTTTTATCCATTTACAAACTGATATTTCCAAGCCTATAGACTTTACCTTACACATGAGCCGTGTGTGGGGAACTGTATCAAACGCTTTTGCAAAATCCAAGTATGCCACGTCCACCGCCACCCCTCTGTCCATGTATACCACGTCCACCGCCACCCCTCTGTCCATGTATACCACGTCCACCGCCGCCCCTCTGTCCATGTATACCACGTCCACCGCCACCCCTCTGTCCATGTATACCACGTCCACCGCCACCCCTCTGTCCATGTATACCACGTCCACCGCCACCCCTCTGTCCATGTATACCACGTCCACCGCCACCCCTCTGTCCATGTATACCACGTCCACCGCCACCCCTCTGTCCATGTATACCACGTCCACCGCCACCCCTCTGTCCATGTATACCACGTCCACCGCCACCCCTCTGTCCATGTATACCACGTCCACTGCCACCCCTCTGTCCAAGTTCTCCACGTCCACAATCACCCCTCTGTCCAAGTATACCACGTCCACCTCCACCCCTCTGTCCATGTATACCACGTCCACCGCCACCTCTCTGTCCATGTATACCACGTCCACAGCCACCCCTCTGTCCAAGTATACCACATCCACAGTCACCCCTCTGTCCATGTATAACACGTCCACAGCCACCCCTCTGTCCAAGTATATCACATCCACATCCACCCCTCTGTCCAAGTATACCACGTCCACAGCCACCCCTCTGTCCATGGTTTTATTTGCCTCCTCATAAAAAGAAATCAGTTTTGTTTGACAACTCCTGTTTTTCATGAATCAATGCTGTGTCTGGCGCCCAATAACTTTGTCCAACTTGCACCCACTATGCCTCACAGCCCACCACATACAGAAGGATGTCAGCTATCTTTGGCCTGGAAAGTTCTCATTAGACTGGACAAGGCCAGAGACCTTGCCACAATAGAAAGGCAACAGAAACTAAAATAACCACTCGTTACAACCAAGGTATGCAAAATACCATCTCTGGACACACAACACATCCAACCTTGAAGTAGATGGGCTACAGCAGCAGACGAACTCACCGGGAGCCACTCCTGCCAGCTAAGAACAGGAAACTGAGGCTACAACTGGCACAGGATCACCAAAATTTGACAATAGAAGATTGGAAAAACCTTGCCTGGTCTGATGAGTCTGTATTTCAGCTGCGACATTCAGATATTAGTGTTAGAATTTGGCGCATGGATCCATCCTGCCTTGTATCACCGGTTCAGGCTGGTGGTGGTGGTGTAATGGTGTAGGGGGGATATTTTCTTGGCACACTTTGGGCCCCTTAGTACCAACTGAGCATTGTTTCGACACCACGGCCTACCTGAGTATTGTTGCTGACCATGTCCATCCCTTTATGACTACAGTGTCCCCATCTTCTGATGGCTCCTTCCAGCAGGATAATGCACCATGTCACAAAGCTCCAATCATCTCACCACTGGACAATGAGGTCCCTGTCCTCCAATATAAACCTCTATATAATAATTGATATTCAAACAAGGAAGAAATATTCCACAATGAAGTGGAAAGTGATCTTATCTTATCTCTGGATTACATATTAGTGTAAAGTATCAAATGTGCAATGTAACAACATATAAAAGAACACTCATGTATTAGTGAAGATATGAAAATATTATAAAGTAAGAAAAAAAATTCTGTGTTAAGCTTAAAGTGTCCACATTTCAATAGAATATAAATAAAAGCTTGGGAAATGGTATTTGTTAGAAAATTGTCCAAAATTAGGAGGTGTAGCCACCAAATGGGTTCTAATCTCAGTGATATATCATGCAAATAATGCGGGTTCCATACAATGCAGATGGTCCATAAATGTCTTCTCCATAGATATCTGATCAACACAAAAGATAAGGTACTCTTACCAACTTTGGTGGACTCACAAGCCGTTGGCGGTGAGTCGGAAAGGCTTGCACTGTCTCAGAATGGAGGACAGTATGGAAACAGGTCATGTGCTGGAAAACCTCTTCCTCCAAATGGGGTGCCAGGATCCTAACCGAATGGTCCGCACGATCTCCGTTTTGGTCAGAAGTGGTAACCATGTATAAAGAAAGAAAAAAGGAGCCTCCACATGGTGTAAATCCAACAATTCAATTGGCATTTATTTGATCAATCATGACCATTAACAGTCCATAAAAGTAAAAAACGTTATAATAGAATCGATTCCAAGATTAAAAAAGCAAGCGTGGTGTGGGTGGCTGGGTACAGCAAGGAGACCCGACGCGTTTCGTCTGAAGAGACTTCTGCTGGGGTATATGCCATCCTGTTCCCATACTGTCCTCCATTCTGAGACAGTGCAAGCCTTTCCGACTCACCGCCAACGGCTTGTGGGTCCACCAAAGTTGGTAAGAGTACCTTATCTTTTGTGTTGATCAGATATCTATGGAGAAGACATTTATGGACCATCTGCATTGTATGGAACCCGCCTTATTTGCATGATATATCACTGAGATTAGAACCCATTTGGTGGCTACACCTCCTAATTTTGGACAATTTTCTAACAAATACCATTTCCCAAGCTTTTATTTATATTCTATTGAAATGTGGACACTTTAAGCTTAACACGGAATTTTTTTTCTTACTTTATAATATTTTCCTATCTTCACTAATACATGAGTGTTCTTTTATATGTTGTTACATTGCACATTTGATACTTTACACTAATATGTAATCCAGAGATAAGATAAGATCACTTTCCACTTCATTGTGGAATATTTCTTCCTTGTTTGAATATCAATTATTATATAGAGGTTTATATTTTAGCGCTACACTATTTATGTTTATATACTTTGCACAATTTGGTCTTATTGGAGTGTTGGCTGCTATTTTACATTTTTGACTGGCGCGGTATTTTCTACCCTTTCCTGTCCTCCAATGGCCTCCACACTTACCACATCTCATCCAATAGAGCACCTTTGGGATGTGGTGGAACAAGAGATTCGCATCATGGATGGGCAGCCGACTAATCAGCAGCAACTGTGTGATGTTATCATGTCACTATGGAGCAAAATCTCTGAGGAACGTTTCCAACACCTTGTTGTATCTTTGCCACCAAGAATAAAGGCAGTTCTGAAGGCAAAAGAGGATCCAACCCGGGAATTTGCAAGGTGTACCTAATAAAGTGGACGGTGAGTGTATTTCACAATGCAAATAGAGATCACGCGGCTACTACTCCTTTACAAATCAAAGTTGCAACTCCCCCTGCAGACTGCTGGGTCCAAGGGATGCACAACAAGCACCAAGGGGGGGCCACATACAGCCCTCAGGGCTACAGGTTGGGCACCTAGGCTACTCCTGAACAAGATACAGAAAGCACGTCCCTCTACTAGATGGAAAGAAATCATTCTCCAACAAACCTGCTACAACGTTTCCAGATCATGACCACAATAAAACCTCGAAAACAATGTGTTTTAACCTCCTACAGAGCTCATAAAACATTTTTATACATTTGTGAAAATGAGTCCTAAGACTTTTCTCTTTAAAACAGATCAGCTGATCTAACGTCACCCAACTGAGGAAATCAGAGAGAGAGAGAGAGAGAGGAAAAAAAAAAAGTGATAAAGTTTTCCTTAGAGGAACGTTCCTCTTCTACTCACAAGATCGTCTATTTGTTCCATTTGTTTAGAAGAGTATAAAGGGAACGTTACTTACAGCGGTGTCTGTCCTTCATCAGTGCAGAGTGTTCAGTCTGCTGGAATAACGTACCGACTGGCCAGCAGGGAAGCGCCTGTGCTGTGGGTGTGTCACTCCTACATTAAATATTAATTCTCAGCTCCCGTAAAGAAAGCAGGAGGTTAATCACTGATCACACAAGGACACCTCCTCTTATGTTCTGCACTCCTAGTTCTAACCGTGAAATGTCACCTAAGTACCTGCAATGATGAGGGTTAGAAGAGCCACCATCGTAATGACGTCTTTGTCTCCGGCTTCTAAGAATAAGCTGGGAGGTGTCTTAAGCAAACAAATTCCGCGTGTTTATTTTCATAGTGTATCCAGTTAGACAAAGGCTGCCAAAAGCGTGCTGACACGGATGGGGTAACTATTACTATTATTATACAGTTACAAAACAACTCAAGACAAAGGGGTTAGGAGGGACCTGTTTGTGAGAGCTTACCATCTACAAGGGAGGGGTAAGTGATACAAAAAAGGTAATGAGTTGATGGAGAATGTAAAAGTTTGGTTGTTAGGTGACAGCGAGAGAGGCTTTTGTGAAAAGATGAGTTTATGGGGATCACCTCAAGGTGGACAGAGTAGGAGATAGCCGGACAGGTTGGGGGTAGGGAGTTCCAGAGAATGAAAGAGGCTTCCATAAAGAGATGAGTTTTTAGGGTTTACCTAAAAGGAGAAAAGAGTAGGAGATAGCTTGATACGTTGGGGTAGGGAGTTCCCGAGAATGGAAGAGGCTTCCATAAACAGATGAGTTTTTAGGGATGATCTAAAGGTGGACAGAGTAGGGGAGTTGAGTTGATGGAGAATGTAAAAGTTTGGTTGTTGGGTAACAGCGAGAGAGGCTTTTGTGAAAAAATGAGTTTATGGGGATCACCTCAAGGTGGACAGAGTAGGAGATAGCCGGACAGGTTGGGGTAGGGAGTTCCCGAGAATGGAAGAGGCTTCCATAAAGAGATGAGTTTTTAGGGGCCACTTAAGAGGAGGAAAGAGTAGGAGATAGCTTAATACATGGGGGTAGGGAGTTCCAGAGAATGGGAATGGGTTCTGTGAAGAGGTAACCTCTTCACAGAAGCTTTAGGGATGTTTAGGGATTACCTATAGGCGGGACAGAGTAGTTTATAGCCGGGCAGGTTGGAGTAGGGCGTTCCAGAGAATGGGTGAGGTATCCATGAAGCAATCGTCCACATTTGGGTAATCCCTAAAAACTAGAGTAGTTGATAGCCAGAGAATGTGAGAGGCTACTGTGAAGAGATGAGTTTTTAGGGATGACCTAAGGGTGGAAAGAGTAGGAGATAGCTGGACAGGTTGGGGGTAGGGAGTTCCCGAGAATGGAAGAGGCTTCCATAAAGAGATGAGTTTTTAGGGATCACCTAAAAGTAGCAAAGAGTAGGAGATGGCTTGATAAATTGGGGTAGGGAGTTCCAGAGAATGGGAAAGGGTTCTGTGAAGAGGTAACCTCGTCACAGAAGCTTTAGGGATGTTAAGGGATTACCTATAGGCGGACAGAGTAGTTTATAGCCGGACTGGTTGGAGTAGGGCCTTTCTAGAGAATGGGTGAGGCATCCATCCATGAGATTGTCCACATTTGGGTAATCCTCTAAAAACTAGAGTAGTTGCTAGCCAGAGAATGTGAGAGGCTTCTGTGAAGAGATGAGTTTTTAGGGATGACCTAAGGTGGACAGAAGGAGATAGCCGGACAGATTGTGATCGGGAGTTCCAGAGAAAGGGAGAGGCTTCTGTGAAGAGATGAGTTTTTAGAGATCACCTAAGGGCGGACAGAGTAGGAGATAGCTGGATAGGTTGAAGTAGGGAGTTCGCAAAGACATTCGTTTTTAGGGATCGCCTAAAGGTTTTACGCCGCCCCTCAACCACTGGTGTGAATGAGCCCTGAGAGATTAGTTTATAAACTGGTAAACTTAACAGAAAAAAAATACATTTCCCCAAAACTATATAGTTTCCCTATAAATTACACCTCAACTCCTTCTCCATTCAAAACTAAAAGAAAGTTTTGTCTGGAGTTGAATTCAGTTTTGTACTGTGCTGTCAATCTAGCACTGACAACTAAGCTGACAGGAGGAGCGAGCAGAGAAAGCCAGTGTGGCGGCTGGTGCTTCATTTTTTGGGGGGGCGGCAAACAAACCACCCGAACCCCCCCGTCCGTTCGAGCGATCAAGGACCCCACCACCCCCAGGCGATTGGCAAGCAAACCCAACCCCCTCACTCGCTTGTTTGCACACCACCCCCACACTTACCCCATACAGTTCGCGGGCAGCTTCCCCCTGCTTCTGCTCCCAGCCAATACAGTCACTTCTCCAATCGGGTCCTAAAACCCGCTTCCTGATTGGCCAGAAGGAGAAGCAGGAGGACAATAGTGAATATTAATTAGCTATTGTCACACAACTGGGTGGGCTTGGTGTGCAGTGCTCTGCACCCCGAGCTCACCCTTTTTTGAAGCCAATTAGATTATTTTTTGTTGGGTTTTTTTTTTTTTTGTTTGTTTGTTTTTAATACGTTTTATTATAATTTTGTTGATTTTAACAGTATTTTATATGTTTTTAACCACTTGATCACCGAAAGGTTTTACCCCCTTCATGACCAGGGCATTTATTGCTATTCAGCACTGCACTACTTTTAACTGGTAATTGCGCGGTCATGCAACGCTGTACTCAAACGAAATTTATATCATTTTTATCACAAAAATAGAGCTTTCTTTTTTGGTGGTATTTGATCACCACTGTCTTTTTCTTATTTTTATATAAGCAAAAAAAAGACTGAAAATTTTGAAAAAAAACCAAAAACAATATTTTCTGCATTCCGTTATAAAACATATCCAATAAAAACGAAATTTGATATAAATTTAGGCCAAAATGTATCCTGCTACATGTCTTTGGTAAAAAACATACTACATTTTTGGAGACACTATACTATTGGGGACACTATACTATTGGGGACACTAGTATAGTTCAGATGGTGATCAAGATACTGATCCGACACCTATACTAGTAATGGTGGTGATCAGCGACTTATAGTGTGACTGTAATTGACATTGGAGTTGATTTACTAAAGGCAAATATACTGTGCACTTTGCAGCTGTACTCTGCAAGTGCAATTGCTCCAGAGCTTATGAAATGAGGGGAAGCTCTGCTGACTTCCATCATTCAATCATGCGCAAGCAAAAAAATGCAGTTTTTTTTATTTTCCATGCTTGTGATTGGCTATTCTTTGCAAAGTGAAGCTTCACCTCATTTACTAAGATCGAGACCAGCTGAACTTGCATAGTACACAGTGTATTTGCCTTTAGTAAATCAACCCCAGAGGCTGGGAGGGATACTAACTAACACTGACATCACCAGTGACACCAATACAGTGATCAGTGATAATACCGTACTAATGGGTGACGAGTGATCAGAAGGGCAATCAAGGGGTTAACAGTGTGTCAAACAAGTGTCTTTGTGCTGCTTTTATTCATAGGATCTGGCGGTTTTGTCTCTCTGAACCAGTGGCGGAATTATCAGGGTCGCTGCAGTCGCACATGCGACTGGGCCCTGTAATTTCACCAATTCAGGGGGGGCCCGCCGCCCGCCAGTGTGAGAGGCCCGCCGCCTGTCCGTTCGCTAGTGTGAGGGGCCCGCCCGTCCACTCTGGCTGCTGTTGTGAGGGCAGCATGTGTCAGTTTGTTCCGCCGCGGGGAGGGGGGCTTTTGCTCGCTGAGCGGAGAGAGAGAAGGCAGAGGCAGCGCTGATACTATGGACCGCCCCGCCCCCGCCTATCCAGAGACAGAGAGAATGTAGGGAGGCGGGGCGGACACTGCTGACATCAAGTAAGAGAAGGAGGGGGAGGAGCTGCAGGAGGTCGCGGCCGCTGTGTAAGGACTGGAGTAGAGACAGTGACACGTGGAGCGCAGGGAGCCGAGAGAGACACAGAGCAATGACAGCAAGTAAGTGTCTCTGATCCCGGCACCCAGCGCTGCCAATGAACCCAGTCTCCACCACCACTGCTGATTCCATCCCACCACTGAAACTGATCCCACCCCCAGCACTGACACTCATACCCCCCCACCAGCACAGCCACTCATCCCCCCAGCACTGACTGACACTGATCCCACCCCCCCAGCACTGACACCCATACCCCCCACCAGCATGAGTGTCAGTGCTGGGGGGGGTGGGATCAGTGTCAGTCATCCCCCCAGCACTGACACTGATTCCACCCCCCCCACCAGCACAGCCACTCATCCCCCCAGCACTGACTGACACTGATCCCACCCCCTAGCACTGACACTCATACCCCCAACCAGCACAGCCACTCATCCCCCCAGCACTGACACTCATTCCACCCCCCCACCAGCACTGACACTCATTCCACCCCCCCTCCCCGCACTGACACCCATCACCCCAGCACTGACACTCATTCCACCCCCCACCAGCACTGACACTCATTCCACCCCCCTCCCCACACTGACACTCATCCCCCCCAGCACTGACACCCATCCCCCTAGCACTGACACTCATTCCACCCCCCCCCACCAGCACTGGCACTCATTCCACCCCCCCTCCCCGCACTGACACTCATCACCCCAGCACTGACAATCATCCCCCCAGCACTGACACTCATTCCACCCCCCCCACCAGCACTGACACTCATTCCACCCCCCTCCCCACACTGACACTCATCCCCCCAGCACTGACACTCATCCCCCTAGCACTAACACTCATTCCACCCCCCCACCAGCACTGACACTCATCCCACCCCCCCTCCCCGCACTGACACTCATCCCCCCAGCACTGACACTCATACCCCCAGCACTGACTGATACTGATCCCACCCCCCCAGCACTGACACTCATACCCCCCTATCAGCACAGCCACTCACCCCCCCAGCACTGACTGACACTGATCCCACCCCCCCAGCACTGACACTCATACCCCCCCCCCACCAGCACAGCCACTCATCCCCCCAGCACTGACTGACACTAATCCCACCCCTCACTGATCCCAGCCCCCACTCATTTAACCCCCCCACCAGCACAGCAACTCATCCCCCCAGCACTGACTGACACTAATCCCACCCCTCACTGATCCCAACCCGCACTCATTCCACCCCCCCTCCAGCACTGACTGACACTGATCCCACCCCCAGCACTGACACTCATACCCCCCCACCAGCACAGCCACTCATCCCCCCCACCACTGAAACTGATTCCACCCCTCAGCACAGCCACTCATCCCCCCAGCACTGACACTCATTCCACCCCCCTCCCTGCACTGACACTCATCCCCCCACCACTGACACTCATTCCACCCCCCCACCAGCACAGTCATCCCATCCCCCCAGCACTGACACTCACCCCATCCCCCCAGCACTGACACCCCATCCCCCCCAGCACTGGCACTCACCCCATCCCCCCAGCACTGCCACTCATCCCACCCACCCACCACTGCCACTCATCCCATTCCCCCCAGCACTGACAATCATTCCACCCCCCCCACCAGCACAGCCACTCATCCCCCCAGCACTGCCACTCATTGCACTTCCCCACCAGCACTTACACTCATTCCACCCCCCCTGCACTGACACTCATCCCCACAGCACTGACACTGATCCCACCCCCCCAGCACAGAGACTCATCCCCCCAGCACAGCCACTCATCCCCCCAGCACTGACACTCATTCCACCCCCCCACCAGCACAGTCATCCCACCCCCCCCAGCACTGACACTCACCCCATCCCCCCCAGCACTGCCACTCATCCCACCCACCACTGCCACTCATCCCATTCCCCCAGCACTGACACTCACCCCCCCCCCCCAGCAATCCCACTCATCCCATCCCCCCAACACTGTCACTCATCCCATCCCACCAGCAGGGATGTATGTACAGGAGTTGCCGGGGTCACAATTGCATGCTCCAGGGTTCCCGTGCAGCCCCCTGTACACCCTGGATAGGAGGGGTGGCATATAGAGGAACCGTTCCCCTTAATTTTCCGCCTGCAGCTGAAAGGCTGCAGGAGGAAAATGAAGGGGAACGGTTCCTCTATATGCCACCCCTCGCTGTCCACCACCTGCTGCCCCAAGCTCCTGTGTACTCTTTGGCCCCCCTCATCCCCCTCAGTGCTGTCGGGTTCCCCCCTCTCCTCTCCTTCCCGGCTGCTGCGAGGGGAATGCTTGAAAGACCCAGCCTTGGGGCAGCAAAGGGAGTAAATCCGGGCCTGCCTCCAGTACCACCACCACCCCCTCCAGTACAGCCCCCCCCCCAGTACCACCCCCCCTCCAGTACCACCATCACCCCCTCCAGTACCACCCCCCCTCCAGAACCACCCCCCCTCCAGTACCACCACCACTCCCCCTCCTGTCAGTACCACTCCCCCTCCAGTCAGTACCACTCCCCCTCCAGTCAGTACCACTCCCCCTCCAGTCAGTACCACTCCCCCTCCAGTCAGTACCACTCCCCCTCCAGTCAGTACCACTCCTCCTCCAATACCACCACCACCCCCCTCCAGTACCACCCCCCTCCAGTACCATCCCCCCTCCAGTAACACTCCCCTCCAGTACCACCACCACTCCCCCTCCAGTCAGTACCACTCCCCCTCCAGTCAGTACCACTCCCCCTCCAATACCACCACCACCCCCCCTCCAGTACCACCCCCCCTCCAGTACCACCCCCCTCCAGTACCAGTGGAAAAAAATATAGTATCAAAATCATGCTTTTCGTGGGGGGGCCCTTTATGATTTCTTGCACCGGGGCCCTGAGGTTTCTAGTTACGCCACTGCTCTGAACTCAGAGTGGATTTCAAGGAGAACAAACAACCAGATCACTGTTCTGTGTGTTTGTAAACACAGGACTCTGTGCTGTGATTGGCCACAGCCGATCAGCAGGTATACAGCCAAAATCTTTTGGCGGAAACCTGCTGACAAACTCGTACTGTGTCCAATCAGTGAAAACCAGGAAGTGGATCGCAATGCATCCATATGTTGCCATGCCTGGCTGTGCCGCCTACTTGCAGTAAATGTACTGTTAGCAGGCGGTAAGTGGTTAATACATTTTATTATAATTAATTTTTTTGTTTTTAAATAAAATTATATAACAAATCCCTATGTGACAGCATTGGTCAGGTGACAGGTACTCGGTATGGAGACATTGGGGGTCTATTAGACCAGGGGTCGTCAACCACAAGACCGCGGCCCACTATTAGGCCGTGGCCTTTCTGCAGCCAGGCCGCGGGTGGCTGGCATGAGAGAGCTGGGCGGCCGGTATAAGAGAGCCAGGTGGGCAGCATGAGACAGCCGGGCATATGAGAGCCGGGTGCATGAGAGAAGCAAGCGACCGGGCAAGCCATGACAATTCACATCTGGTGGCAGGCAGTGTGGCAAGTGACATTCCGCATCTGGTGACAGGCAACGCGGCAGGTACGTGGCAAATGACATTCCACATCTGGTGACAGGCAACATGGCAGGTGACGTGGCAAGTGACAATTCACATCTGGTGGCAGGCAGCGTGGCAAGTGACATGTCACATCTGGTGACAGGCAACGAGGCAGGTGACGTGGCAAGTGACAATCCACATCTGGTGGCAGGCAGCGTGGCAAGTAACAGTTCACATCTGGTGGTAAGTGACAATCCATATCTGGTGGCAGGCAGCGTAGCAAGTAACAATCCACATCTGGTGGCAGGCAGTGTGGCAAGTAACAATTCACATCTGGTGGCAGGCAGCATGGCAAGTGATGTCACATCTGATGACCAGGCAACGAGGCAGGTGACGTGGCAAGTGACAATCCACATCTGGTGGCAGGCAGCGTGGCAAGTAACAATACACATCTGGTGCTAAGTGACAATCCATATCTGGTGGCAGGCAGCGTAGCAAGTAACAATCCACATCTGGTGGCAGGCAGTGTGGCAAGTAACAATCCACATCTGGTGGCAGGCAGCATGGCAAGTGATGTCACATCTGGTGACGGGCAACGAGGCAGGTGATGTGGCAAGTGACAGTCCACATCTGGTGGCAGGCAGCGTGGCAAGTGAGAATCCACATCTGGTGGCAGGCAGTGTGGCAGGTGGCCATCCACATCTGGTGGGAGGCAGTGTGGCAAATGACTGTCTGCATCTGGTGGCAGGCGACGTAG
Source organism: Lithobates clamitans (assembly GCA_037952925.1). Classification (NCBI taxonomy): domain Eukaryota; kingdom Metazoa; phylum Chordata; class Amphibia; order Anura; family Ranidae; genus Lithobates; species Lithobates clamitans. Next base: position 291,010 of record JBBGZY010002069.1, on the reverse strand, counting down.
CAAGTGACACGCTCAGGGCTCCCACTGATACTGCATTATGGTGAGTTGAACTATTTCATTTATTACTACAATGTAATAATAGAAATAATGCGATTCAATCACCCTGACACCATATCAAGCATGGTGCCATGAGGATTGAAGCGCTAACACCAGCCATTGCCCTGACAAATTGCCCGTAAAAAATCGCTTACCCCCCGCGTGCCCCTGGTCTTTGGCACGATTTTCTACCAGGCAGCCGGTCCCCGGTGCCCAAAAGGTTGGGGGCCGCTGTATTGGACCCCTATGCCTCTTCTGGTCCTCCAAAGCAGATATAACTGAGCAGAGATCTGTATGCGCTTTTGGAGAGTTCCCCTCACTTCCTGTCTCCCTAAAATGTCAGCAGGACAGGAAGTGAAGGTAAAAGCCTTTAATGGAGTCCCAGATAACATTGAAAACCTGACAGGGGTTCTGATCCTTCCCTGCTCTATCCAAAACAAGTTTTGGCTGGACGTCCACTTTAAACTTTAAGGAATTTGGAATGTAACAGGTAACCCAATGACCGTATATAATTCATGCATCCATCGTTCCAGCATTTTACATCATTTCTTCAAGGTAGAAAAAAAAAAATAATAGAAGTTTTATTGAACATGAGGAAACAACTTCTCCTTTAGCAAACACTTAAATCCCATTACAGCAGGTCATAACTCTTCATACAACAAATATATACCTGTGTATTGAGCCTTAACCCCAATATGAACCCTAATTTATACTTCAAACCTCTTCCTCCTCTTCAACCTGCAGCCAACTCCTTCATGACCAGAGATATTTTTGCAGAGTAAAATCCAGTCAGAAAGCTTTAGTTAATGTACAGGGAACATTCTTCCCATCACTGACCACGAATGTAAGGAACATTCTTCCCATCACTGACCACCAATGTAAGGAACATTCTTCCCATCACTGACCACCAATGTAAGGGACATTCTTCTCACTGATCACCAATGTAAGGAACATTCTTCTCACTGATCACCAATGTAAGGAACATTCTTCCTATCACTGACCACCAATGTAAGGAACATTCTTCTCACTGATCACCAATGTAAGGAACATTCTTCCCACTGATCACCAATGTAAGGAACAATCTTCCCACTGATCACCAATGTAAGGAACATTCTTCCTATCACTGACCACCAATGTAAGGAACATTCTTCTCACTGATCACCAATGTAAGGGACATTCTTCCCACTGATCACCAATGTAAGGAACATTCTATTCACTGATCACCAATGTAAGGAACATTCTTCCCACTGATCACCAATGTAAGGAGCATTCTTCCCACTGATCACCAATGTAAGGAACATTCTTCTCACAGATCACCAATGTAAGGAACATTCTTCCCACTGATCACCAATGTAAGGAACATTCTTCTCACTGACCACCAATGTAAGGAACATTCTTCTCACTGATCACCAATGTAAGGAACATTCTTCCCACTGATCACCAATGTAAGGAACATTCTTCCCACTGACCATCAATGTAAGGAACATTCTTCTCACTGATCACCAATGTAAAGGACATTCTTCACACTGATCACCAATGTAAGGAACATTCTACCACTGATCACCAATGTAAGGAACATTCTACCACTGATCACCAATGTAAGGAACATTCTACCACTGATCACCAATGTAAGGAACATTCTTCTCACTGACCACCAATGTAAGGAACATTCTTCTCACTGATCACCAATGTAAGGAGCATTCTTCTCACTGATCACCAATGTAAGGAACATTCTTCTCACTGACCACCAATGTAAGGAACATTCTTCTCACTGATCACCAATGTAAGGAGCATTCTTCCCACTGACCACCAATGTAAGGAACATTCTTCCCACTGATCACCAATGTAAGGAACATTCTTCCCACTGATCACCAATGTAAGGAACATTCTTCCCACTGATCACCAATGTAAGGAACATTCTTCTCACTGATCACCAATGTAAGGAGCATTCTTCCCACTGATCACCAATGTAAGGAACATTCTTCTCACTGATCACCAATGTAAGGAACATTCTTCTCACTGATCACCAATGTAAGGAACATTCTTCCCACTGGCCACCAATGCAGAGGGGGAACTAGAACTTTTGGGCCCCCCCCCCCCCCCGGTGCAAGAAACCATGAAGGACCCCCCTGGCCCCCGAACGGGGCCCTTCCCACTACTCCTGGGGCTCTTTATTATGGTCTTGCAGCAGGCCACAATCCCCACAGTGGGCGGAACACCAGAGCCCAGGGGCAAGTGCAATCTTTGCAACCCTGTTAGTTCCACCACTGGTGTCAGTAGTGTATTTTTGTTGTTATATTTTGTATTATTTTTTTACAATTTCATTTTTATTTTTTTTTTACATATTTTTTTTTTTTTTTTAGGACTTTCATTGGGGGGCTTTGGTGAAATATCAGAGGTGTAAACAGAGCCCTGATTTCTCACTTTTGAGACAGAGAAAGGGGCTGAGGACAGATTCATTCAGCCTCAGTTGCACAGAATGAATGAACAGGAATAGCTCAGTACAGAAACAGATTGCTATGCCTCAACTATTTATGAATAAAACAAAACAGAGAGTCGGTGACCGGTACCGATCATTAAGACAAGGAAGGGGCAGGTAAATGACAGTTACCAGCCTCTTCCCCTCTCTCCATCCTGGCAGATCCCCCACAACAGCTGGGGGGAGGGGGAAACCCGACAGTGTTGTCCCTCCTATCCAGCTTTCTCTTCTTTCTGCTGCTCCCAGCCCTGTGTGCTCCCCTGCCCCCCCCCCCCCCCCCAGCTCTGCCGGCTTTTCCCCTTCCCTTTTTCCCCGGGCTGCTGCAGGGGATGTGTCAGGAGAGCAGGAAAGGGGTCGGTAAATAGGTTATTTATTGGCCCCTGCCTTTTCTGAATGAACAGAGTCAGTGATCGGTACCATCAGCTCCTGTGTCCATTCATAACTGAAGCATAGGAAACTGTTTCCTATGCTTCAGTTTGCGAATGAACAGGAAGCTCTGTACACAGCTCTTCCTGCCCATTCATTCTGTTCTGCTGAGGCTGCAGAGATGGAGATTGAGGGCTGTGTCCTCATTCTCCTTTTTCTGCCTCAAAGGTAAAACATCAGACCCCTGACATTTCACCAAAGCCCCCCAATAAAAAAATCGATGTCCTTTTTTTCCCCCCACAAATAGAGCTTTCTTTGATGGTATTTGATCACCTCTGCGGTTTTTATTATTTGTGCTATAAACAAAAAAAGACCAACATTCTTTGAAAAACAAAAAACAATATTTTTTTTAATTTCTGCTATAAAATATATCCAATAAAAATCTTTAAAACAAAATCGAATTTCTTCATCAGTTTAGGCCGATATGTATTCTCCTACATATTTTTGGTAAAAAAAAAAATCCCAATAAGAGTATATTGATTTGTTTGCGCAAAAGTTATAGCGTCTACAAACTGTGGGATATTTTTATGGGCTTTTTATTGTTTTTACTAGTAATAGCGGCGATCAGTGATTTTTAGCGGGACTGCGACATTGCGGTGGACAAATCTGACACCTAAGCCGTGTACACACAAGCGGAATGTCCGACAGAAAAAGTCAGACGGAAGCTTTTCATCGTATATTCCGATCGTGTGTGTGCCCCATCGGACTTTTTTTTTTCCGAAAATTCTGACGGACCTAGAAATGGAACATGTTCTAAATATTTCCGACAGAACCAATTCCTATCGGGAAAAACGCTCATCTGTATGTTGTACCAGATGGACCAAAAACGATGCATGCTCTGAAGCAAGTACAAGACGGAAGCTATTGGCTATTGAACTTCCTTTTTCTAGTCCCGTCGTACGTGTTGTACGTCACCACGTTCTGGACGGTCGGACTTTGGTTTGACCGTGTGTTTGCAAGACCGCTTGAGCGGAGTTCCGTCGGAGAAACCTTCGGAGTTTATTCCGACGGCAAAACCGGTTGTGTGTATGCGGCATTGTTTGGGGACCAGTGACACCAATGCAGTGATCAAAAAAAAAAAGCACTGTCACTGTATAAATGACACTGGCAGGAAAGGGGTTAATATCAGGGGCGAGCAAAGGGTTAAGTGTGCTCCTAGGGAGTGCTTTCTAACTAAGGGGGGGGGGGTGGAATGCTTTGACTGGAGGAAAACAGAGATCCGTGTTTCTGCTTAGCAGAAACACAAAATCTCTACCTCCCTCACAGAATGGTGGTCTGCTTTGTTTACATAGGCAGACCGCCGTTCTGCCTCTCCTCGTGCACGAAATCACATACAGGTATGTGATTTCAGGCAGCCGGGCCGCCCTGCCGCAGTATATATGTGGTGGGTTGTCCGCAAGCAGTTAAAAAGAAAAAAGGATTACAATCCCTTTAGGTGTATCTGGCTGGAATAATGGCTTCCAGGTTTAGTGACCGTCTTGTTTCTTCATATAGGGACTCATAAACAGAGTTAAAAGATCATTAAACCTAAAAACAAATATGTATTATATTGCAATGTACCAGTCTAATGACTATTGATTTTCTTTTTTTTCCCTTTTTAATTTTTTTTATTTTTTATATATATATATTTTATTTTTACTTGGTAATCTTGTAAGGGACACACTTCCTGTTTTAGGGTGACATCCTAAGACACGAAATGTCTTATGCAACCAATCTTCTAACTGATTGGTCGCTATGCCCCTTTTCCATATCCATTCATGAGAATTGTGCAAAAAACAAAATGCTCTTCAAGCTGTTTTCTCCCCCTTATGGGCAGTAGTGAAATACCACATTATGGCCACTAGATGGAGCTGATGTGCACAGGAAACACATACGTTTTCTAAAGACGCAATATAGCAATTCTAAATAATGCTACTAGAGTACATGTCAAACACAAGGCCCGCCAGCCCATTTCGTGTGGCCCTCGCAACCCTGGGCTTTTTTTTTTCAGCCAGAAACCCCTGCACACCCCTAAACTCTGCAGTCTGTATGTAGCGCACTCCTCAATCCTACACTGGTTTGCTTGCGTCTATCTAGCAAGGTTACTTTGTGGTATAAGCAAGGAAGCTGAGATGTCTGCAGTGTGTAAAATGTGCTTTTACTATACAAAGATGCTGTACATACAGGACTATTGCAATATTAGGAATACAATACAAGACTGACCGATATAACAAGCAAAATGCCTAGCAAATGAACAGCCTATGGTCTCTAACAGTACAAATACACTTAAAAGTTACTTAACTTCTGTTACTGTATGTTCGTGATTTCCATTGGCAACGATTCTCCTTGGGACCAGGCACTTTTCTTGTATGTTGAGTGGCTTCTGATCTTAAAGCATGATGATGTGTGTCTTCCCAGTCTCTACTGACTTTTTATTTGTACAAGTTTGTAGACAAACGTTAATGGTTACAAACTTGTTTCCATAACAGCCGACTAATAGTCATTCTTTCAGTTTGAGAGCCCCTCTTACCTGCTTACTGTAGCCTACAGGCAATAGCCTAATAGCCTGTCAACTGAATATAACAATGGTATCTATGTACCCATTGTATGCAACAACATTTGAGAAATCTACTCAAGCCAAAACCTGACAAAAAAAAAATCTATGAGCAACCACTATTGTGCCATGTAATGTTATGTCTGATTAAGTTAAAAAGTCATATTTTCACAAACACAACACATACACACTTGTGCACATTGCACTCCTGAACTCTGCACTCTGTACGTAGCAAACCCCTGAACTCTGCACATTGTGCACGCCTGAATCCTGCGCTTGGTACATAGCCCACCCCTGAACTTTGCAATCTGTACATAGCCCTCCCCTGAATCCCGCACTCTGTACATAGCACACCCCTGAACGCTGCAACCTGTACATAGCGCACCCCTGAACTCTGCACTGTGTACATAGCACACCCCTAAATCCTGCACTTGGTACATAGCCCCCCCCCGGAACGCTGCACTCAGTACATAGCGCACCCCTGAACTCTGCAATCTGTACATAGCGCACCCCTGAATCCTCACTTGGTACGTAGCGCACCCCTGAACTCTGCACTCTGTACTTAGCGCATTCCTGAACTCTGTACATAGCGCACCCCTGCACTCTGCACTCTGTACATAGCGCACCCCTGAATCCTGCAATCTGTACTTGGCACACCCTTGAATCCTCACTTGGTACATAGCACACCCCTGAACTCTGCAATCTGTACATAGCGCACCCTTGAATCCTCACTTGATACATTGCGCACCCCTGAACTCTGCACTCTGTACATAGCGCACCCCTGAATCCTGTACTTGGTACATTGCGCACCCCTGAACTCTGCACTTGGTACATAGTGCACCCCTGAATCCTGCACCTGGTACATAGCGCACCCCTGAACTCTGCACTCGGTACATAGTGCACCCCTGAACTCTGCAATCTGTACATAGCACACCCCTGAATCCTGCAATCTGTACATAGCACACCCCTGAATCCTGCACTTGGTACATAGTGCACCCCTGAATCCTGCATTTGGTACATAGTGCACCCCTGAATCCTGCACCTGGTACATAGCGCACCCCTGAACTCTGCACTCGGTACATAGTGCACCCTGAACTCTGCAATCTGTACATAGCGCACCCCTGAACTCTGCAATCTGTACATGGCACACCCCTGAATCCTGCACTTGGTACATAGTGCACCCCTGAATCCTGCACTTGGTACATAGTGCACCCCTGAATCCTGCACTTGGTACAAAGCGCACCCCTGAACTCTGCACTCAGTACATAGCGCACCCCTGAACTCTGCAATCTGTACATAGCGCACCCCTGAACTCTGCAATCTGTACATAGCACACCCCTGAATCCTCACTTGGTACATAGCGCACTCCTGAACTCTGCACTTGGTACATAGCGCACTCCTGAATCCTGCACTCTGTACATAGCGCACCCCTGAATCCTGCAATCTGTACATAGCGCACCCCTGAATCCTGCACTTGGTGCATAACACACTCCTTTACTCTGCACTCTGTACATAACGCACTCTTGGTATTTACTGCCCCTTTAAGATTCTCCCACTGGTAGTGCAGTTTGGCCACACCCATCATTTGATGCAATTCGATGGGGTGGGTGGGGGGGTTCTGGATAAATTTAGGTAGTCTTACAAATACAACTGGCCCTTTTGAGGGCAACAATAATGCTGATGCGACTCTCAGTGAAATGGAGTTTGACACCCCTGCGCTAGAGGGAAATAAATAACCAATTGCTCATTTTTGTTATATTCTTGAATGTGACACCCTATCGCTTGTTAGGCTTAGTTCACACTGGTATTAAGAGCAGGCGTTTGACAGGCATTAAAAACGCCCCTAAAACGCCTATGCACAAGATATAATAGACAGCACATCGTGCTGTTCGCACCAAGCGTTAGCGTTGCACCGCTTCAAAATTGAAGCCTCATGTCGAGTCAGGAAGCGTTTGAAGCCTTTCAACGCCTCCCATTCAAGTCTATGGTAACGCTCCGGCAGGCTTTTCAGCATGGTATCGATGCGGTTGCGGCGCATTAAAATGAGTCACTTTCCATTGTGGGGCGGTTTTAACTTTCATCAAACGCTACGAAACTGCGCATAGGGCATTCTAAAGCTCATTGACGCCTAATACTAATGCCATACGAACGCTATAGGAGCGTTTGTTGAGCGCCAGAAATTTTGGTCAAGTGTGAACACGCCCTTACAAAGATGTATGTGTTTAGTATACTCCTCGGCTCCATCTAGTGGTCATAATGCGGTATTCTACTATTGTTCCTAACAAAACAACATTCGTTTAGGTGAGAAAATAGCCCATTTAATTACATAACGTTTTATATTCACACGCAGCGCAATTGTACATGTGGATTCGTTGGATGAATGGCTACATTATTATTATTACTTTTATTTAACCACTTCGATATACGTCCTAACTTTGAAGCGGAATATCGTTGTTATGGCAGCAGTTAGCTGCCTCAACCCCGGTATCCTCTTTTTCGGCCGGCGGTCCGGTTTTCGATAATAGTGGTCTCTGCAGCGGATTCGCCGCAAGATCACTTTTATCAGCGGTGGGAGAGGGGCCTTCCGCTACTTACCGGAGCCGTCGGCAGTGGCGGAGGCGATCGGAGGCCCTTCTCTGCTGGGTATGGAGACGAGTGAGGGGAAGATGGCCCCCACCATCTCCATACCATTGCAGGGCGGAAGCGACGTCAAAATGTTACTTCCGCCCATAGCTCTTAAAGGGCTATTTTTATTTTTTTTTTAATCACAATTTTTTTTTTAATTGCATTTTAGTGTAAATATGAGATGTGAGGTCTTTTTGACCCCAGATCTCATATTTAAGAGGTCCTGTCATGCTTTTTTTCTATTACAAGGGATGTTTACATTCCTTGTAATAGGAATAAAAGTGACGCATTTTTTTTTTAAAGAACAGTGTAAAAATAAATGGTAAAATAAGAGAAAAAAAAATGTAAACGCGCCCCGTCCCAAGGAGCTCGCGTGCAGAAGCGAACGCATACATGAGTAGCGCCCGCATATGAAAACAGTGTTTAAACTACACATACGAGGTATTTGCGCGATCGGTAGATCGAGAGCAATAATTCTAGCCCTAGACCTCCTCTGTAACTCAAAACATGCAACCTGTAGAATTTTTTTTAAACGTCGCCTATGAAGATTTTTAAGGGTAACGTTTTTTTTTCGCCATTCCACAAGCGGGTGCAATTTTGAAGTGTGACATGTTGGGTATCAATTTACTCGGCGTAACATTATCTTTCACAATATAAAAAAAAATTGGGCTAACTTTACTGTTGTCTTATTTTTTAATTCAAAAAAGTGTTTTTTTTTCCCCAAAAAAGTGCGCTTGTAAAGACCGCTGCGCAAATACGGTGTGACAGAAAGTATTGCAACGACCGCCATTTTATTCTCTAGGGTGTTAGAAAAAAAAAATGTATAAAGTTTGGGGGTTCTAAGTAATTTTCTAGCAAAAAACAAAACAAAACAGTTTTTAACTTGTAAACAGCAAATCTCAAAAAAGAGGCTCGGTCCTTAAGTGGTTAAATAAATGGACCCCTTTAGTGTTAATGCCCACCAGGACCATTAGAGAGGGAGAATTGGCACAGGCACTTGACAGGAGATCTAATCCTTCTGTACTTTATATATATATATATATAGATAAATATAGATCTATATCTATCTATATATACATCTATATATATAGATATAGATATATAGATAGATAGATATCTCTATAGATAGATATAGATATAGATATAGATATATATAGATAGATAGAGATATATATAGATATATATCTCTATCTATATCTAAAAGTTTCAGCTTTTTGGATCTGTTTGCTCACCTGGAGGAAGAGTTCCTGCAGGCAGACTGTTGGGCTGTGTGATACGGGAACCGCATGCAAAATCCTCTGCTTTTCCCCGCAGCACACATAAAACACGCATTCCTTTTGCAGGCAAGCAGAGGTGCCCCTAAAGCCGTATTAAACCCCATAAGCAAACCTTTAATATATTGCAGCTTACCAATTCTTGCATGTGGTGGCTGCATTCATTTTTTTTTTTTTTTTAAGGCTGTCTTTCTCTTATTTTCACCCGGTGATCCGACCTGCGAATCTGTTTGTAGCAGTTAGTGTTAAAAAAAAACCATTTACCACCGGCAGGGGTGCTTACAATAATCCTTTTATCCCAAAAGGAAAAACAAAAAACAAAAAATGGTTTGCTTTATATGATTATAAAGTGTGAGCTGGAGTTTTGCTTCATTTTGTTAATGCATCCAAATTTGCTAAAACATCTATCACTCCCCCCCCCCACCCCCCCTTCTTCCGCATACTGACAATGCTGCTATCCAAAGGTGCCCCCCCTGTGCTCCTTCATCCAGAGTAGGGGGGACGCTCTAATACAGGAGGTGGCCAGATCGCCAGCTGAAAACAGCGGGGGGGGGGAATAAAGCCTAAAAGAGAAAACAAATGCAGCCAACCACGTCTAACGATCGTTAAGCTGCAACGTATTACATGATTGGTTTTGGGTTACCAGTTTTTGAATTGTGTGAGAATTCGCACAAAGTGCCGTGTTTTTTGGCGCGATGCGAGTTTAAAAAAAAAAGGGGTAAAGCACTTTTTTGGGTGTGACTTCGCTGTGGTAGCGAGTGCATTTAAATCAATGGGCTGCCCTGCCGTAACACGCGGCAACGCGCGTTGCGCTGACACGACTGTGCACCTAGCGAGCTGCCATCACTGTGTTCCTTACCTTGTTCCTGATATTTCTCCTCCGTCTCTGTCCTGCTCGCTCTCCGACGTCTGGAACCTTCTGCGGGCCAAGGAAGGTCGACTTTGAGAAAAATTGGATGTATTTGTGGACAAAAACGACAATAATGTTCTCAAACCAGAGCTCAGCTCTTACCTGACCGGACTGTATACATTCCACCCAATGAAAAATGATCAACTCAATTGACACCCAATACTGCCGTGTCAGCATACCATCCAAACTGTCATCTTTGGGGACAATTGTTGTTAAGGAAGTAGCCAGAGGACAGTCATCCCCTGGGGTGTGCCTTGCCTCTTTCTAAGTTAATGGTTCTCTAAAGTAAGGCAGGCCATAGACGGAGCAAATTCCTTTCCTGCAACCACGGACACAGCCACCAACACAGACCCTCCATTGTGTTCTCCCAGGCGGAGGAAGGGGGGGACGGGGGGACAGTGATTAATAATATTATAATTGCATGTAAAATCCAGCAGGCTGGTTGTACCCAGGGGCGGCCCGTCCATTAAGGGCACATGGGCGCCGCCTCCACCTATCCATGCATCTGGCCCCCTTTCAGGACACCGGCGCATGGATTCCAATGCGGGGTAAGGGGGCTGTTTTTTTTGAAGCACCGATTAGAGCCAGAGGCTCTAATAGGCTTCAATATAGGGTGGGCTCGGGTCGTCGCAGAGAGTGCGCTCCGATCCCACCCAGGTCAATATTCGCTGTTGTAACACTGATCCTCCTCCCGGGCCAATCAGTAAGCGGGTTTTGACACCGGTCACCCGATTGGCTGAAAGGACAGGCGATCCTATTGAGCGCCTAGGGGGAGGAGCTGGACGCGGCCATGGAGGAGAGGACGGGGAACCGAGCAGCTGCACCAATGCTGCCTGCCACCCGCCACTCTGAACTCTGCACTCTGTACATAGCGCACTCCTGAACTCTCCACTATGTACATAGCGCACTCCTGAACTCTGCAATCCGTACACGGCGCACCCTTGAATCCTCACTTGGTACATTGCTCAACCCTGAACTCTGTACATAGCACACCCCTGAATCCTGCACTTGGTACATAGCCCCCCCTGGAACGCTGCAATCAGTATTATAGCTCACCCCTGAACTCTGCAATCTGTACATAGCGCACTCCTGAATCCTCACTTGGTACATAGCGCACTCCTGAATCCTCACTCGGTACATAGCGCACTCCTGAATCCTCACTTGGTACATAGCGCACTCCTGAATCCTCACTCGGTACATAGCGCACTCCTGAATCCTCACTTGGTACATAGCGCACTCCTGAATCCTCATTCGGTACATAGCGCACTCCTGAATCCTCACTCGGTACATAGCGCACTCCTGAATCCTCACTTGGTACATAGCGCACTCCTGAATCCTCACTTGGTACATAGCGCACTCCTGAATCCTCACTTGGTACATAGCGCACTCCTGAACTCTGTACTCTGTACATAACGCACTCCTGGTATTTACTGCCCCTTTAAGATACTACCACTGGTAGTGCAATTTGGCCACACCCACCATTCGATGCAGTTCGATGGAGTGGGGGGGGGGGGGTTCTGGATAAAATTAGGTAGTCTTACAAATACAACTGACCGCACATCGTGCTGTTCACACCAAGCGTCAGCGTTGCGTCGCTTAAAAATTGAAGCCTCAAGTCGAGTCAGTAGGCATTTTGAAGCCTTTCAACGCCTCCCATTCAAGTGTACGGTAACACTCCGGCAGGCGTTTTCAGCATGGTATCGATGCGGTTGCAGCACATTTAAAATGAGTCACTTTCCATTGTGGGGCGGTTTTAACGCTCATCAAACGTTACGAAACCGCGCATAGGGCATTCTAAAGCTCATTGACACCTAATACTAATGCCATACGAACGCTATAGGAGCGTTTGTTGAGCGCCAGAAATTTTAGTCACGTGTGAACACGCCCTTACAAAGATGTATGTGTTTAGTATACTCCTCGGCTCCATCTAGTGGTCATAATGCTGTATTCTACTATTGTTCCTAACAAAACAGCATTCGTTTAGATGAGAAAATAGCCCAATTAATTACATAACATTTTATATTCACACACAGCGCAATTGTACATGTGGATTCGCTGGATGAGTGGCTACATTATTATTATTTTTTTTTTTTAACCACTTCGATATACGTCCTAACTTTGAATCGGAATATCGTTGTTATGGCAGCAGTTAGCTGCCTCAACCCCGGTATCCTCTTCTTTGGCCGGCGGTCCGGTTTCCGATAATGGTGGTTTCTGCGGCAGATTCGCAGCAAAATCACTTTTAACGACGGTGGGAGAGGGGCTCTCCCTCCCGCCGTGCTCCTGTGCCCTCCGCCGCTTACTGGAGCCATCGGCAGAGGCGGAGGCGATCGGATCCTCTTTCTTGCTGGGTATGGAGCGAGGGGAAGATGACCCCCACCCGTCTCCATACCATTGCGGGGCGGAAGCGACATCAAAACGTTACTTCCGCCCATAGCTCTTAAAGGGCCATTTTTTTTTTTTTTTTTTTTTTTCAATGACAAAATTTTTTTTCCTTTTTTATTGCATTTTAGTGTAAATATGAGACCTGAAGTCTTTTTGACCCCCCCAGATCTCATATCTAAGAGGACCTGTCATGCTTTTTTCTATCACAAGGGATGTTTACATGTTTACATGTTTACAAAAAGTGACACATTTTTTTTAAAAAAAAGAACAGTGTAAAAATTAAAAATAAAATTAAAAATAAAAGGAAAAATAAATAAGAAAAAAAAAAATTTAAACGCGCCCCGTTCCGCCGAGCTCACGTGCAGCATATGAAAGCGGTGTTCAAACCACACACGTGAGGTATCACCGCGATCGTTAGAGCGAGAGCAATAATTCTAGCCCCAGACCTCCTCTGTAACTCAAAACATGCAACCTGTAGAATGTTTTAAACGTCGCCTATGGAGATTTTTAAGGGTAACATTTTTTCGCCATTCCACGAGCGGGCGCAATTTTGAAGCGTGACATGTTTGGTATCAATTTACTCGGCGTAACATTATCTTTCACAATATAAAAAAAAATTGGGCTAACTTTACTGTTGTCTTATTTTTTAATTCAAAAAAGTGTATTTTTTCCCAAAAAAAAGTGCGCTTGTAAGACCGCTGTGCAAATACGGTGTGACAGAAAGTATTGCAAAGACCGCCATTTTATTCTCTAGGGTGTTAGAAAAAAAAAATGTATAAAGTTTGGGGGGTTCTAAGTAATTTTCTAGCAAAAAACAAAACAAAACAGTTTTTAACTTGTAAACAACAAATCTCAAAAAAGAGGCTCGGTCCTTAAGTGGTTAAATAAATGGACCCCTTTAGTGTTAATGCCCACCAGGACCATTAGAGAGGGAGAATTGGCACAGGCGCTTGACAGGAGATCTAATCCTTCTGTACTTTATATATATCTATATAGATAGATTTAGATCTATATCTATCTATATATACATATATATAGATATAGATATAGATATAGATAGATAGATATAGATATATAGATATAGATAGATAGATATATATCTCTATAGATATATATATATATATATATATATATAGATATATATATATATATATATATATATATATATATATATATAGATATATATAGATATATATATATATATCTATATATATATATCTATCTCTATTTATATGTAAAAGTTTCAGCTTTTTGGATCTGTTTGCTCACCTGGAGGAAGAGTTCCTGCAGCCAGACTGTTGGGCTGTGTGATACGGGAACCACATGCAAAATCCTCTGCTTTCCCCCCGCAGCACACATAAAACACGCATTCCTTTTGCAGGCAAGCAGAGGTGCCCCTAAAGCCGTATTAAACCCCAAAAGCAAACCTTTAATATATTGCAGCTTACCAATTCTTGCATGTGATGGCTGCATTCATTTTTCTTTTTTTTTTTTTTTTTTTTAAGGCCGTCTTTCTCTTATTTTCACCCGGTGATCCGACCTGCGAATCTGTTTGTAGCAGTTAGTGTTAAAAAAAACCCATTTACCACCGGCAGGGGTGCTTACTAGGGATGAGCCGAACACCCCCCGGTTCGGTTCGCACCAGAACCCGCGAACGGACCGCAAGTTCGCACGAACGTTAGAACCCCATTGACGTCTATGGGACTCGAACGTTCGAAATCAAAAGTGCTCATTTTAAAGGCTAATTTGCATGGTATTGTCCTAAAAAGGGTTTGGGGACCCGGGTCCTACCCCAGGGGACATGTATCAATGCAAAAAAAACTTTTAAAAACGGCCGTTTTTTCGGGAGCAGTGATTTTAATGATGCTTAAAGTAAAAAAAAAAAAGTGAAATATTCCTTTAAATATCGTACCTGGGGGGTGTCTATAGTATGCCTGTAAAGTGACGCGTGTTTCCCATGTTTAGAACAGTCCCTGCACCAAATGTCATTTTTAAAGGAAAAAATCTCATTTAAAACTGCTTGCGGGTTTAATGTCATGTCGGGTCATGGCAATATGGATGAAAATCAGTGAGACAAACGGCATGGGTACCCCCCAGTCCATTACCAGGCCCTTTGGGTCTTGTATGGATATTAAGGGGAACCCCGCACCCAAATTAAAATAAGGAAAGGTCCCTATATACTCTGAACAGCAGTATACAGGCGGTGCAAACAAGACAGGGACTGTAGGTTTGTTGTTAAGTAGAATCTGTTTGTAATTTTGAACATTTTTAATGTGTTTAGCTCCAGCCAAAAAATCTTTTCTAAGCTTTTTGGAAAACATAGGGAAGGGTTATCACCCCTGTGACATTTGTTTTGCGTCTTTCCTCCTCTTCAGAAGATTTCACCTCACTTTTTTGTCCCAATGAAAAATGTTTTTTGAAAATTTGGGTTTTTTTGTGGAACAAGGATTGGAAAGCATCAGTGGAAAGGAAAAATTGTTTTCCCATATTAACTCTTACAGGAGAGAATTTCCCTTCCTTAGGGGTAGATTTCATCTCACTTCCTGTTGTCTCCTTCCGTTTGCAAGTAGGAGTCGTTTGTAAGTTAGATGTTTGAAAGTAGGGTCCTGCCCTATATACTCAGCAGAAATTTGGGCCTTAGGTGTTGCTGTGGCCAAAACACTGTAAGCCCTCACAGGGCCCTGCTGTGAAATATTAGATCAAGAATTGTAATTACATGCCCCTGTTGAACAGGAGCTGAAAAATTAGGCCTTAGGCACTGGTGCTGGTGCCACAACACTGCAACCCCTCACAGACACTCTAGTTGAAACGCAGGAACAAGCCCTGCTGCAAAGTATTGCATCAAAAATTGTAATTACACGCCCCTGTTAGACAGGGGCTGAAAAATTGGGTCTTAGGCACTGGTGCTGGTGCCACAACACTGCAACCCCTCACAGACACTCTAGTTGAAACGCAGGAACAAGCCCTGCTGCAAAGTATTGCATCAAAAATTGTAATTACACGCCCCTGTTAGACAGGGGCAGAAAAATTGGGTCTTAGGCACTGGTGCTGGTGCCACAACACTGCAACCCCTCACAGACACTCTAGTTGGAATGCAGGAACAAGCCCTGCTGCAAAGTATTGCATCAAAAATTGTAATTACACGCCCCTGTTAGACAGGGGCAGAAAAATTGGGTCTTAGGCACTGGTGCTGGTGCCACAACACTGCAACCCCTCACAGACACTCTAGTTGGAATGCAGGAACGAGCCCTGCTGCAAAGTATTACATCAAAAATTGTAATTACACGCCCCTGTTAAACAGGGGCTGAAAAATTGTGCCTTAGGCACTGGTGGTGGCGCCCAGAACCAAAAATGTTCTTACAAGCTATCAGCGTGATGATTGAGGAGGAAGAGGATAATTACTCAGGGATAGTCACTCAGCATCAGCATAGGCAGTCTTTGAAGGGATCTGAGATTTCAAAAAAAATTATTCGGTTACATCTGCATCAGGTGCTTGGTAGCTGGTGGTGATCCAAGACTGATTCATTTTTATGAAGGTCAGCCGATCGACCGAGTCGGTGGACAGACGCACCCTGTGATCGGTTACCACGCCTCCAGCAGCACTGAATGTGCGTTCCGAAAGAACGCTGGATGCAGGACAGGCCAGTAGCTCAATTGCATACTGTGCAAGCTCTGGCCAGTGATCCATCCTCAAGACCCAGTAACCCAGAGGATTTTCGGTGGGAAAGGTGTCCAAGTCTGATCTTGCCCCTAGGTATTCCTGCACCATGTAAAACAGACGCTGGCGATGGTTGCTGGAACCGATCATACCTTGGGGCTGCGGACCAAAAAATTGTCTGAACGCATCGGTCAGACGGCCACCTTCTCCACCGCTCCTTCTTTGACTGACCGAAGCCTCAGCAACACGTTGTCCAGAAACAGGAGTTTGTAACCTCCCAGTCTCTGGGAACGCGTTGCACAGACCTTTCTGCAAGGCCTCCCGAAGATGTTTCATCCTCTGCTCCCTCTGCGATGGCAAGATAAGGTCCGCAACCTTACCCTTGTAACGTGGATCAAGGAGGGTTGCCAGCCAGTATTGGTCCTTCTCCTTGATACCACGAATACGAGGATCCTTACGCAGGCTTTGCAGGATCAGGGAGGCCATGCAGCGTAGGTTTGCTGAGGCATTCGGTCCGGAGTCCTCTGGGTCACTAAGGACAACAACGTCCGCAGCCACCTCCTCCCAGCCACGTACAAGTCCATGTGTTCCTTGGGACTGATCCCTTAAAGACTGCTGATGCTGAGTGCCAGGCTCCACCTCCATACTGACACAATCTTCCTCCTCCTCCTCCTCCTCCTCCTCGTCCTCTTCCTGTGTGATCGGCGGGCACGCAGGAACACTGTCTGGATAAAGGGGGCCTTGAGAGCTAAGGAAGTCCTCCTCTTCCTGCCTCTGTTCTGCCTCAAGTGCCCTGTCCATTATCCCACGCAGCGTGTGCTCCAACAGGTGGACAAGGGGGACAGTGTCACTGATGCATGCACTGTCAGTGCTCACCATCCTCGTGGCCTCCTCGAATGGTGACAGGACAGTGCATGCATCCCTGATCATGGCCCACTGGCGTGGGGAAAAAAAACCAAGGTCCCCTGACCCTGTCCTGGTGCCATAGTCGCACAGGTACTCATTGATGGCCCTCTGCTGCGTGTGCAGCCGCTGCAGCATGGCCAACGTCGAGTTCCACCTGGTGGGCATGTCACAGATTAGGCGGTTCTTGGGCAGGTTAAACTCCTTTTGGAGGTCCGTCAGCCGAGCACTGGCATTATATGACCGGCGGAAATGCACACAGACTTTCCTGGCCTGCCTCAGGACATCCTGTAAGCCCGGGTACCTGCCCAAGAACCACTAAGGACGTGAGCCAAACAGGGCACATGGGTCAGTTGTCCCTGTCGGAGGGCAGAGAGGAGGTTGGTGCCATTGTCGCAAACCACCATTCCTGCCTTAAGTTGGCGTGGCGTCAACCACCTCTGAACCTGCCCCTGCAGAGCTGACAGAACCTCTGCCCCAGTGTGGCTCCTGTCCCCCAAGCACACCAGCTCAAGCACCGCATGGCATCTTTTGGCCTGCGTACTTGCGTAGCCCCTTGAACGCCTACGGAGCACCGCTGGTTCCGAGGAAGAGGCCATGGAGGAAGAAGAAGAGGAGGGGGTGGAGGAGAGAGGTGTGTCACAATCAGCATTTTGGAGGCGTGGTGGCGGAACAACCTCCAACACTACTGCACCTTGTCCTGCATCCTTCCCAGCTGCCAGCAGAGTCACCCAATGCGCCGTGAAACTTAAGTAACGTCCCTGTCCATGCCTGCTGGACCATGAGTCAGCGGTAATATGCACCTTACCGCTGACCGCCCTGTCCAGCGAGGCATGGACATTGCCTTCCACATGCCGGTAGAGAGCCGGAATCGCCTTCCGTGAGAAAAAGTGGCGTTTGGGTACCTGCCACTGAGGAACCGCACATTCCACAAACTCACGGAAGGGGGCAGAGTCTACCAACTGAAAAGGCAGCAGTTGAAGTGCTAGCAATTTTGCCAAGCTAGCATTCAACCGCTGGGCATGTGGATGGCTGGGAGCAAACTTCTTTCGGCGGTGCAGCAGCTGGGGCAGGGAAATTTGCCTGGTACAATCTGACGTCGGTGTACCAAAAGCAGATTGCCCATAAGTACTTGGCTGTGACACACCTAATTCTACACCTTCATTCCTCTCACTGCAGGTCGCAGAGAGGACTGAAGGTCTAGTGGGGTTGGAAATCTCAGCTGATGAGGAGCAAGGAGAGATCGTCTTTGTTCTTTGGTGTGGGTCTTTTAGATACGCTTGCCAACGAACTGCATGGCAGGTCAACATATGTCTGGTCAAGCATGTGGTACCCAAGCGGGAGATGTTTTGGCCACGCGAGATACGCTTGAGACATATATTGCAAATAGCAGCGGTGCGATCTGATGCACTCGTCTCAAAAAAGGCCCACACCAAAGAACTTTTTGAATAACGCGCAGAGACTGCAGCGCCCTGCACATGTGGAGCTTTGGGGTGTGATGCAGTCAATGTGCTGCCCTTAGGCTGGCCCCTGGAGGGCATCCTGCCTAGTTGGTGATGTGCCACCTCCTCCTCCTCCTCCTCCTCCTCCTCCTCCTCCTCTCTCCTATCAGGCACCCACGTTGAGTCAGTGACCTCATCATCCCCTCCCTCCTCATCACTGGAGCAAACCTGGCAGTATGCTGCAGCAGGGGGAGCATGACTGCCAGATTGCTGTCCTTCTTGGGCACCCCCTCTGTCCGTGCTCATGTTACTGCCTTCATTGAGCTCAGTATCATCATCAGAGCCTTCCAAACGCTGGGCATCCTCCTGGAGCATGTACCCAACACTGTGGTCAAACAGTTCGAGGGAATCCTCAGGAGGACATGGTGGGGCTAGGGAAGGAGTCACTGATGACATTGAGCTGAGGGAAGAGGCCGCTGCTTTGCCAGACAAAGCACCCTGGGCATGGGTGAGAGAGGATGAGGAGGATGAGGACGGCTTGGTCATCCACTCGACCAAGTCTTCCGCATGTTGCGGCTCAACACGGCCAGCTGCCGAAAAAAAGGCCAAGCGTGTCCCATGGCCACGTGCTGATGAGGATGCACCGTCTCCACGACCAGCACTAGACACAGAGCCTGCTTGCCCTCTCTTATTGGCTTGTGACTGTCTGCCTCTCCTTCTTGGCCTTCCAGACATACTAATGGCCTGTAGCTGCACTAAGCTGGGATAGAACACCTGTAATTTTCTTCAGGTAGCTTTATATACTGTAACCAGACAAGCCTGCCTGTCAGTAGGAAGATAACAGGAACGGATCTAGCTGAACACTGTGAGCAGGACGTACTGCACTAAATGTATATAGCAGGAACGGATCTAGCTGAACACTGTGAGCAGCACGCACTGCACTGAATGTAAATAGCAGGAACGGATCTAGCTGAACACTGTGAGCAGGACGCACTGTACTGAATGTAAATAGCAGGAACGGATCTAGCTGAACACTGTGAGCAGGACACACTGCACTGAATGTAAATAACAGGAACGGATCTAGCTGAACACTGTGAGCAGGACACACTGTACTAAATGTAAATAGTCTAGCTGCCTGACCGTGGTACTAATAGGATCAAAAAGAACACCTGTAATTTTCTTTAGGTAGCTTTATATACTGTAACCAGACAAGCCTGCCTGTCAGTAGAAAGATAACAGGAACGGATCTAGCTGAACACTGTGAGCAGGACGCACTGCACTGAATGTAAATAGCAGGAACGGATCTAGCTGAACACTGTGAGCAGCACGCACTGCACTGAATGTAAATAGCAGGAACGGATCTAGCTGAACACTGTGAGCAGGACGCACTGCACTGAATGTAAATAGCAGGAACGGATCTAGCTGAACACTGTGAGCAGGACGCACTGCACTGAATGTAAATAACAGGAACGGATCTAGCTGAACACTGTGAGCAGGACACACTGTACTAAATGTAAATAGTCTAGCTGCCTGACCGTGGTACTAATAGGATCAAAAAGAACACCTGTAATTTTCTTCAGGTAGCTTTATATACTGTAACCAGACAAGCCTGCCTGTCAGTAGGAAGATAACAGGAACGGATCTAGCTGAACACTGTGAGCAGGACGCACTGCACTGAATGTAAATAGCAGGAACGGATCTAGCTGAACACTGTGAGCAGGACACACTGTACTAAATGTAAATAGTCTAGCTGCCTGACCGTGGTACTAATAGGATCAAAAAGAACACCTGTAATTTTCTTCAGGTAGCTTTATATACTGTAACCAGACAAGCCTGCCTGTCAGTAGGAAGATAACAGGAACGGATCTAGCTGAACACTGTGAGCAGGACGCACTGCACTGAATGTAAATAGCAGGAACGGATCTAGCTGAACACTGTGAGCAGCACGCACTGCACTGAATGTAAATAGCAGGAACGGATCTAGCTGAACACTGTGAGCAGGACGCACTGCACTGAATGTAAATAGCAGGAACGGATCTAGCTGAACACTGTGAGCAGGACGCACTGCACTGAATGTAAATAACAGGAACGGATCTAGCTGAACACTGTGAGCAGGACACACTGTACTAAATGTAAATAGTCTAGCTGCCTGACCGTGGTACTAATAGGATCAAAAAGAACACCTGTAATTTTCTTCAGGTAGCTTTATATACTGTAACCAGACAAGCCTGCCTGTCAGTAGGAAGATAACAGGAACGGATCTAGCTGAACACTGTGAGCAGGACGTACTGCACTAAATGTATATAGCAGGAACGGATCTAGCTGAACACTGTGAGCAGCACGCACTGTACTGAATGTAAATAGCAGGAACGGATCTAGCTGAACACTGTGAGCAGGACACACTGCACTGAATGTAAATAACAGGAACGGATCTAGCTGAACACTGTGAGCAGGACACACTGTACTAAATGTAAATAGTCTAGCTGCCTGACCGTGGTACTAATAGGATCAAAAAGAACACCTGTAATTTTCTTCAGGTAGCTTTATATACTGTAACCAGACAAGCCTGCCTGTCAGTAGGAAGATAACAGGAACGGATCTAGCTGAACACTGTGAGCAGGACGCACTGCACTGAATGTAAATAGCAGGAACGGATCTAGCTGAACACTGTGAGCAGCACGCACTGCACTGAATGTAAATAGCAGGAACGGATCTAGCTGAACACTGTGAGCAGGACGCACTGCACTGAATGTAAATAGCAGGAACGGATCTAGCTGAACACTGTGAGCAGGACGCACTGCACTGAATGTAAATAGCAGGAACGGATCTAGCTGAACACTGTGAGCAGCACGCACTGCACTGAATGTAAATAGCAGGAACGGATCTAGCTGAACACTGTGAGCAGCACGCACTGCACTGAATGTAAATAGCAGGAACGGATCTAGCTGAACACTGTGAGCAGGAAGCACTGTACTGAATGTAAATAGCAGGAACGGATCTAGCTGAACACTGTGAGCAGGACACACTGCACTGAATGTAAATAGTCTAGATAGAAGATAACAGGAACGGATCTAGCTAAACTGAATACAGTGTATATATATATATGCAACACCTGGGATGCATATATATACACAATACACTGTAAGTGCAGCTAACTGACTGACTGTTCTGCCTAATCTATCTAACTCAAATCAAACACTGTCTCTCTGTCTATCTCTTTCAACGCCGGAACACACACTACACAGGGCCGCCGTGCAGGCGGCCTTATATAGTGTGGGGCGTGTACTAAATCCCCTGAGCCATAATTGGCCAAAGCCTCCTTGGCTTTGGCCAATTACGGCTCTCTGTTCAGGCGGCGCTGTGATTGGCCAAGCATGCGGGTCATAGTGCATGCTTGGCCAATCATCAGCCAGCAATGCACTGCGATGCCGCAGTGAATTATGGGCCGTGACGCGCCACACGAATTTGGCGCGAACGGCCCATATCGTTCGCAATTCGACGGACGGTCGAACAGCCGATGTTCGAGTCGAACATGGGTTCGACTCGAACACGAAGCTCATCCCTAGTGCTTACAATAATCCTTTTATCCCAAAAGGAAAAACAAAAAACAAAAAATGGTTTGCTTTATATTATTATAAAGTGTGAGCTGGTGTTTTGCTTCATTTTGTTAATACATCCAAATTTGCTAAAACATCTATCACTCCCCCTCACCCCACCTTCTTCCGCATACTGACAATGCTGCTATCCAAAGGTGCCCCCCCTGTGCTCCTTCATCCAGAGTGGGAGGGGGGGGGGGGGCTCTAATACAGGAGGTGGCCAGATCGCCAGCTGAAAACAGCAGGGGGGGGAATAAAGCCTAAAAGAGAAAACGAATGCAGCCAACCACGTCTAACGATCGTTAAGCTGCAACGTATTACATTATTGGTTTTGGGTTACCAGTTTTTGAATTGTGTGAGAATTCGCACAAAGTGCCGTTTTTTTTGGCGCGATGCGAGTTTTAAAAAAAAAGGGGTAAAGCACTTTTTTGGGTGTGACTTCGCTGTGGTAGCGAGTGCATTTGAATCAATGGGCTGCCCTGCCGTAACACGCGGCAACGCACGTTGCGCTGACACGATTGCGCACCTAGCGTGCTGTCATCACTGTGTTCCTTACCTTGTTCCTGATATTTCTCCTCCGTCTCTGTCCTGCTCGCTCTCCGGCGTCTGGAACCTTCTGCTGGCCAAGGAAGGTCGACTTTGAGAAAAATTGGGTGTATTTGTGGACAAAAACGACAATAATGTTCTCAAACCAGAGCTCAGCTCTTACCTGACCGGACTGTATACATTCCACCCAATGAAAAATGATCAACTCGATTGACACCTAATACTGCCGTGTCAGCATACCATCCAAACTGTCATCTTTGGGGACAATTGTTGTTAAGGAAGTAGCCAGAGGACAGTCATCCCCTGGGGTGTGCCTTGCCTCTTTCTAAGTTAATGGTTCTCTAAAGTAAGGCAGGCCATAGACGGAGCAAATTCCTTTCCTGCAACCACAGACACAGCCACCAACACAGACCCTCCATTGTGTTCTCCCAGGCGGAGGAAGGGGGGGACGGGGGGACAGTGATTAATAATATTATAATTGCATGTAAAATCCAGCAGGCTGGTTGTACCCAGGGGCGGCCCGTCCATTAAGGGCACATGGGCGCCGCCTCCACCTATCCATGCATCTGGCCCCCTTTCAGGACACCGGCGCATGGATTCCAATGCGGGGTAAGGGGGCTGTTTTTTTTGAAGCACCGATTAGAGCCAGAGGCTCTAATAGGCTTCAATATAGGGTGGGCTCGGGTCGTCGCAGAGAGTGCGCTCCGATCCCACCCAGGTCAATATTCGCTGTTGTAACACTGATCCTCCTCCCGGGCCAATCAGTAAGCGGGTTTTGACACCGGTCACCCGATTGGCTGAAAGGACAGGCGATCCTATTGAGCGCCTAGGGGGAGGAGCTGGACGCGGCCATGGAGGAGAGGACGGGGAACCGAGCAGCTGCACCAATGCTGCCTGCCACCCGCCACTCTGAACTCTGCACTCTGTACATAGCGCACTCCTGAACTCTCCACTATGTACATAGCGCACTCCTGAACTCTGCAATCCGTACACGGCGCACCCTTGAATCCTCACTTGGTACATTGCTCAACCCTGAACTCTGTACATAGCACACCCCTGAATCCTGCACTTGGTACATAGCCCCCCCTGGAACGCTGCAATCAGTATTATAGCTCACCCCTGAACTCTGCAATCTGTACATAGCGCACTCCTGAATCCTCACTTGGTACATAGCGCACTCCTGAATCCTCACTTGGTACATAGCGCACTCCTGAATCCTCACTTGGTACATAGTGCACTCCTGAATCCTCACTTGGTACATAGCGCACTCCTGAATCCTCACTCGGTACATAGCGCACTCCTGAATCCTCACTTGGTACATAGCGCACTCCTGAATCCTCACTTGGTACATAGCGCACTCCTGAATCCTCACTTGGTACATAGCGCACTCCTGAACTCTGTACTCTGTACATAACGCACTCCTGGTATTTACTGCCCCTTTAAGATACTACCATTGGTAGTGCAATTTGGCCACACCCACCATTCGATGCAGTTCGATGGAGTGGGGGGGGGGGGTTCTGGATAAAATTAGGTAGTTCACACCAAGCGTCAGCGTTGCGTCGCTTAAAAATTGAAGCCTCAAGTCGAGTCAGTAGGCATTTTGAAGCCTTTCAACGCCTCCCATTCAAGTGTACGGTAACACTCCGGCAGGCGTTTTCAGCATGGTATCGATGCGGTTGCAGCACATTTAAAATGAGTCACTTTCCATTGTGGAGCGGTTTTAACGCTCATCAAACGTTACAAAACCGCGCATAGGGCATTCTAAAGCTCATTGACACCTAATACTAATGCCATACGAACGCTATAGGAGCGTTTGTTGAGCGCCAGAAATTTTAGTCACATGTGAACACGCCCTTACAAAGATGTATGTGTTTAGTATACTCCTCGGCTCCATCTAGTGGTCATAATGCGGTATTCTACTATTGTTCCTAACAAAACAGCATTCGTTTAGATGAGAAAATAGCCCAATTAATTACATAACATTTTATATTCACACACAGCGCAATTGTACATGTGGATTCGCTGGATGAGTGGCTACATTATTATTATTATTTTTTTTTTTTAACCACTTCGATATACGTCCTAACTTTTGAAGCGGAATATCGTTATGGCAGAAGCTAGCTGCCTCAACCCCGATATCCTCTTCTTCGGCCGGCGGTCCGGTTTCCGATAATGGTGGTCTCTGCGGCAGATTCACCGCAAAATCACTTTTAATGACGGCGGGAGAGGGGCTCCCCCCTCCCGCCGTGCTCCGGTGCCCTCCGCCGCTTACTGGAGCCATCAGCAGAGGCGGAGGCGATCGGATCCTCTTCCATGCTGGGTATGGAGCGAGGGGAAGATGACCCCCACCCGTCTCCATACCACTGCGGGGCGGAAGCGACGTCAAAACGTTACTTCCGCCCATAGCTCTTAAAGGGCCATTTTTTAAAATTTTTTTTTAATGACAATTTTTTTTTTTTTTTTTTTTTTTACTGCATTTTAGTGTAAATATGAGACCTGAAGTCTTTTTGACCCCCCCAGATCTCATATCTAAGAGGACCTGTCATGCTTTTTTCTATCACAAGGGATGTTTACATTCCTTGTAATAGGAAAAAAAGTGACACATTTTTTTTTTAAAAAAAGAACAGTGTAAAAATTAAAAATAAAAGGAAAAATAAATAAGAAAAAAAAAAATTTAAATGCGCCCCGTCCCGCCGAGCTCACGTGCAGCATATGAAAACGGTGTTCAAACCACACACGTGAGGTATCACCGCGATCGTTAGAGCGAGAGCAATAATTCTAACCCCAGATCTCCTCTGTAACTCAAAACATGCAACCTGTAGAATGTTTTAAACGTCGCCTATGGAGATTTTTAAGGGTAACATTTTTTCGCCATTCCACGAGCGGGCGCAATTTTGAAGCGTGACATGTTGGGTATCAATTTACTCGGCGTAACCTTATCTTTCACAATATAAAAAAAAATTGGGCTAACTTTACTGTTGTCTTATTTTTTAATTCAAAAAAGTGTTTTTTTTCCCCAAAAAAGTGCGCTTGTAAGACCGCTGCGCAAATACGGTGTGACAGAAAGTATTGCAACGACCGCCATTTTATTCTCTAGGGTGTTAGAAAAAAAAATGTATAAAGTTTGGGGGTTCTAAGTAATTTTCTAGCAAAAAACAAAACAGTTTTTAACTTGCAAACAGCAAATCTCAAAAAAGAGGCTCGGTCCTTAAGTGGTTAAATAAATGGACCCCTTTAGTGTTAATGCCCACCAGGACCATTAGAGAGGGAGAATTGGCACAGGCACTTGACAGGAGATCTAATCCTTCTGTACTTTATATATATCTATATAGATAGATATAGATCTATATCTATCTATATATACATATATATATCTATACATATATATATAGATAGATAGATAGATAGATAGATAGATAGATAGATAGATAGATAGATAGATAGATAGATAGATAGATATAGATAGATATATATCTCTATAGATATAGATAGATAGATATCTCTATCTATATCTAAAAGTTTCAGATTTTTGGATCTGTTTGCTCACCTGGAGGAAGAGTTCCTGCAGGCAGACTGTTGGGCTGTGTGATACGGGAACCGCATGCAAAATCCTCTGCTTTCCCCCGCAGCACACATAAAACATGCATTCCTTTTGCAGGCAAGCAGAGGTGCCCCTAAAGCCGTATTAAACCCCAAAAGCAAACCTTCAATATATTGCAGCTTACCAATTCTTGCATGTGGTGGCTGCATTCGTTTTTCTTTTCTTTTTTTTTTTTTAAGGCTGTCTTTCTCTTATTTTCACCCGGTGATCCGACCTGCGGATCTGTTTGTAGCAGTTAGTGTTGAGATAAACCCATTTACCACCGGCAGGGGTGCTTACAATAATCCTTTTATCCCAAAAGGAAAAAAAAAAACCCACAAAATGTTTTGCTTTATATGATTATAAAGTGTGAGCTGGAGTTTTGCTTCATTTTGTTAATGCATCCAAATTTGCTAAAACATCTATCACTCCCCCCCCCACCCCCCCCTTCTTCCGCATACTGACAATGCTGCTATCCAAAGGTGCCCCCCCTGTGCTCCTTCATCCAGAGTGGGGGGGGGGGGGCTCTAATACAGGAGGTGGCCAGATCGCCAGCTGAAAACAGCGGGGGGAATAAAGCCTAAAAGAGAAAACGAATGCAGCCAACCGCGTCTAACGATCGTTAAGCTGCAACGTATTACATTATTGGTTTTGGGTTACCAGTTTTTGAATTGTGTGAGAATTCGCACAAAGTGCCGTTTTTTTTGGCGTGATGCGAGTTTAAAAAAAAAAGGGGTAAAGCACTTTTTTGGGTGTGACTTCGCTGTGGTAGCGAGTGCATTTGAATCAATGGGCTGCCCTGCCGTAACAAGCGGCAACGCGCGTTGCGCTGACACGACTGTGCACCTAGCGTGCTGCCATCACTTAGTTCCTTACCTTGTTCCTGATATTTCTCCTCCGTCTCTGTCCTGCTCGCTCTCCGACGTCTGGAACCTTCTGCTGGCCAAGGAAGGTCGACTTTGAGAAAAATTGGGTGTATTTGTGGACAAAAACGACAATAATGTTCTCAAACCAGAGCTCTGCTCTTACCTGACCGGACTGTATACATTCCACCCAATGAAAAATGATCAACTCGATTGACACCCAATACTGCCGTGTCAGCATACCATCCAAACTGTCATCTTTGGGGACAATTGTTGTTAAGGAAGGAGCCAGAGGACAGTCATCACCTGGGGTGTGCCTTGCCTCTTTCTAAGTTAATGGTTCTCTAAAGTAAGGCAGGCCATAGACGGAGAAAATTCCTTTCCTGCAACCACGGACACAGCCACCAACACATTCCAACTCCAACAACTCCATTGTGTTCTCCCAGGCGGAGGGGAGGGGGGGGGGGGACGGGGGGGGGGACAGTGATTAATAATATAATTGCATGTAAAATCCAGCAGGCTGGTTGTACCCATAGGCGGCCCCGTCCATTAAGGGCACATGGGCGCCGCCTCCCTATTCATGCGTCTGGCCCCCTTTTAGGACACCGGCGCATGGATTCCAATGCGGAGAGGAGCTGGTTTTTTTTGAAGCACCGATTAGAGCCAGAAGCTCTAATGGGCTCCAAAATAGGGTGGGCTCGGGTCGTCGCAGAGAGTGAGCTCCGATCCCACCCAGGTGTGTTACAACAGCGAATCAATATTCGCTGTTGTAACACTGATCCTCCTCCCGGGCCAATCAGGAAGCGGGTTTTGACACCGGTTACCCGTTGATCGATCAATTTGGGTACATTCAGCCTGCCCATACATGGTTTAAATCTCGGCTAAGATTCAAAACTTCTATGGCCATCCTTAACCAGTTTTGGCTTCTATGAAACTTGGCCAACAGTTTTCGCTGCAAAGTGTCTTTGTCATGTCCCACATTGTCTTTGCAAAATTTCCTTAAAGCCCAAAAAAAAAAAAAAATCCTTTGCAGCGGCGGCCGTTCCATAAGGGGCGCTGCCCCCTAATCTCCATGTGCCGCCCCCTAATCTCCATGCAGGGCGCCCCCTAATCTCCATGCAGGGCGCCCCCTAATCTCCATGCAGGGCGCCCCCTAATCTCCATGTGCCGCCCCCTAATCTCCATACTGGGCGCCCCCTAATCTCCATGTGCCGCCGCCTTATCCCCATGCAGGGCGCCCCCTAATCTCCATGCAGGGCGCCCCCTAATCTCCATGCAGGGCGTAGGCATTTGGAGTTTTTTTTATTTTGAAGCACGATTAGAGCCTGAGGCTCTAATTGGCTTCAGAAAAGTTTGGGCTCAAGGCACAGAACCCATCCACTTGTGACATTAGGGAATCAATATTCACTATTGTCTTTTGGCTTCTCCTCCTGGCCAATCGGGACAGGAGGAGGATCTTAGGACCGGATTAGCCAAGAGCAGAAGCCAGGGAAGCCGCGTCCTGGATGGGGTAAGTGCTGGACCTGGCGGAGTGGGGGGGGGGGGGGTTGTCCTGCATGGTTGTCCTCCTGTTGAAGTCTTGGAGTCTGCTCATTGACATTGCAACTACCCAAGGGTGTCCTGGCCCCTAACCCTCTCTCCCAAAGAGAAATAAAATCTCTTTTGCATTCAAGAAGTGTCTGGCGCCCAATCAATCTACCTTGCATTACACCCACTATGCCATGCAACCCACCATATACAGAAGGATGTTAGCTATCCCTGGCTCTGGAGGTTCTCATTAGACCGAAGGAGGCCTAGGACCCTGCTACATAACCATAAAATGTCCATCCACAAATGGAAGCCTCCACAAGGGGATTAGAAGCAAAATCCAGCAGGAGCTACAGAGTATAAAAGAGAAGAGAGGCGCCTCTAAGTGTAGCAATATGTTGCTAAATGTTGTACCTCCATTAAATGTAACCATATTGCTACACTTAGAGGCGCCTCTTTTCTCTTTTATACTCCGTTGTGACATGACGCTACTTGTATATCAAGTCAAAATGTATTAAATGTTTTGCTTGTCCTACAAAACGCTCTCAAACCAAGGTTTACTGTATTTCCTTTCATTGGTCCCCCTAGATCACATGTGTCAAACACAAGGCCCATGGGTTGTATTGACCCACCAGGCCATTTCTTGTGGCCCTCGCATCTCTCCTGCAGCTGCAGCAACCTCCATGTCTCCGCCCCCCCCAGCAGTCAGCAGCAGAGGGGATGACAGAACTCCTCCACCAGATTCTGCACTTCTCAATGCAGATTAGCCCCCCCCCCTTCTTAGCAGTCAGTAGCAGAGAGGAGGACAGAGCTCCTCTGCCAGATCCTGCACCTCTCTGTGGAGCTGCAGCACCCCCCTCGTCTCTGCCTCCCCTGGTCTCAGCGTTCAGCAGCTGACTGCAGCCCTCCTCTGGTCCTCCTCCAGACTCTGCACTTTCTGCCTCCCATCTCCACCCCCAGCTTCTTCCTGTTAGCAGCACAAAGGGGGGGTGCACTGTGAAGTAAGGGTGGGTGGGGGCTCGACATCTGCTTATAAATATTATGAGAATAACACAATTCTATGCCAGTTGAAAAGGAGGATCTCACAACGCTGGTCTCATCCACAAGGTACTTTATTGGGGACGGCTCAGACAGAACACCAAGCCAGAATCATGAGCAGTCTCCAATAAAGTTTCTTGCGGATTTAATTACCCCAGCGGTGTGCGGCCCTCTATCATATATGCATTATTTGCTCCAGAAGTGTATGTGCGCTCCATTCACAGCTTTGCGAACCCCCCCCCCTCTCTAGGTGGTCTATGTACCTTTTATTATTCTGAAGAAATAGCTGTTTGTTTCTCTGTGTCCATGTGTGAATGTGAATGGGAGTGACTTTATAATGATCAATCAGCTGCTGGGCTCTAATGAGGAAAGTAGCAAGGTCTGCATCCTTCTTAGACATTTTTGTTGCAGGGGATGCCCCAAAATCTGACTTGAATCTTAGTGCAGACTTCTGGGAGAATCAGTGAGCCAATCACACGAGCAGGAAATGACATTTTTAGGGGGGCGTGCCTATACCATCGGTGTACAGAGCGCCTCCAGGCGGCCATATTGCGTTTTACAGAAAATTACAGAGGCTGCTGATTGAAAAGGAGAGGTCATTTTGAATAATATTCAATTACAATTGTATACGCTAAATTATATAATTTTTTTTTAATTTGCTTTTTTTTTTTTTCCCTTTTCTCAAGAAAGTGGAGTTACCCTTAAAGTCTTAACAGTGGCGGCTGGTGCTCAATTTTATTGTGGTGGGGCGGCCCGCGGCCTAGCCAGCCAGCCAGCCATGCAAACCGCTCACTCCACCCCCCCCCTCAGTCGCTCGATCGCCCATATCGCTCGCCAGCCCTACACTCACCCCATCCGGGTTGTGGCTTTGCGGGTTCCCCCCCCCCCACGTTTCTTCCAGAGCCCCGCCGGGAGGAGAAACAGGAAGACATAAGCTAACATTAATGTCACGCAACTGGGTGGGCTCTGGGAGCAGTGCTCTGCCCCCCCTCCCCCCGAGCCCACTCTTTTTTTTTTAAAGCCAATTAAAACCTCAGGTTCTAATCGTGTGCTTTGAAAAAACAAAAAACATTAGAATCCATGCGTCCGGCACCCTGCGATTAGATGTAGATTAGGGGCCGGGTGCATGGATTACGGGCGCGGCGCCCCTGCGTCCTGTATGAGTGGCCGCCACTGAGTCTTATTTTATTACTACCCATCAAATACAAAGACAATTATTTAATATGATGATACAACCGACCCTTTGAGGGCAACCAGAATGCTGATGCGGCCCGCGGTAAAATTAAATGCGATACGCCTGCCCTAGACATAAATGGGCAATAGTCCGAGAATAACACAATTCTATGCCAACTGAAAAGGAGGGTCGAGGTTTTGCTATAACACAAGTCACAGCTTAATAACTTTTAACACCAGCACGGGTACACTATGGGCCAGACGTGGTTGATGGTGCCCATGCCTAATCCAGCTGCCTCACAATAGCCGTAATTCACTAAGCTATAACAATTACCATTGTTCAGTCATGAGATGAAAATTATGGCAGATCGGGAAGGCTGATAAAGCCCGTGATCATTCTTGGAATTAAGGTGAATGTTTTCTGGCCTGACCAGAACTGTCAATCCTCTCTGTTCAGGTATGGAGGAGGGAGGCCAGGGGTCCAATCCGTCCCGTACTCTCAGGCACTCGTCTATTAATAACCAGGAACTGGCACTCGGCTTTATATTTGTGTTTACAGTAAGATTAGTCCTACCCGTGCCCCCAGTTTATGTATTAATTACAGGTCATAAAACAGCATCTTTTTTCCGCTCTCATTCAATACAATGATTAATTTGCTGGTTAAGTATTTACAACAGGTTCCTCCAATTGGTTCATTGGCAGGAGATACACCTACACCTAGTTTATTGTGTCTTAGCCCTCGGGGTATTCATTAAGTTTTGACTCTAAACAAAAGAAGCACGCTAGGACAGCAACTGACAGGTGGCATCCAGTAAAGCAACTCTTAACAAAACATTGGCTTTGGAAAGTTGCCTACAAAAGATGGTGCTTAATCCTTGACCTTGATCTCCCCTCTTCAAGATCTACGACTCTTGGAAGCCAACACTCCTCTGCTGTGCTCGGTGGCTCCAGGACTCAGTAGTGACGTAGGGGCTGGTGGATGGAATCGGAAAGAGCAGCGGGGACACCAGGCTTCCGACACACCCGGAAGAGTCAGATGGAGATTATTCTTCTGCAGATACTTCAAAGATGGTGCTTAATCCTTGACCTTGATCTCCCCTCTTCAAGATCTACGACTCTTGAAGCCAACACTCCTCTGCTGTGCTCGGTGGCTCCAAGACTCAGTAGTGACGTAGGGGCTGGTGGATGGAATCTCAGAGAGCAGCAGGGACACCAGGCTTCCGACACACCTGGAAGAGTCAGATGGAGATTATTCTTCTGCAGATACTTCAAAATGGGTGCTGATGGAGCATGGGACGCAATGATCTAGAGCAGTGATGGCGAACCTTGGCACCCCAGATGTTTTGGAACTACATTTCATCCCCATGATACTCAACTACACTACAGAGTGCATGAGCATCATGGGAAATGTAGTTCCAAAACATCTGGGGGTGCCAAGGTTCACCATCACTGATCTAGAGCAATCTCCCAGCTTGAGGGACAGCTTTGTACCATATTGGTTGACGAACCTTGGCACCCCAGATGTTTTGGAACTACATTTCCCATGATGCTCCACTACACTGCAGAGTGCATGAGCATCATGGGAAATGTAGTTTCAAAACATCTGGGGTGCCAAGGTTCGCCATCACTGATCTAGAGCAATCTCCCAGCTTGAGGGACAGCTTTGTACCATATTGGTTGACTTCATGGGTCCCCCAAGCAATCCAAAGAAAGTGTAAGGAATAAGTAGTCCAGTATAGATTTATTTATCTAGATCTAGGTAGTCTCCAATTTTCTAAACAAAGGGCCCTTTTACTGTTCTTCAGACTTAAGGGGGGCCAGACTGTGGGCATTGGGAGCAGAATTCCTGATGAAGGGGTCCTGAGAGACTCCGAAAAGTTGCTGTAATTGCTGAATAATGCTTTGGACCCATTTTTTGGAGACCAATGGTGTGCTAGTGACATTCCTCTTCCGTGTTGGGAATAAAAAAGGTCCCAATGTCAGAGGGACTATACCATGCCCCAATATTGTCAGTGGGAGGTATAGTAGCCTATCATTGGCGTCATTGGGAGGAATTGTGCCCCATCCCTGGCGTCATTGGGAGGAATTGTGCCCCATCTTTGGCGTCATTGGGAGGAATTCCCCATTGTTGTTAGTGGATGAAAATAGTGCCTCAATGGCAGGCTAAAAGCAAGCAAAGTGCCACATCAGGCCCCCGGGCCACAGTTTGGAGACCACTGATCTAGATAAAAGATCGGTAGGTAAAGCCAACACGTTTTGGAGTCCTCTCTTTAGGAAATTTCTATTATGTCATCATTCTAATCCTTTGTTCACATTCCCCAAAATTTCCTACCATCCCCGCCAACACAAGCCCTGGTGAAGGAGTTGTGATCCCCTAAAACACATTGACCTTGCCATCTAATATTTTATCTAGAACATAGGTCTCCAAACCGTCTAAATAAAGGGTAATATTACTGTCCTTCAGACTTTAGGGGGTCTGGACTGTAGTCAACAGGAGTATAGAATTCACCAGTGTCAGTAAGATTAATCAGTGCCTCAGGCTTGGTGGTCAGTGATAGTAAAAAAAAAATGTATGAATAATGCCCCATGGTTGGTGTCAGTGGGAGGAATAGTGCCCCTTCATTGGTATCAGTAAAAGGAATTGTGCCCTCCCTTTAGTGTCAGTGGGGGTAATAGTTTTTCATTGATTATATCAGTGTTCCTTATTGTTGGTGAAGTGGGAGAAATGGTGCCCCATGGTTTGTGTCAGTGGGAAGAGTAGTGCCTAAACAATGGTATTATTGAAAGGAATAGTGCCCCATCTTTGGTGTCAGTCAGAGGAATAGTGCCCCCTTTTTGGTGTCAGTTGGGTAAACAGAGCTCCGTCTTTGGTGTCATTGGACGAAATAGAGCCCCAGGGGCCGGATAAAGGCAAGGAAAGGACCGCAGACCACAGTTTGGTGACCACTTACAGTGCCTTGAAAAAGTATTCACACCCCTTGGAATTTTTCACATTTTGTCATGTTACAACCAAAAACATAAATGTATTTAATTCGGATTTTATGTGATAGACCAACACCAGGTGGCACTTTGAAGTTGAAGGAAAATGATAAATGTTTTACAAATAAATATGTGAAAAGTGTGGGGGGGGGGGGGGGCCCATTTGTATTCAGCCCCCTCTACTCCAATACCCCTAACTAAAATCTAGTGGAACCAATTGCCTTCAGAAGTCACCTAATTATTAAATAGAGTCCACCTGTGTGTAATTTAATCTCAGTATAAATACAGCTGTTCTGTAAAGCCCTCAGAGGTTTGTTAGAGAACTTTAGTGAACAAACAGCATCATGAAGGCCAAGGAACACACCAGACAGGTCAGGGATAAAGTTGTGGAGAAGTTTAACCGCTTGACGACCGCAGATATACTGCGGCAGAAGGGCATGTACAGGCAGAATCACGTACCTGTACCTTCCCCTATAAGAGACGGTCAGCGGGCGAGCGCGCGCCCGCGGCAAGCTCCGTGAGTCGGGTTGCGGGTCCTTCGGACTCGATCGCCGTGGGGATACCCGCGATCGCCTCACGGGGAAGAAGAACGGGGAGATGCTAAACAAGCATCTCCCCGTTCTGCCTAGTGACAGTGTCTCTGATCTCTGCTCCCTGTCATCGGAGCAGAGATCAAAGGGGTGTCACACACAGCCCCTCCCCCTACAGTTAGAAACACGCCCCTAGGACACACTTAACCCCTGCACTGCCACCTAGTGGTTAACCCCTTCACTGTCAGTGTCATTTACACAGGAATCGGTGCATTTGTAAAGCACTGATTGCTGTATAAATGACAATGGTCCCAAAAATGTCCGATGTGTCCACCATAATGTCACAGTCACAATAAAAATCGCTGATCGCTGCCAGTTAAAATATATATATTAATAAAAATGCCATAAAACTATCCCCTATTTTGTAAACACTATAACTTTTGCGCAAACCAATCAATAATCGCTTATTGCGATATTTTTTTTTTTACCAAAAATATGTAGAAGAATACATATCGGCCCAAACTGAGGAAAAAAATGTTTTTTATATATTTTTGGGGGATATTTATTATAGCAAAAAGTAAAAAATAATGTGTTTTTTTTTCAAAATTGTCGCTCTTTTTTTGTTTATAGCGCAAAAAATAAAAAGCGCAGAGGTGATCAAATACCACCAAAAGAAAGCTCTATTTGTGGGAAAAAAAGGACATCAAT
This sequence comes from Lithobates clamitans, assembly GCA_037952925.1. Lineage (NCBI taxonomy): Eukaryota > Metazoa > Chordata > Amphibia > Anura > Ranidae > Lithobates > Lithobates clamitans. The sequence continues at coordinate 255,799 of JBBGZY010002069.1, read as the reverse complement.
TTTGTTTGAGAGCCACATTGCACCACCGCACAATTGTCAGGTAAAGGAACGCAGTGCCAAATCGCAAAAAGTGCTCTGGTCAGGAAGGGGGTAAATTCTTCCGTGGCTGAAGTGGTTAAAGCAGGGTTAGGTTGTAAAAAAAAAAAATATATCCCAAGCTTTGAACATCTCACAGAGCTCTGATCAATCCATCATCTGAAAATGGAAAGAGTATGGCACAACTGCAAACCTACCAAGACATGGCCGTCCACCTAAACTGACCGGCCGGGCAAGGAGAGCATTCATCAGAGAAGCAGCCAAGAGGTCCATGGTAACTCTGGAGGAGCTGCAGAGATCCACAGCTCAGGAGGGAGAATCTGTCCACAGGACAACTATTAGTCGTACACTCCACAAATCTGCCCTTTATGGAAGAGTGACAAGAAGAAAGACATTGGTGAAAGAAAGTCATAAGAAGTCCTGTCTGCAGTTTGTGAGAAGCCATGTGGAGGACACAGCAAACATGTGGAAGAAGGTGCTCTGGTCAGACCAAAATTAAACTTTTTTTTGCCTAAAAGCAAAACGCTGTGTGTGGCAGAAAACAAACACTCTGCAAAAAAAAAAACCTAAGACTGGGGCAGAGGTTCCCCTTCCAGCAGGACAACGACCCTAAATATACAGTCAGAGCTACAATGGAATGGTTTAGATCAAAGCATATTCATGTGTTAGAATGGCCCAGTCACAGTCCAGACCTAAATCACATTGAGAATCTGTGGCAAGACTTGAAAATTGCTGTTCACAGACGCTCTGCAGAATATCTCAAGCTCTGTCAGATTGGATGCAAAGAAGAATGGGCAAAAATGTCCCTCTCTAGATGTGCAAAGCTGGTAGAGACATCCCCAAAAAGACTTGCAGCTGTAATTGCAGAGAAAGGTGATTCTACAAAGTATTGACTCCGGGGGGCGCCATACAAATGTATACCACACTTTTTACATTTATTTGTAAACATTTTTGAAAACTTTTTATCATTTTCCTTCCTCTTCACAATTATGTGCCACTTTGTGTTGGTGGATCAGATAAAATCCCAATAAAATACATTTACGTTTTTGGTTACATGACAAAATGTGGGAAATTTCAAGATGTATGAATAATTTTTTTCAAGGCACTGTATCTAGAATAATAAATCTATACTGGGTAATTATAAACTTGTGGCGCTCTCAACTTTTACGTTTCCGGCAGATGTTTGGAAATTCTGGTCTTTTTTTATACAGTAAGCCATTAAAGGCCAAGTCCACTTTCTCCAAAAAAAATAAAAAAATAAAAAAAAAATTTAGTGACAAGGATTACATCCTAAAGGGCAATGTGTTTAGTAACATCCCCACTCCTTCTTCCAGTACTTCTGAAGCCACGACCCCTGGGGCTGGAAACCTTTCCATGGTCCTGTAGGTCCAACATCTAGAGGAGGAAGATAGGAGGAGCAGATCACAAGTGAATGTGGTTCAGAAATGTCACATATTACATTGGAGGGGATGAAGGAATAAAAGGTAAAACTCATTTATGTAACAGATTTTCATTAATATAACCCAACACGAAGGGCCTGCAACTAATTAAAAACAAAATGTTAGCAGCACAGTTACCTTAAAAAAAAACCAGTACAGTTGGATTACTTTGTACAGCTGTGTGAAAAAGTATTTGCCCCCTTTCTGATTTTTTTTTTATTTTTTGCATATTTGTCACACTTAAATGACTCAGATCAAACAAATTTTATTATTATTACACAAAGATAACCCGAGTAAATACAAAATTCAGTTTTTAAATGATGGTTTCATTAATTAAGGCAAAAAAAAAAGCTGTCCAACCCTGCCTGGCTTTATGTGAAAAAGTAATTGCCCCCTAAACCTAATAACTGGTTGTACCACCCTTGGCGGCAACAACTGCAATCAAGCGTTTGCGATAACTGGCAATGAGTCTTTCACATTGCTGTAGAGGAATTTTGGCCCACAATTGTTTTAATTCAGCCACATTGGTGGGTTTTCCAGCATGAATGGCCTGTGTAAGGTCACGATACAGCATCTCAATTGGAATCAAGTCCGGGCTTTGACTAGGCCACTCCAAAACCTAAATTTTGCTTTGTTTGAACCATTTGGAGGTGGACTTGCTGTTGTGTTTCGGATCATTGTCCTGCTGCATAGCCCAAGTGCACTTGAGCTTGAGGTCACGAACTGATGGCCGGACATTCTCCTTTAGGATTTTCTGGTAGAGCTCAGAATTTATGGTTCCATCAATTATGGTAAGTCCTCGAGGCCCCGAAGCTGCAAAGCAGCCCCAGACCATCACGCTACCACCACCATGTCTGACTGTTGGTATGATGTTCTTGTTATGAAATGCTGTATTAGTTTAATGCCAGATGTAACGGGACGCACACCTTCCAAAAAGTTACATTTTTGTCTCATCAGTCCATAGAATATTTGCCTAAAAGTCTTGGGGGTTATCAAGATGTTTTTTGGTAAATGTGAGATGAGCCTTTGTGTTCTTTTTGGTCAGCAGTGGCTTTGGCCTTGGAACTCTTCCATGGATGCCATTTTTGCCCAGTCTCTTTCTTATTGTTGAATTATAAACACTGATCTTACCTGAGGCAAGTGAGGCCTGCGGTTCTTTAGATTTTCCGGGTTCTTTTATGAGCTCCTGGATGAGTCGTCGTCATGGTCTTGGAGTAATTTTTGTAGGCCGGCCACTCCTGGGAAGGGTCACCACTGTTCCAAGTTACCTCCATTTGTGGATAATGGCTCTCCCCGTGGCTGACTGGAGTTCCAAAGCCTTGGAAATGGCTTTGACACCCTTCCTAGACTGATACATGAACATTACTTTGTTTCTAATCTGTTCTTGAATTTTTTTTAGATTGTGGCATGATGTGTGGCTTTTTGTGATCTGTCAGCGTGCTTCACTTTCTCAGACAGCTTCTATTTATGTGATTTCTTGATTTAACAGGTCTGGCAGCAATCAGGCCTGGGTGTGGCAAGTGAAATTTAACTCGGCTTTTCAAAAAATTGTGGTTAATCACCATTCATTCATGATTCAGCATGGGATGGGGCAATTACTTTTTTACATAGGGCCAGGCAGGTTTAACCCCTTCCCGCCGAGCGTACGCAGAATGGCTTTCGGGGGTTAGACCGGGTTGATGCCCGCAGCTGCAGGCCTCATCCCAATACCGAGTGGGCGATCGGCTTTCCAGAGATAACAACCGAAGCAGCTAAAAGCCGCTCGATTGTTATCCCAGAGGAGCGGGAGGGGACATTGCCCCCCCCCCCCCGCCGCTCTTCCCGGGCCTCCCGTCCCACCTGGAGACCCGAGACACGATCTGCCACTTCCGGCGGCTAGAGTCAGACTGGCACGAAGCCAGAAACTGCTTTGTTCCAGTCTCCTGAATGTAAACACGGAAGTGACGGCACAACGTCACTTCCTGTTTACTCAGCTGCCAATAGCGCCAGATTTTAAAAAATATACAGTATTCAGACACACAGTTTTCAGTGATCTGAATACTTTGAAGTGCAAAGGAGGGATCGTGACATGTTTGGTATCTATTTACTCGGCCTAACATCATCTTTCACATTATACAAAAAAATTAGGATAACTATACTGTTTTGTTTTTTTAAAATTCATGAAAGTGTCCCTTTTCCCAAAAAGTTGCGTTTAAAACACTGCTGCACAAATACCGTGTGACATAAAATATTGCAACAATCACCATTTTATTCTCTAGATTCTCTGCTAAAAAATATATATATATATAATGTTTCAGGGTTCTAAGTAATTTTCTAGCAAAAAAAAATAGGGATTTTATCTTGTAAACACCAAATGTCAGAAATAGGCTTAGTCATGAAAGGGTAACAGCTTTTTTTCCCCTTAATAAATCAAATAATAATTTAAAAACTTCATCTTGGATTTACTCGGGTTATCTTTGTGTAATATTAAAATTTGATGATTTGAATCATTTAGTGTGAAAAATATGAAAAAAAAAAAACAGGAAGGGGGCAAATACTTTCACACAACTGTAGATGTTCACAGACAATGTCATATACAGTGGGGATGGAAAGTATTCAGACCCCCTTAAATTTTTCACTCTTTGTTATATTGCAGCCATTTGCTAAAATCATTTGAGTTCATTTTTTTCCTCATTAATGTACACACAGCACCCCATATTGACAGAAAAACTCAGAATTGTTGACATTTTTGCAGATTTATTAAAAAAGAAAAACTAAAATATCACATGGTCCCAAGTATTCAGACCCTTTTCTGTGACAGTCATATACTGTACTTAACTCAGGTCCATTTCTTCTGATCATCCTTGAGATGGTTCTACACCTTCATTTGAGTCCAGCTGTGTTTGATTATACTGATTGGACTTGATTAGGAAAGCCACACACCTGTCTATATAAGACCTTACAGCTCACAGTGCATGTCAGAGCAAATGAGAATCATGAGGTCAAAGGAACTGCCTGAAGAGCTCAGAGACAAAATTGTGGCAAGGCACAGATCTGGCCAAGGTTACAAAAAAAAAAAAAAAATCTCTGCTGCACTTAAGGTTCCTAAGAGCACAGTGGCCTCCATAATCCTTAAATGGAAGACGTTTGGGACGACCAGAACCCTTCCTAGAGCTGGCCGTCCGGCCAAACTGAGCTATCGGGGGAGAAGAGCCTTGGTGAGAGAGGTAAAGAAGAACCCAAAGATCACTGTGGCTGAGCTCCAGAGATGCAGTCGGAAGATGGGAGAAAGTTCTAGTAAGTCAACCATCACTGCAGCCCTCCACCAGTCGGGGCTTTATGGCAGAGTGGCCCGACGGAAGCCTCTCCTCAGTGCAAGAAGACACATGAAAGCCTGCATGGAGTTTGCTGAAAAAACACCTGAAGGACTCCAAGATGGTGAGAAATAAGATTCTCTGGTCTGATGAATCCAAGATAGAACTTTTTGGCCTTAATTCTAAGCGGTATGTGTGGAGAAAACCAGGCCCTGCTCATCACCTGTCCAATACAGTCCCAACAGTGAAGCATGGTGGTGGCAGCATCATGCTGTGGGGCTGTTTTTCAGCTGAAGGGACAGGACGATTGGTTGCAATCGAGGGAAAGATGAATACGGCCAAGTACAGGGATATCCTGGATGAAAACCTTCTCCAGAGTGTTCAGGACCTCAGACTGGGCCTAAGGTTTACCTTCCAACAAGACAATGACCCTAAGCACACAGCTAAAATAACAAAGGAGTGGCTTCACAACTCCGTGACTGTTCTTGAATGGCCCAGCCAGAGCCCTGACTTAAACCCAATTGAGCATCTCTGGAGAGACCCAAAAATGGCCGTCCACCAACGTTTACCATCCAACCTGACAGAACTAGAGAGGATCTGCAAGGAGGAATGGCAGAGGATCCCCAAATCCAGATGTGAAAAACTTGTTGCATCTTTCCCAAAAAGACTCATGGCTGTATTAGATCAAATAGAGCTTCTATTAAATACTGAGCAAAGGGTCTGAATACTTAGGACCATGTGATATTTCAGTTTTTCTTTTTTAATAAATGTGCAAAAATGTCAACAATTCAGTGTTTTTCTGTCAATATGGGGTGCTGTGTGTACATTAATGAGGAAAAAAAATTAACTTAGCAAATGGCTGCAATATAACAGAGTGAAAAATTTAAGGGGGTCTGAATACTTTCCATCCCCACTGTACCCCACTTCCTCTATCCCAGCATTTGTGGCATTATCCTTAAGAGACATTGTACCCTTCCTTAAGTAGGGCAACATGACAGTCTCTGGAAAGAGCACACCTGCCCCTATTTTACTTATCTTACCTTCTTTTCCTTGCAGCCTGAGCTGAGATTGGCTACATCAGGAGCATTCTTGATGGACCATCTATGTCATTCACCTGGTCGTTTGAGCTTGGGCCTAGATATTGGCTGCTAGGCCCAGGCATCAACACAGGGGAGCAGGTCACATATCACTTACCCATACCTGGAACCTTTGTAGGAATTAGGGCCCATGCTTTGCTGAGATCTTGACGAGCCAGTATGGCTTCCACATAGATTACAAATATAGGAAACGAACACCTCTGGTTTTGTATTATGTAGCGTTTAAGGGGTGCGGTCTATTTCTTTAGCTTGGAATTCTATGATGCCATTGTTGGGCATGCACCCTTCTATACGCTATACCAACAGTGTGCGACAGGATGCTAGGGTTTCTCCAGTAAGGGGATTTATCCTCTCCCTTTGACCTAGAACAAGGTTTCTCAACCAGGGTTCTGCTGTGATCTACCTGTCCGTCACAGGCAGCGGATGGGTAGATCGCATCTCCTCTGCAGACACAGGCAGAGCTATGCAGGCAGGCGGCTGTGATCGTGATAACTGTGGAGTTCTGTTCCCCGCCAGCTCCTCCTCCCCTCTTGTCCTTCCCAGGTGCTTGTATGTGCCTTGATCCCATGTAAGACACCCTGCCATATGCCCCAATTCTATGTAATGTGCCTTGCTGTGTGGCCCATAATATGTCCTGATCTCATATAAGATGCCCTCTTGTGCTCCCTGATCCCATGAAAGGTGCCCTGCCGTTTGTTCTGATCCCATGCAAGGTGCCTGGCTGTGTACCCAGATCCAATGTAAGGTGCATAAACATGTGCCTTAATCCAATATATGATAACCTCCTGTATACCCTGATCCCACATGAAGTGCCCTGCCACGTGCTCTAATTCCACATAAGGTGCTCTGCTCCCATGTAATGTACCTTGCTGTGTGCCCCATAATGTGTCCTGATCCCATGTAATGTGCCCTGCCACGTGCTCCTGATCCCATGTAAGGTACCCTGCTATGCAGTAGTGGCCCGTGCATTGTGGGCGCTCCCTCCCCTAACATCGTTGCCCTCCCTATCCATGCGCTCGGCCCCTTTCAGGATGCTGGGTGCATTAATTCCTATGGAGAGGGGGGGGGGGGTTGAAGCACATGATTAGAGCCAGAGGCTCTAAAAAGGGTGGGCTCGGGGCATAGAGCACTGCGCCCCGATCCCACATAGTTGTGTGATGATAGCGAATGATTTTTCGCTATTTTCACACTAAATCTTCTCCCCGCCAATCAGGAAGCAGGTGTGAGACCTGTTTCCCCAATTGGCCAAAACATCAGGCGAACTTATTGGATGCCTGACGTGGAGCCAGGGAGGAAGCCTGCCAGCCTGGAGCCGCTGCAGAGACCCCGCCGCACTGGATGACACCCCCCATCTATCTATCCAGGTAAGTGCTGGACCAACCTGTAGATGCGCGCGCAGGTGGTGTTAGTGCTGCACTCCCGCTGGGATGGTTTTTTTTTTGCCATCCCCCCTGAACAAAAAACCCACCAACCACCACTGCTGCTATGTGCAGTCAGACTTGGGAGGAAAGAAATGTATGATTGCTGAATGTCCTCCAACCATGAAAGAAATGAATGATTGCTGGATGTCCTCCAGCCAGGAAAGAAAGGGGGGGGGGGGCTCGCTCAGTCTTTTTTCACTGCATGCTTAAAGCTTCTTACAGGGTGCAGTAGAAGTTGTGTCTTACTGTGTGCCCATAATGTGTCCTGAACCCATTGTAAGGTGCCCTGCTGTGAGCCTTGATCCCATTATAAAAAGGTGTCCTGAACCCAATGTAATGTGCCTTGCTGTGTGCTGTTAAACTTGGGAGGGAAGAGTTGTAAGATTGCTGGATGTCCACCAGCCAGGAAAGGAATGGGGCTCTGTCTTGTTTTACTGCATGCTGTGAGCTTCTTACGGGGTGCTGTAGAAGCTTCAGTAAGTCAAAGTAAGCAATTTCAGTAAAGAATAAATAGTTTATACAACTGTGCAAAATTGAAGTTCAGCTTTAAATGTCACTGCAAAAAAATTTTTTTTTTTTAATGGTTAAAATGACGCATCCAACCACAATAGAGTATTCTTCCTCTCGTCCGCCTCCCACACCCCAACACTGAATAACAGAACAAAGTCAAGAACAATTTAATGTTTTTTTTTTATTTTCAATTGATACTGTATGAATACAAAGTTTCTAAAAAGCTACAAAAAAATTCTACCACTATCAAGAAGGCATCAAAATCTGTCACTTTTGCAAAGACATTAAAACACCTGCAGTAACCAACACAAAAATAGCATTTTAGAGTGATGAAATAATTGCACTTAACTGTCATAGATATTAAAATCACACATGTACCGCCAAAAAGCTAGAATACAATTTTATTTATTTTTTTTTTATTCAAACAAAGCACCGTTTAAAAAAAAAAAAAAAAAAAAAATTCTCCACACAAACCCTATAATTTCATATTAACTATCTCTCTAGAAGATAAATTCACTTTAAAGCCAACACTTGAAACATATTTTTTCTTTTTTTTTTTTTTTAACATAAAAAGGTACCAGTACCTACACAAGGACAGACAAACAGAAAAAAATAAAAATGTAACTGCTAAAGGCCTTGACTGATGTCGCCTCGACGGAAAATTTGAAAATGGTACAAAAACATCAAAATAACAAAACAAAAAAAAAAAAAACAGCTTTTTTGTTGTGAATTATAAAAAAGGTAACAAGGCAGCTTCTGCATGAACAAAACCGGCTACAACATTAAATTAACCACTGACCATATATATGAATATGTAGATTCACAAAACCAGTATTTTTTTTTTCCTTAATTTTTTTTATTTTCATTTTTAACAGTACACAAAACAGAAGGCGAGAATTCTGTAAAAGACACTTACAATGTGAACACAGTTTTATGGCAAAACAGTTTTACACACAACATAGTCATATTTAAGCAGTAAAGGCTGTCGGGTTTGAGAGTTATAAAATTTTGTTTGTATTAGGCACATTTTGATTTATTTATTTTTTTTAAATATACTTTTCCTTTTTCTTAACCTAGAATAAAGCTAGGAAAATAATGCAGCCATAAAATATACAAATATACCAAAAAGGCCCTCTGATGACCTGGGGGTTTAAACGTGGCTGGTAAATATATATATTTTTATATATATATATTTTTTTTATTATAAATAAGTAGCCATTATTGGGCATGATGATTGCTGAGGCTAAACACGAATTAGGGGACTGATTTACTCTGAAGTTTCCACCTCTCTCCAGTCAGGTGTAGGATTTAACACTTGACCAAGCAAATACGGTTAAGTTAAGGGGGGAAAAAAAAAAATACAGTGAAATAAAATGGTAATAAAATGTGGACTTTTATAATCACAGGGCAGATGTGTTAAAAAATAAATCTTTTATGACGGAAACCTATATGCAAAAAAAAAAAAAAAAAAAAATTATCACAACAGAAATTACTTCCATAGGAAGAATCTCAACAATTTTTTAATTTTTATCTTTTTTTTTCCTTTTTACATCACAGTATATATGTAGGTTCTATTTTTTTCTTCTTCTTGTACTGAAAATGTAAACTTTTCATCCTAAGAAGAATATGGAGCGTGTGGATGCAATATACTAAATGTTAGGATTTATTTATTTTTTGCAGTAAGAAATTCAAGAAAGCCAAAATTAAAAGAAAAATTTAAGCCAGGCAAATTTTACATGATAAATAACATTGTATATAAACTGTAAATAGAAAACATAGGTGTAATAATAAGAAGATGAGAATTTTAATGTTGTAAAAATCTCCCTTTTTTAAAATGTTTTTTTTTTTTTTGTTTTAAAATTCTTCATAAGGTTGAAGGAAATTTAAGGGAATTTTGTAAAGGCAACTGGTTCTAACGGCATTTGAAGGCATTGAGTTAGACCATTATAAAAAAATACTTGTAACAGTGTTCAGGGCTACCGTGCACCGCTACATCCGGCAAACACTGCCGAGGCTAACCAGTGGGCAGCAATGCAGGTTATGGTTTTAGTGTTCCCCCCCCCCCCAGACAGTCCTGAAGCCCCGCTAGGAGTGCTTGTTGTAGTGGTAACGTCACCGATGTACAGGCGGAATTAATGAAGTGTACCCTGCCATGTAGTTCACTTGTGTGGATATCCACAAATCATGAAGTGTTAGGCTTTGTTCACACGACCGCAATATAGCATACGCCGGTGTTGGGGGTCAAGTATGCACACATAGGGGGGTGCATCCCTGTGCAGGCAATTCCATTCATGTCTATTGGGATGCAGCAGTTGCATGGACACAGTTGCTGCACCCAATATGGCAGGCATGTGGATGCACGGACCCAAACACACATGGGTTGATTTACTAAAACTGGAGAAAATTGCAGCTTTGCATAGAAACCAATCAGCTTCCTATAGCAAAATGATGGCCGTGTGGGACATTTTCATCGACCTGGGCGGACGTCATATGACGACGTCCTCCCGGGTGGACGTATTATGACGTCCTTCCGGATCGCACCTTGCGCGCTCCTGTGCTGCGGCACGATCTGTCACCAGCTGTATATACTGGACTGATCAGTGTACCAGCCCCACTGCCAGTACTATGTGACCATTCACAGCAGATCACATGACAATTGTAAACGATGGATGGCTTCCTTTCACGCCATCTATTCTGTACAATTGTGTTTCTCTGGTACAATAATTTTTATTGTAGTAATAAAAAAAAAAGAAAAAAACAACATTTTGGCAAATAGTCACCTGCGCAGGGGTATAGTGCAGTAAGGAAAACAAAGTAACTGATTAATATTACCTATCCACCGGGTGACCACATGGGCTAACCCAGGGGCCCAGTTTAAATCCTGAGACTAAGGGCCATTTAACTGAGGCCCTAGATGCGGGTGCACAGAGTTTCAATGAAGGGAGTTGCATGTACTGATCCCTTGAATACCCCGGACACAGGTCGAGGCAAACATTCCATCACGGGATACAGACAATGTGCGGTGAAGCGGCCATAGCCACATATCTACTGAAGGCCACCTTAAATCCAGGGTCATCCCAAGGCAAAAAGACCAAGGGTGGCCCAAGGCACAATCCCTGGTTGCCGGGAGATGGAAAGTACAATTGTGTTTCTAAGCTGTGATGGGTCACAGTGATCACATGGTACAGAGGGGGCCAATCACAACCCATCTGTACCATGTGATTAGCTGTGGCTAATCACAACAAAACACACACTAAGTGGATCAGTTTCATTTAGTAATAATAGTTGCTTATGCCAGTGAAATTCACTGATAAAATAATCACAATGTGTAAGAAAAAAAAAATGATCGTGATCACTTCCCCCAGAGTAGTACAGTGTTACTATGGCAACACTATATTGCTCTGGTTAGAGTGTGTTACATTGTTAAAAAAAAAAAAAAAAAGATTTAGAAAAAAATTATATACTTTCATCAGTCTGATCATCGCAACACCAGTTATATGATAACGCTGTACTGCACTGGTGACAGTATGTTAAAAAAAAAAATAAAAAAACCTTTAAAGTTCTTCATTTTCCAAAAGAAAAAAATTACACCTTGAAAAAACTCACCATGCCTCTTACTAAATATCTTGGATTGTCTAAAAAAAAAAAAAAAAAAAAGAAGAAAAAGGGGGGTCATGTGGGGAATATTTGTACTGTCCTGGCGTTTTCAGGCCTCAAGAAATGAGATAGGCCGCCAGTACACCAGGATTGATCGATTTATATATATATATATATTTATATGGGTATATATATATATATTTATATGGGTATATATATATATTTATATGGGTACAGTGTTGCATGACCGCACAATTGTCCTTCACAAAGCAAAAATCTGCTACTGAAGTGGTTAATTGAACAAGCTGAAGTTAGAAGCTGATTGGTTTCTATGCAGAGCTGCACCAGATTTTGCACTCTCCAGTTTTAGTAAATCCACCCCAGCATGTCTGCATTCGGGGACCAACGCGGCTGTCAAATTGTCAGTGTCCCCCTTATTAGGGCTGCATGGGTATGCCTCGAACCCCGGTAAAGGCAAACACGGCCCTTGCATGGGCATATGCTATAGTTATGCCCGTGTGAATGAGTCCTTAGAGGGACTAGAGGACAGCTTTGGGAAACAATAACGTAAGGCAATATGTAAAGCGAATGGCCAAGCATTTAGAGCTGGTAGCTGGAATTAAAAACCTGTCACATCACCAAAAAAACAAATCAAAAAGATAATTCATGTACGGATCTCAGCAATGATTTTAGTTTTTCCTGCCGAGGAACAGAACTGTGGCAGCTAAAGCGTACATGCGCGCGCGTGCGGTGCTACTTTTTGAAGCCGCTTTGTGGCTTTGTCTTAATCCGCCCAACCAAAAAAAAAAAAAAGGCATTGTGGTGATCTGTCTGTATTTTTGGTCTCTATAAAATTTCCGTAGACATTAGTACAGCACTTTTGTAAGCTGGAATATTAAGGTTCAAAGGCACGTTCAGATCAGGATAAAAACAAAAAGTTTTGGTCAGTTGGCAGATGCAAGCAAAAAAATAAAATAAAATTACAATTGTGGCATTTTGCTTCTTTATCTCGCCAGCAGTGGATGGTTTACAGTACATTAAAGGACTATTGGGGGGGGGGGGGGTCTACTGATGAAGGTTGGATGATTCCCAACACAACTGGTGGTATTTAAGGTGGCCAAAAAGGGTTGCAGATGTTGAATCCATAAAAATAAATGTGAACAGGTTGGACACGTGTTCAACTCACCAGATAACAGTGGCCTTTGGAAGTATGACAATATAAATATATATATATATATATATATATATATATATATATATATATATATATATATATATATAGCTTTACTGAAGGGTTCACCAAAGATGGTGAATCTTTGATTGACCCGTCATAAATAGGACCCCCTCACCCCCTTTCTACCCAAGTTCCAAATTTCACAACTGTCTACATTACTGGGATCTCCAAACTACAGCTTTCGCTGAACTACACGTCCCATGAGGCTTTGTAAGACTCTGACATTCACAGACATGACGGAAATTGTAGTTCCTGAACAACTGGAGGGCCGTACTTTGGAGACCCCCTGCACAATATAGCTTTATGTAAGGCCAGGACATTCTGATAAAATTCTTCACTGGGCATGTTTGATATAAAATAATAATAATGAGCCAATCTGATTTGTTGGAGAACAGTAAACCAGCTTGTGTGCTGCTATAATGCACCAACGAGGTACATGCAACGCATATCGCTGAACCACATCCAGAGCACGCCATAAAGTGCCCACACTTGTGAGACGGACATCCTTTCTTTTTAATGTCATACAAAAGCTCTGTGTTTTTTTAATGGAAAATTTGGGGCAACACTGTACAAATCTCCCTCAGAATTAAACCTTCATGCAACCAATACGTTCAGCAAACAAGAGTACATTTTCAAAAAAATTGAAAAAAAACCTAAAAAGTTTGGATCGTTTTGGGCACGTTTTTGACAGGCTCTCCAAGTTTATCTCTAAGGCACTGCATTTAAAAATGCTTTGGCAGCTTTGAGTAGTAATAATAATCTTCAATAAAAGTTCTAGATGATAAATTAATTTCTTCCAGCTTATAAAAGTTGCTCATAGTTACAGGACACTTTTTTTGATGTGAGTACATAAGAGGAGGGTTAAGGCTATTCAGAACATGACAGTTTTTTGTTGTTTAGGCCATTTTAAAAAATAGTGTAATAAAAGATTAGCTCCTTCACAGTGTGAAGGACAGAAAAGGCAAAAGGCATTCACCCAGTTCTGTGGTTCCATGCTTCCACCTGTAGATCTTCAAAGCCAACTCCACCCAATTTCAGTATTGTGGGTTCCAGTGAAGAAAACCACAAGCTGGCCTTTTAAATCAAGGAACCTGGTGTGGAGGCATCTCCTGGAATTTAGGTTGGTGCTACATCCCCACTAAAGAAAGCACAAGCTGGCTTCATATATCACTTAGACTCCGGTGTGGAGGTAAATCTAGGAATTCAGGTTGGCGCCACCCCCCTCTACCCGAACAAACCACAAGCTGGCCTTTTATATCACTCAGGGACACTTGTATGGAGGCATCTCCAGGAATTTAGGTTGGCGCTACCCCCCCTATCCTACCCAAAGAAACCACAAGCTGGCCTCCTATATCAGTCAGGAACCTTGGTGTAGATTTGCCTCTAGGAATTCAGGTTGACAATACCCTTCAAACAAAACACAAGCTGGCCTTTTAAATCACTCAAGGAACCCAGTGCGGCGGCACCTCCAGGAATTCAGGTTGGTGCTTCACCCCCCAAAGAAACCACAAGCTGGCCCTTTATATCACTCAGGGACACTTGTATGGAGGCATCTCCAGGAATTTAGGTTGGCGCTACCCCCCCCCCCATCCTACCCAAAGAAACCACAAGCTGGCCTCCTATATCACTCAGGAACTCCGGTGTAGATTTGCCTCTAGGAATTCAGGTTGACACTACCCGCCAAACAAAACACAAGCTGGATTTTTAAATCACTCAAGGAACCCAGTGTGGCGGCACCTCCAGGAATTCAGGTTGGTGCTTCACCCCCCCACCAAAGAAACCACAAGCTGGCCTCTTGTATCACTCAGGGAATCATGTGTGGAGGCATCTCTAGGAATTCATGTTGGCGCTACCCCCCATTCCCACCCAAAGAAACCACAAGCCTGCCTCCTATATCAGTCAGGGAGTTTGCTGTGGATTTATCGCCTAGTGCTACCTGCCCTGCCTGAAGAAAATAAAAGCAGGCCTTTTATATCACTCATGGACTCTGGTGTGGATTCATCTCCAAGACCTCTGGTTGGCACTACCCCCCAAACAAACCACAAGCTGGCCACGTATATCATTCAGAGACTCCAGTGTGGAAGCATCTCCAGGAATTCAGATTGGTGCTACCCCAACACCTAAAGAAACTACAAGCTGGCCTCTTATCATTCAGGGACTCTCTGGTGTGAAGGCATCTCCAGGAATTCAGGTTGGTGCTACTCTCACCTGCATGGATTCTCTATAGCCTCAGACAGATGCACCAGGGACAACTTTTTGTTTAGGGGAGGTGCAAACTACTAAAGGAAATCTCATTGTTGGTGTCTCCCAGGAGGGGGATTCGACCTCCATTGCTAGACATCCAAAATGTATATTTTAGGGTCTGAGTGGAGTTGGCTTTGTAGTTATCACTGAAATTGTCACAGTTACATAAAACACTAAAAATAAAAAATAAAACAGTAATTTAAGAAGTAGTGTTTAACTTAATATACAAGTGCTTAAAATAATTAGAAACAAATCCCACAAACATTTGTTAACACAAAAGTTTATAAAACCATCCGAGGACCCGGCAGGGGGGGTTAGTGTTATAAAAAAAAAACAGAACTGGAGTGAAAATATTCCGCTTTAATTCTGCTGTTAGCAAAATGTCAATAAAACACACATTAGTAGATTTATACATCAAAAAAACATCGCTATTTACTAGTTTAAAGGCTTACAAAAATAATTTAGAGGTTGATAGTTGGGGGGCGGGGGAATGCACATCCTTAACTTCTTAGAATTTGCTCAGAATGAACAGGGTGCATGCAATTAATTTGTAAGGCAATTCCCTGTTGCTCTCTGTGCAACTTTAGCGAGAAGCCGAAGGGCGGGCAGAGGTGATGGACACTTCTGGGCATGTAACATAATGGGAGCCACCTAGAAGGCGAACTGAAGTTCTGCTTTAAATTCAGCCAGTAGCACTCCTTTAAACTGGCCTCTCTCAACCTTGTACCCCAGAGGAAACTAAGAAATGTAAAAAAATTTCTAGGAGAACCCCTGCATACAATCTTTTGGTGGTCAGTGGGATAAATGCCCCCATACATTGGTGGTCAGTAGAAACGATGCCCTCACACATTGGTGGTCAGTGGGAAGGATGCCCCCCCCCATACATTGATGGTCAGTGGGAAGGATGCCCCCTCATACATTGATGGTCAGTGGGAAGGATGCCCCCATACATTGATGGTCAGTGAAAGCAATCCCTTTACAGTGGTGGTCAGAATGCCACCCTTGTAGACAGATGGAAGGATCAATGCTGTAATGCAGCTGGTGTTTGACCTTTAACTATGTAGGCACCTTTAAATGTGATATCAATGCCCCGTAGCTCTTGGCTCTGGAGGAAATGTGGGGTTACACAGAACCTTAGTGAAGCATATCTGTTCTGAATAAATTAGTGTTTTTCATCAATGCTTCATAGGGAAACCAGCATGACCAAGATGGATGATGTATGTGAGATCAAGACAGTACAGTTTGTACATGGCAGATCTAAGCCCTGGTAAAATGGGACAAGTCCATGTCCTAGGTCATCCCTATTCCTGATTTTTTTAAAGTGCAATTCCAGGACATTGTTTGGCAAACAGCTGTGCTATGGTAGAGGAAGGCAGTCCCATTGCCCTGATTTCAGAGGCCTGTCCTTAGTGTTAAAGTAGACCTAAACTCAGATCTGGACTTTCAGTCCGCTGCTCCATGCAACCTCAATGCTGAAAGACCACTCAGCTTGTGCAAACTCCATCCGGGTCTCAAAGGCCACTGTCTTACCTTGCAACTGTTTTCCTTGGTGTAAGGCAAGAGTACAGTATGGTTAATAAGAATGAAGTGTAAAAGAACAGAGCTTACAATAAGACTAGCAAAAGTTTATAAATCTTGACAAAAGGTCAGAAGATTTAAAGAAAAAAACATAGGTCTTGTGGAACCCCAGCTTAAAACCAATTCATTGAGTCAGTGGCAAACATGCCCCTTACATTGGTGAATGACCCCTCCCCCTTATAGTGGTATTGAATGCCACCCTTAGATCATTAGTGTCCTGCAGCTGTCTCTGCCATGTCCTGTTGGCCCCAGAATAATGCAGGTGCCATAAAATGGGAGGTCAATCAGCCAAAGCTCAAGGAAACCCTAGCAACTTCTGGAGGAACCTTGGTTAAGAAAGGCTGGTCTACTCTATAACCATACGTGATGTCACAGTAGACCATACTTTCATAACCGGTCATGTGTAAACAGTTTAAAGATCTTTTAATTTATGCGATTTTATCAGCCCTACTGAAGTAGTTTTGAGTCCCTGCAACATTTTGGCTTTATCTTCTAAACTTTTATCAGTATATTAAACGTTTACAAATTTGTGTGCTCTCATCCTTTGTTCAGTTTATTCTGGGCACCCCTAGGGATACCCCATATGACAGAGAGAAGTCTTTTTTTAAACTTAACCTCTTCCCACTGGCCACACGCATACAGTATCTGACAAAAATTGAGTACACCCCTCACATTTTTGTAAAAATGTAATCTACCTTTTCATGTGACAACACTGAAGAAATGACACTTTGCTACAATGTAAAGTAGTGAGTGTACAGCTTGTATAACAGTGTAAATTTGCTGTCCCCTCAAAATAACTCAACACACAGCCATTAATGTCTAAACCGCTGGCAACAAAAGTGAGTACACCCCTAAGTGAAAATGTCCAAATTGGGCCCAAAGTGTCAATATTTTCCAGCACTGCCTTAACTCTCTTGGGCATGGAGTTGACCAGAGCTTCACAGGTTGCCACTGGAGTCCTCTTCCACTCCTCTATGACGACATTGCGGAGCTGGTGGATGTTAGAGACCTTGTGCTCCTCCACCTTCCGTTTGAGGATGGCCCACAGATGCTCAATAGGGTTTAGGTCTGGAGACATGCTTGGCCAGTCCATCACCTTTACCCTCAGCTTCTTTAACAAGGCAGTGGTCCTCTTGGAGGTGTGTTTGGGGTTGTTATGTTGGAATACTGCCCTGTGGCCCAGTCTCCGAAGGGAAGGGATCAGGCTCTGCTTCAGTATGTCACAGTACATGTTGGCATTCATGGTTCCCTCAATGAACTGTAGCTCCCCAGTGCCGGCAGCACTCATGCAGCCCCAGACCATGACACTCCCACCACCATGCTTGACTGTAGACAAGACACACTTGTCTTTGTACTCCTCACCTGGTTGCCACCACACACGCTTGTCACCATCTGAACCAAATAAGTTTATCTTGATCTCCTCAGACCACAGGACATGGTTCCAGTAATCCATGTCCTTAGTCTGCTTGTCTTCAGCAAACCGTGGGCTTTCTTGTGCATAATCTTTAGAGGGTCTTGGCAATCTTCCTATAGCCTAGGCCCATCTATGTAGAGCAACAATTATTTTTTTCAGATCCCCAGAGAGTTCTTTGCCATGAGGTGCCATGTTGAACTTCCAGTGACCAGTATGAGAGAGTGAGAGTGATAACACCAAATTTAACACACCTGCTCCCCATTCACACCTGAGACCTTGTAACACTAATGAGTCACACGACACCAGGGAGGAAAAATGGCTAATTGGGCCCAATTTGGACATTTTCACTTAGGGGTGTACTCACTTTTGTTGCCAGCGGTTTAGACATTAATGGCTGTGTGTTGAGTTATTTTGAGGGGACAGAAAACTGACACTGTTATACAAGCTGTACACTCACTACTTTACATTGTAGCAAAGCGTCATTTCTTCAGTGTTGTCACATGAAAAGATAGAATAAAATAATTACAAAAATGTGAGGGGTGTATTCACTCTTGAGAGATACTGTATATGTGGCCTCTTGCTGGGCAGGCTTTAACACAGAGAGTCTGTATATATGGGCAGCTCTATGTAAAACACAAAGCTGTGCTGAGAGCGCGCGCCCTGCACGCTCCCAGCACAGTCACCAGTACTTACTTGACATCGGGAGCTTTCCAATCAGGTGACTGCTGTGATAGCCAATCACAACGGTCACATGACCCAAATGCCCGCCCCGGGCCTTTAATTTCTTAAAAGGCCGGGAGGTGACGGCACCGTGATGGGGTTAAGATTCTCTTTGAGCCCAGCGTTCTAAACACATCTTTTACGAAGCTGAATGGCTAAACAGGTAGAGGTAGCCAACCAATGCGTTTGTCCTATACGTGGCCATGCCAAACAGATGGAAGGGATTAAGAAGCAGCCTGTGAGACCCAGATGGAGCACATGTTGACCGAGGGGCATTTCAGTGGTGTTGACTTCAGGTCCATTAAAATCTGGTAGACCTTTACTGATATAAAAAAAAAAAAAAAAAATCTGGTAGACCTTGTGCTTTAGTACAAATACGGATTTGCACCCTGCGTTTGTGCAATTTTTTTATATGACCAAAACAGATTTACAGCAGAATTAAATTCACTCCATTCTAGTAAAATTAAAAACATCTAAAAAGACAAAAAAAAGGTAAAATTTTTTTTTTTTGCAAGTTTGAAAAAAAAAAAAAAAAAAAGTTAATTTATAGCAAAATAAGCCATCTTTGTTTTGCAATTCTAAAATCTCTGAATTAGTACAGTACGTTACATTTGAATATACTTAATATTTTACAAGGGCTGGTTTAAATTGCTGTACCGGTTTTTAAAATAGTGTTGTGGACTAAACATAAAAAAAAAAAAGATAATAATAAAATAAAACAAAAAAAAAAAAAAAAAAAAAAAAAGGAAAATCCTCCCGCCTCATTTCAGGCACATCTGAAGCATATATCATTTGGTTTAAAACAGAAAAAAAAAATTTCCTTAAAATAACTTAGAGAATTACATTCGTCTGTATGCATTTCCCTCAGGTAGTTAAAAAAAGGTTAACATTTAAAAAAGTCTGTTTACATTCATACATTTTTAATGTATCTTGCTTGTAGTGTCCAAGCATTTTTTTTTCCCCAAAAAAAAAAATAAAAATAAAAAATTAAAGGCTTTTTTTTTTTATATAGAGAAAAATCAGTGATTTGATTTTTGTTTAAAATTCCTTTATAAGCGATCACAGACAAGGACTACTTTAAGTAGCTGTGGCACCATTTAACCGTGTCACTGCTGGATAACCGCGCTGCGCGATTGCTCTGCAAGGCAACAACGCGTTCTCCCCATTATTACTTTTTTTTTTTTTTTACTTTTTTAAAATTTTTTAAGAAATCTTTACAAACTGTAAATGTTTCACAGCTACAATTAATTTATAAACAAATTAGAAATGACGCCATTGAAATAAACAGAGCAGAGAGAAACGTTGGGTGGGCTTTAGGCGCTGCCGCTAGTGTTGAGGTTTTAGTCAGTGTCCATTGTGAAGTTTTTTTTTTTTTTTGTTTTTTTTTAGTGTTTGTCTAAACAGGATATATGGAGTAGGGGGGTGGTGGGGGGGAGCAGAGACAACATTCATTCTTTCACCAGCCTGTAGATGTGATGTTGTGCTCCGTGTTCACTGTTTGAAACTTCGAAGACGCACGCCATGCACAGTAGTGTGTCTTGTGTATCCCTGTTTGTTACCACCTTGAGAAAAGAAAAAAGGAGAGAAAGAAAACTGTTAAATAGCAATATGGTACAACATTGTGATAAAATAGAACTTAAAGTTATTGTGAAGGCTGAAGGTTTTTAATCTTCACGCATTCTATGCATGAAGATAAAATACCTTCAGTGTGCTGCTCCACCTGCAGTCCTCCCTAATACTTACCTGATCCCGATCCAGTGATGAGCATGAGAGCCAAGGCTCTCCCGGGTCTCTCTCTCCTCATTGGCTCTCGTTGCTGTCAATCACAGCCAGTGATGTGCATGAGAGCCGAGGCTCTCCCGGGTCTCTCTCTCCTCATTGGCTCTCGTTGCTGTCAATCACAGCCAGTGATGTGCATGAGAGCCGAGGCTCTCCCGGGTCTCTCTCTCCTCATTGGCTCTCGTTGCTGTCAATCACAGCCAGTGATGTGCATGAGAGCCAAGGCTCTCCCGGGTCTTTCTCTCCTCATTGGCTCTCGTTGCTGTCAATCACAGCTAGTGATGTGCACGAGAGCCGAGGCTCTACCAGGTCTCTCTCTCTCCTCATTGGCTCTCGCTGCTGTCAATCACAGCTAGTGATGTGCATTAGAGCCGAGGCTCTCCCGGTCTCTCTCTCTCTCCTCATTGGCTCTCGCTGCTGTCAATCACAGCCAGTGATGTGCATGAGAGCCGAGGCTCTCCCGGGTCTTTCTCTCTCTCCTCATTGGCTCTTGCTGCTGTCAATTACAGCCAGTGAGGAAGGGGAGGGGGGGGGCAGTCAGCGTTCGATCGATGGGGATCTCAGTGTTAGAGGTGCCGGGGGACAAATGCAGCATCCACCTAGGCAAGTATGAATCTAAAAAATAAAAAACACCTACACATCCCTTTTAAAGGTTTCACGTCAAAAGGAGCCAAATACTCTTCTCTTTTGTTCTTTGGAGGACACAGCTTATATTTTAGATCATCACCTACAGGGTATAGTGCCCCCTGATGGAATAAGACACTAAGCACAACAAAAAAAACAAACCAAAAGGACAGCTCAGGGGTCAGCCCCTGCTGGTGGTGATTTGTTTGGCCAGCCGCAGGAACAGCTCCCTGGCCAGTCTTTATTTTATTTATTTTTTTCATTGTACCTAGCTGCCCACTCCTGCAGGTGGCACTATACCCAGTAGGTGATCCAAAACAGAAGCTTTGTCCCCTTGTGAATGCAGCGAGTACAAATATTCCTATCACACAAATTGACTTTTCTGTTATTTGTGATGGAAAACCGCACAGATTTTTGTTCCACTTTGAGACAATAGAGTACTTTACTTAGCTCAAGGCCCCACACTGCCATCAAATCCATTTTATCCCATTGTATGGTGGCTGGAACATGCAGCCCCAGCTCTTTGATGGTTCTTTTTCTCAATACATACTTTTTCAGATAGTTTGGTCACTTCTTATCTGAATATGACATTGTATAAAACTTCCAAAAGACACCATTCTGGGTGAGGTGACAGTGTCTGTGAAAGACCTCTCCTGACCTACCCATTTAGTGATTCCCCATTGCTCCCGCATCTAGCAGCACAAAATATCCGGTGCTTTCTAGGGAAGCGATGAGGTCTAGCAGCCAATTGCTAAGCCTCCGCATTGTCATGGAAGGGGATTTTTTTTTTGGGGTAAGGAGTGATCGATATAAAATATTTCCCCTTTCTTCAGGGCTAACATGTCAGAAGAAAACAGAGGACAAAAAAAATAAATAAAACGAAATCAAATATATATATATATATATATATATATATATATATATATATATATATATACACATACACACACACAAAATCTAAAAAAAAAAAAAAAAAAAAAAAATATATATAGTTGTAATAGTTATAAATTAGATTATACCAAATCAAAACATTAACCCTTTTACTGCCAGGACCTAAATCATGCGAAACTTACCACGGGGAGAAGGGGGAAAGAAGCGATTAAAAAAAAAAATACCGAATATATATATATATATATATATATATATATATATATATATATATATATATATATATATATATATATATAATCCGGCCTTCCCAAGGGCCATATATATGGCCCTTGGGAAGGCCTGATTGCATTGCACATACATCTATGAACGACGTGCACCTCACCCTTGGAACTTTGTTAGAGATATAGATAGATATTATATATATATATATATATATATATATATATATATATATATATATACATACATACATACATACACACACAGTATCCCACAAAAGTGAGTACACCCCTCACATTTCTGTAAATCTTTTCTTCTATCTTTTCATGTGACAACACTGAAGAAATGACACTTTGCTACAATGTAAAGTAGTGAGTGTACAGCTTGTATAACAGTGTAAATTTGCTGCCCCCTCAAAATAACTCAACACACAGCCATTAATGTCTAAACCGCTGGCAACAAAAGTGAGTACACCCCTAAATGAAAATGTCATGTCTTATGTCTTATATATATATATATATATATATATATATATATATATATATATATATATATATATATATATATATAGAGAGAGAGAGAGAGAGAGAGAGAGAGAGAGAGAGAGAGAGAGAGAGAGAGATAATATATAGCCTCATATTGAAGTGGTTATACTGGGATCATGGTTGAGAGTACAAGCATAATCCCAGTATAATTTTTTTACAGTGACCGATTCCTTCGTAATCCTAGCGCTCTAATACACCCCAAATCTCTCTATAAAGGAGGACCTGTCATCGCCCATGCTATCTCAAGGCAGGTTATTCACCCCTTGTGATAGCAATAAAAGTGATAAAGTAAATATGTGTAAAAATAAATGTGTTGGTCCTGCACACACACACACACAAACGTAAACAGCGATTGCCCCATATATGTGAGGTATTACTGCAAATGACAGAGCAAGAGCAATAATTCTAGTGCCTGACCTCCTGTGCAAATCTAAAACTGGTAAACCTGTAAAGGCTTTTAAATCGTTGCCTATGGATAATTTAAAGCACCATAGTTTGTCACCTTCCCACGGGTCTGCGCAATTTTAAATCCTGACATGTTCGGTATCTATTTACGTGGCGTAACATCATCTTTTATATTTTATCAAAAATTGGGTATTATATTGTTTATGGGCACTAAAATTAAAAAGGATTTATTTCCCAAAAATATGCATTTGAAAAACTGCTGCGCAGCAACAAAAAAAATCGCAACACCCACCATTTTATTCTCTAGGGCCTCTGCTTAAAAATCTAACGTTTGGGAATTCTAAGTCATTTTCTAGCAAAAAAAAAAACCTAATTGATTACATGGAGGAGAGAAATGTCAGAATTGGCATGGGAAGCTAGTGGTTAAACAAGTGTGCAACCCCGCCCTCCCCTCCACCACCACAAAATCTCTCTGGCAGTAAAAGGGTTAAAACAGTTTTAATCAATATATATATATATATTAAAAAGTATAACTATATGCATGACAGATGGGTGATATCACTGCTCCCTCCCGGCTCCAACACCAGGTATATGATGAAGAAAGGAGCAATGGGTGAGCGCTGGACAGGTAAGTGTCGGTAGGTTGTTGGGGGTTAGGCTTTTGCAGGAATGGTTTGTTATTGGATCGTGCATTTGTTAATAATGAAATTTCATACCAACAAAATAGTAAAGTTTTCCAATACGCTGTTCATCATGTACTTCTCCGGTAAGTGCTTCAGCTTGTGGATAAAGTTTATCATATATTCACACATGGGAGAGCGGTTTATCCTATACACAAATCGTCCGTTTTCAAACCTTGCATATTCTGTCTGTAAACACAAAAAAAAAGAGGGAAGATCTAAAGATGAATATAAAACGATCAGATCCAAATCATCCCAGACATGACCCCCCCCACACACAACGCACACACACCATTCCCTGGTATGTGTGACATACGTCTTGCCGTACCTCCACTTTCTCCACCACTTGTTTCCCAAACGAGCAGACTTTAGTTGAGCAGGTGATGGTCATGTTTTCCGAGCTCTCGTACTGACTCGTTACACCGTAAAAGGCCCCGGCATCGTCCTGGATATTACAGTTCAAGTCGGCCTGTATATAAAAAGAGGGCAGAATTCATATTCAGTAACGGTTTCAGATCATCGCTATAGCTAGCATGAGGTTTTTCCAGTGTAGCAATCTACTTTTTCAACGAAGGCTGCTAGGAAAATGTAGTTATCCCCTTTGTAAACAGTGCAGCAGGGGTTGAGTGCTTGGGGCTTTACAAGGGTCTGCCAGGCAGCCTAAATATTTATGGAACTCCGGCCAATCCCTGGGGAGGTGTGCCCAGAAGGTGGAGGGAAAGCCCATAAATATTCTGAAGCCTGGCAGCCAGGGAGCAGAGATTCAGGGTCCAGCCTTCTGGAAGAGATCCCTGTGCTGGGGGCCCTGCCCTTGGAGCAGAGAGAGAGACACAGAGGAGCCTTTTTGATGACATTGAGGTCCCAGCTAGGCTTAGCTGGGGGGGCCTACTGAAGACAGCCTGGATCAGAGACTCTGTAGAGGCAGGAGAGTGGGTGTGAGGAGGCTCAACCATTCTAGAACTTGATCCTGCCTTAGTGAGGAGAAGAGACCGGGGCGATTTGTACCACCAGCAGGTGCAGTGTAGCCAGGAGGTGTGCAAGACAGCCAGGAGAGAGAGTACAGTGAAGCCGGAGGTTGTGCAATGCATCCAGCATCTTTTGTACAGAGCAGCCAGAAGCCTAGCAGTCCTCATTTCTACAGTTATCCCATGCTCCCCATCTCTATCCAGGTTCTATTCAATAAAAACCCTAAAAGAAACCCCTAAACCGATTCTTGAGCCAGGGGAAGAATGCTGAAAATGCTGTGTGCCTGGCACTGTGCATGCTGTAAGAGAGGGAAAATAGGCCCAAACTACCAGCAGTTCCTGCGGGGGGTACTGCTACACCAGTCCCCAAGGTCATGGTCTCAGTGTGTCGGGGGGGGGGGGGGATCCCGAATGGCAAAGAACACAGTGTAAAAGAGGGGAAAGCCACACGTTTGTAACAGGACTAGTAAAAGTTTATGAATCTTGATAAAAGGTCAGAAGATATAACCGTTTCAGGGGCTGAAAAATGACTCCTCCATCAGGGCTGAGAAACAACACGATAGGAGTAAAAAAATCTGAAAACTGCAAACACGTGACCAGTTAGGAACGTATGGTCTACTGTGGAACCATGTGTGGCTAAAAAGTAGACCAAACTTTCATAACTGGGCATGTGCTTGCAGCTTTTAGATCTTCCGATTTATATTATCTCGTTTCTCAGCCCTGGTGGAGGAGGAGGAGTTTTGAGCCCCTGAAACGTTGGCTTCATCTTTTGACCTTTTATCAAGATTCATAAACTCATTCTTCATCAGGGCTGAGAAACAAGATGATATAAAATCAGAAGATCAACACATGCCCAGTTCTGAAAGTTTGGTCTACTGTATAACCACACATGGTTTCACAGTAGACCATACGTTCCTAATTGGTCATGTGTTCACAGTTTTTAGACCCTCAACTTTATAGTATCTGGATTCTCAGCCCTGATGAAGGGGTTTTGGAGCTCCTGCAACACGTCACAAAATTATATATATTTTTTTTAAGAAGGTGGACAGCATTAGCAGGTAAAAATAATAATCTATGAAAGTGACCAAGTGGATCCCAAAATAACCACCAAGCTAATCAATATAGAATACAAAAGTATACACTTAAAGCCAGTAGGATAGCAACCTTCAGGAATCCCTGCCCTTTATAGCCACCAACCTGAACCATGCATTAGAAATGAAGACATAAATCGAATGCATGGTTCGGGTTGGTAGCTATAAAGGGCACGCATACCAGAAGTTGCTATATTACTGGCTTTAAGTGTATACTTACTGTGCTGTAACCCACTTTCTAATATATATATATATATATATATATATATATATATATATATATATATATATATATATAGATATAGATATATATACACACATACATACACATTTATTATTTTATGCAAAATGTGACTGCATTAAGTGGTTATGTTTTATCCTAGGTCTGGAGTGCAGCTTTTAATCTAAACACAAGATATATCCCTACGGCAGCAAATACCAATTCATGTGCAGTAGTATTGTAGTACCATGTTTCTGGTCAGCAGGGGGCGCTGTGTGTCCATTTCATACACCGGGAACAGAATCTTTGAGTTCTGTATTGTTTTATGGCGAGTTTTACAGAAATGCGGCCTTGCTGGTCAAAGTTCATAGTCTGAGAATAGTAGTAGAAATCTTATAAAGCATTGAAGGACCAGGAGAACACATTTATATGAGAAGTTGTTTGTGAAGATAGTAGATGAGGAGAGACATTCCGGGTAGTGCCAGAAAAATACTTGAAAAAGTAGCAGATTTCCATAAAAGGGATTCTGATAAGCGAGTCGTTCTCGTTTGGTGTAAGCGGGTATGGGGTAAATGTATAGCCTTGTGTATTCAGAGGCCTAATCTTCATAATTGGATGTACAAAAACTGTAAACTTTTTTAAAGCTGATTTCCAGAAAAAAAAAAAAATCGAACCACACAGATAATTTACTTGCCAAAGATTTTTTGAATCTGTCCATCCATGCCCGAGATTTACACAGCTCTGCTACACAGCACAGCCCTGTTTGGCAAGACAGGAGACTGAATTTTTTTATCTGCTGCAGTTGGGTAGATCTTTATTCTTTTTTGTTAGCTTTGGATGGAGCAGGGAAGGGTTAAAACCTGTTTATTTTGTGCCATGTCCCGCTGGGGAGATTTCTCTTTACTTCATGTCCTGAAAACACAACAGGTAGGAGGAGAAAATCTCTCCATAGTGAAGGGGAGGTCTCTCAAACTTTTTATCCCAGAGGAACCCCTTGAAACTTTCAGATTTTAGGGAACCCCCTTGCTAAAACCAGTACTTTGTTGGTTAATGGGAAAATTGCTCCCTGTACAGTGGGGGTCAGAATGCACCCTTACAGTTAAAACTATTTCTGATGTCATGGAGATGGCACATTCCTCCCACTGACCGCCAATGCAAGGGGCGCGCTCCCCACTGACCGCCAATGCAAGGGGCGCGCTTCCCCACTGACCGCCAATGCAAGGGGCGCGCTCCCCACTGACCGCCAATGCAAGGGGCGCGCTCCCCACTGACCGCCAATGCAAGGGGCACGCTCCCCCACTGACCGCCAATGCAAGGGGCGCGCTCCCCCACTGACCGCCAATGCAAGGGGCGCGCTTCCCCACTGACCGCCAATGCAAGGGGCATTCTCCCCACTGACCGCCAATGTAAGGGGTACTCTCCCCACTGACCGCCAATGCAATCCTGGGGCATTTTCTGACAAACCCTGGATGACTTTATTTGAGCAGGTGTTTCCCCAAGACTTGAAAATTATTTCAAGGGTTCCCCAGGGTAAAAAGTTTGACAAAAGGATGGTATATAATATTTCCATAATGAATTTGGCTTTAAAAATACAAATTCGCCATGAAAATCTTGTTTCTGCCCCATCCCGAGTAAAAAGATCTTCTCTTAGAAGACACAAAAAGCCAAAGTGGGCTAAAAATACCCCAAGTTGGTTAGAAGTAGTGGTGGGATTTCTCATGCTGTGGTGAACGTCCTACACAAAAGGAGGCCGTGTGCTGAGCCATAGGACTGCATGCTGTACATCTCTCGCCTATGGCCCAATTACGGCTCTCTGCCATTACCGGGTAATTGCGGCACAGCACATCTCCCACTTCTTTTGATAGGAAGACACTTTACACAGAGACAGCTGATGGGCAATTTATACAGACAGAAATGGAACACCATTTAAAATGTGTTAGATTCTTCCATGCTTAAGACATATTGATTGATGGGGCTGCCCATGGCGTCTATAAAACACACATCTGGTAACCTGTAGAGTGTGGGCGAGCTGGGAGAAATCGGGTGATAATGACTGTTCTAACAGAGAGAGACGGGACATAGCGGACCCCACACACCTCCACCGATCGGTTCTGCTCAGGAAATATAACCCAGAGAATCCAATGATTTTATGGCGATCATAGTGCCATCTGCTATACATTAACCCTACGTTGGCATCCCTCAGAACCGTGGCCAATGTGCCACCTACAGCTCATGGTCAAATAACAATGATTGGGAGCAACTAGGACAGGCTGCTGTTGATGTCATCACTGCGCAGCATAATCAAGATCCCCTCCTACCAAGTACTAGTAGGTGGTGGCGGCAAGGGGCGAACAAAACTATGGATGGACAAACGCAAATCCTTTGGCAGTTAAAATAGTTCCCATGTATGTATTACACGTCTGTGTTTAGTTGTTTGCTTGGAGTTCAGCTTTAAAATAGATATAAGCAATATGGTGATTAGGTTTTGATAACCATACTGGGTTACAAACTTTAGTTTGTTTATAAAGAGGCAAGACAGACGACATAAACCACCTGTACCGGTATCATTACTCTCTGCTGGTTTCCCACATCATCATCACCACACATCCCAACACACGCAGCCCTGTCCTCCGTGAACAAATTGTTGCCTATCTTAAGATCACCACACAGGTCTAACCATATACTCTGCAGCTTCATAACTCTGCTCCTATCATTAATTCTGTTACTGACAGCCCTGTTCCAATACATCTGGAACAGGACTTTCTGGGCCTGTGTAGCATGCCCAAGGTTCAATACAGCTGGAATATGACTTTCAGGACGTATGTAGCACGCCCATGGCCCAACAAAGCCAATACAGGACTTTTTAGGACGTATGTAGCATGCTCAAGATCCAACATAGTAGAACAAGTGGATGGCTGCACCCCAAAAATCTTCATTACCAAAATAGGAGTAAAAACATCACGGCACCAGAATCCAAGGGAGATCTGGTAATGCATTTCACGCTAAGAAGCGCTTATTCATAAACTTTCTAAAAGGAATAATATGTGGCCTGACCTGGAGGTCAAGGTCTTCAAGGTCCAACACAGCTGAAGCAGGAGTTTCAGGATGTATGTAGCATGCCAAAAGGTCCAACAAAGCTGAAACAGGATTTCCAGAGCGTATGTGACATAACCAAGGTACTACATGGTTGGAACAGGACTATATGGATGTATGTAGCATGCACAAGGTCCAACACAGCTGGAACAGGATTTCCAGGGTGTATGTGGCAAGCCCAGGGTCCTACACAGCTGGAACAGGACTTTCAGGGTGTACCTAGCATGCCTAAGGTCCTACACAGCTGGAACAGGACTTTCAGGGTATACCTAGCATGCCCAAGGTCCAATAAAAGGAAACTAGGATTTTCAGGGCATATGCAGATGCCTAGAAGCCAACACAGCTGAACAGGCGTCAGTACATCTATAGGACATCCAAGGTCCACAAAATGTTAATCAGCAAGCAATGTATTTTATCTGCATCTATTACACCCAAGAAATAAATTGAGATACTATAAATAATATCTATTTTATTATGATCACAAATGTTTCCGGGGACCGCACACCAACACCAATCGTGGTAAGGCCCCTTTGATTAAGCTCTACATGGGTGAAACATGTTAGAGGGGCTTTCCTTAAAGGGGGGGGGGGGTGGAGAGGGGAGGGAAAGAGCCAGCTGAATCCATTTTGTGATTCGCTATATTGGTGTGCAGTCCTGGGAACCTTTTTTGGCTCTATGGACAGGCTTGAAGTGCTCTTATCAGTGACCCAGGGCCCACCAGCCATGTTTGAACCAGCCGGTATATCTGCTAGGAGCATGTGAGTGGTGCTGCTTTTTATTCGGTTTTATGTATAATGTTAATTTTTGTATAAATATTTTATGTAATTGTGATACTGAGTTTGCATCTAATCACCTTTTCGAATTGTTAGGATTTTGTACCGCAGTCTAAAGGCCACCCACCAGTTTTCCATATAAATAAAAAGTAAAATTCTTCCCTCCATATCCCTCACATGATCTACTGCCCCAGCAACAGTCGGGCTTCTTCTGTCAAACATTGAGGGCAGTAAAACTGAATAATTGAAAAAGGCTCCTTGTCTAAATGATATTTCCCAAATAAGCGGTACTACAAAGAATCTTGATAGGTTTCTCTGATTGCAAGAGGGCCGCGTATTCAGGAGCATCCTGTTTGCAATTCAAATTCCTGCAAAACAAAGAATTGATGTTCTGTTTGTAGAGCTCGCCCCACCAATCGCAGCCCGTCCCTTCATTTATAGATGGTTGTATAAATTACTCAATTTTTATTCATGACTGCACAGTTCCAAGAGGATGTTTTGCATATAAACTAATATTTTAACATTTTACAGACTGAAGAGTCAGAAAATACTGTACTGTTATTTTCCATCAAGATTGGAAAAATTGATTTTTTTTCTTCCTAATACTCATCAATAGTGAAGTAATCAAAGCATCCAGGTAATCCCCTCTGGGAGATAGCGGTGATGATGACAATGTCGGTCTCCAGGTATCTCGTAAGACATTTCCTTTCATTCTTCTGAGAGAAAGCTGAAGTGTGGTTGCTTTGGGCTACTACACTTTGATACAGAGCCATACTGGCTATGTGCCAAATGTCAGAACTAAGGGGTCATTCTTCACAGCGGTCAATAACAATCAGCTTTTCAATCCAACTGATGGATAAAGAAGAGGGCAGCTTACAAATCGGGGGAAGAAGCAGCAGCCTACAAACCGGGGGGGAAGAAGAGGCAGCCTACAAACCGGGGGGGAAGAAGAGGCAGCCTACAAACCGGGGGGGAAGAAGAGGCAGCCTACAAACCGGGGGGGAAGAAGAGGCAGCCTACAAACCGGGGGGGAAGAAGAGGCAGCCTACAAACCGGGGGGGAAGAAGAGGCAGCCTACAAACCGGGGGGGAAGAAGAGGCAGCCTACAAACCGGGGGGGAAGAAGAGGCAGCCTACAAACCGGGGGGGAAGAAGAGGCAGCCTACAAACCGGGGGGCAAGAAGAGGCAGCCTACAAACCGGGGGGAAAGAAGAGGCAGCCTACAAACCGGGGGGAAAGAAGAGGCAGCCTACAAACCGGGGGGAAAGAAGAGGCAGCCTACAAACCGGGGGGAAAGAAGAGGCAGCCTACAAACCGGGGGGAAAGAAGAGGCAGCCTACAAACCGGGGGGAAAGAAGAGGCAGCCTACAAACCGGGGGGAAAGAAGAGGCAGCCTACAAACCGGGGGGAAAGAAGAGGCAGCCTACAAACCGGGGGGAAAGAAGAGGCAGCCTACAAACCGGGGGGAAAGGAGAGGCAGCCTACAAACCGGGGGGAAAGGAGAGGCAGCCTACAAACCGGGGGAAAGGAGAGGCAGCCTACAAACGGGGGGAAAGGAGAGGCAGCCTACAAACGGGGGGAAAGGAGAGGCAGCCTACAAACGGGGGGAAAGGAGAGGCAGCCTACAAACGGGGGGAAAGAAGAGGCAGCCTACAAACGGGGGGAAAGAAGAGGCAGCCTACAAATGGGGGAAAAGAAGAGGCAGCCTACAAACGGGGGGGGGGGGGGGGAAGAAGAGGCAGCCTACAAACGGGGGGGAAGAAGAGGCAGCCTACAAACGGGGGGGAAGAAGAGGCAGCCTACAAACAGGGGGGGAAGAAGAGGCAGCCTACAAACAGGGGGGGAAGAAGAGGCAGCCTATAAACAGGGGGGGAAGAAGAGGCAGCCTACAAACAGGGGGGGAAGAAGAGGCAGCCTACAAACGGGGGGGGGGAGAAGAGGCAGCCTACAAACAGGGGGGGGAAGAAGAGGCAGCCTACAAACCAGGGGAAGAAGAGGCAATGACAAACCAGGGGAAGAAGTGGCAGCCTACAAACGAGGGGAAGAAGAGGCAGCCTACAAACCAGGGGAAGAAGAGGCAGCCTACAAACCAGGGGGGGAAGAAGAGGCAGCCTACAAACCGGGGGGGAAGAAGAGGCAGCCTACAAACCGGGGGGCAAGAAGAGGCAGCCTACAAACCGGGGGGCAAGAAGAGGCAGCCTACAAACCGGGGGGAAAGAAGAGGCAGCCTACAAACCGGGGGGAAAGAAGAGGCAGCCTACAAACCGGGGGGAAAGAAGAGGCAGCCTACAAACCGGGGGGAAAGAAGAGGCAGCCTACAAACCGGGGGGAAAGAAGAGGCAGCCTACAAACCGGGGGGAAAGAAGAGGCAGCCTACAAACCGGGGGGAAAGGAGAGGCAGCCTACAAACCGGGGGGAAAGGAGAGGCAGCCTACAAACCGGGGGAAAGGAGAGGCAGCCTACAAACGGGGGGAAAGGAGAGGCAGCCTACAAACGGGGGGAAAGGAGAGGCAGCCTACAAACGGGGGGAAAGGAGAGGCAGCCTACAAACGGGGGGAAAGAAGAGGCAGCCTACAAACGGGGGAAAAGAAGAGGCAGCCTACAAATGGGGGAAAAGAAGAGGCAGCCTACAAACGGGGGGGGGGGGGGGGAAAGAAGAGGCAGCCTACAAACGGGGGGGAAGAAGAGGCAGCCTACAAACAGGGGGGGAAGAAGAGGCAGCCTACAAACAGGGGGGGAAGAAGAGGCAGCCTATAAACAGGGGGGGAAGAAGAGGCAGCCTACAAACAGGGGGGGAAGAAGAGGCAGCCTACAAACGGGGGGGGGGGAGAAGAGGCAGCCTACAAACAGGGGGGGGAAGAAGAGGCAGCCTACAAACCAGGGGAAGAAGAGGCAATGACAAACCAGGGGAAGAAGTGGCAGCCTACAAACGAGGGGAAGAAGAGGCAGCCTACAAACCAGGGGAAGAAGAGGCAGCCTACAAACCAGGGGGGGAAGAAGAGGCAGCCTACAAACAGGGGGGGGGGGGGGGAGAAGAGGCAGCCTACAAACAGGGGGGGGGGAGAAGAGGCAGCCTACAAACAGGGGGGGGGGAGAAGAGGCAGCCTACAAACAGGGGGGGGGAGAAGAGGCAGCCTACAAACAGGGGGGGGGAAGAAGAGGCAGCCTACAAACAGGGAGGGAAGAAGAGGCAGCCTACAAACCAGGGGAAGAAGAGGCAGCTCCAGGGGATGAAGAGGCAATGACAAACCGGGGGAAGAAGAAGGCAACAGCAAACTGGGGGAGGGGAAGGGGGTAGGTAGCAATTTCTAACAAGAGGAGGAGGGGGGGAGGTAGCAATGCCAAACCGGGTGGGGGGGGGGGCGGGGGGGGGTGTAAGACTTCAACCAACTCCAACTTCTAAACAAAAAAACACAAAAGGAAAAAAGTGCACCTACAAAGGCTACCAATTCAAAAAATATATACATTTATTGGACATAATATATCAATATTAAATCAATGTGGCAAAGGGAAACCCCCCACCCACTCAGGGTGTGTCCCCAACATCACACAGGTCACCTCCGACCCCCCCCTTTTCCTCCCCACAATACACCCAGAAAAATATTTTTAAAACTGAGGTAGCAACTCCAGACCAGGGATGTGGGGGTGGAAGAGTGACTCTAAACCAGCAAAGGGGCGAGGTGGGGGGTGCTTGGAAGTGATTCCAAACCAAAAATGGGGAAGGAGTGACTTCAAACCAGGGGAGAGACTCAAAATTACAAGAAAGGGGGCAACTCCAAACCAGGGCAAAGGGAGGGGGGGGCGACTCCAAATCAGGGCAAAGGGGGGGGGGGTGACTCCAAACCAGGGCAAAGGGTGGAGCGACTCCAAAACCGGGGCGGGATTGAGAGAGGCAGCGGTGAATCCAAACCAGGGGGAAGTAACCATTTTTTTTTTACTGATACAGGAAATCAAGCCTTCTGTCGCTACAGCAAAAAAAAAAAAAAAGAGAGGGACCACTAGGGGGCATCAAACAACAGGGAATCCTATTGTCATTACTGTACAAGTCTCAACAGGATTTAATGAGAAGTAGAAAACGATTGTTTTCTTTTGCTTCTGACAAAAATAGCAGAAGTCAGAGTCAGTTGTTTCAATAACCGTCTGAGGATTTTACAGGCGAGCCTCAAGTTTTAACTGTGGGCAGTTAAAGCGAACTTGTCAGGACAGAAAATAGGACTTATGTTATATATTGCACACACTTTATGTAAACGAACGAACTTCTCTTATTTGGCCGTTTATGGTCCGTTAACCCCTTGACGCTTGCATAATGCATATGGGAGGGCTTTCATGCCCACACACCGCACATATGCGTCCAAGCGTCTGGTCTTTTACGATTTGAATTCAATGTGCTCCAGCCACACAGACCCGGGAAGGTCTCCTCTGCGTGCTGCAGATGGAGGCCGGGGACAGAGTGATGCAATGCTTGGCAGGAGTGCTAATGGTTTGCCGAGACCCTGATCTAAGCTGGAGTGTCCCTAATTAAATGTAGTGTTCCTGCTGCTAGGCTGTAACCAGCCTGAGCTTTGTTTACATCTTCTAGACTTTGCTGGTCCTTCTAAGCTTAGGGAATTGATTGCTTCTGTTGAACAGGTTCTAATTACTCATCAGTTATGGAGTTCTGAATATCTGCCTGGCCAAAACTATCAGTGAGGAATTTGTTCAATGATGTGGATTGGGGGAGTTGATAAATGTTTGCAGCACCTTTCCAGACTGTCCAGTATGTTATTTCAGAGGAGGGGGTAGTCAACCTGGGCACTCCAGCTGCGCCAAAACTAGAAATCCCGTCATGCCTGGGGCTTTCTTGCAACGCCTCATAGGGCTAGTACTTCCAAAGCAGCTGGAGTGCCGAGGTTGCCAACCCCTTTTGTAGAATGTTCTCTCTTTTTTGGGGCCTTGGACAGGGCATGCACTGGAGGCCCTTAAGATGGCTGTCTGTAGACATCTGCAAGGAACCTTCCATGCTGGAGTGTTGCAGAGGACTGCTGGACAGTACAATGATTCATTGCCCATAAATCAAAGTCCATGTGACGGCTATCAGAGGGTCAAGAGTCAGACAGATTATAGAGATCCACTGGTGCTTACAAACTGCCACTGCTCTTACAGGCTAACAGATCAGTCTTGTAATTACTAAGAGACTGCTTTTAAAGGGCCCACCACTATTTAAAAAAACCTGTCACATTTTTGTAATTTTTTTTTTTTAGGTATCCTGAACCTTTAAACCAAATGTGTCAAACACAAGGCCCATGGGACAAATCCGGCCGGCCAGGTCACTTCATGTGGCCTTCACACTTGAGGCTTTTTTTTCCAGCTGGAAGGTGGCGGAACCCCTGAACCCTGCACCCTGTACACAGCGCACCCTGCACCCTGTACACAGCGCACCCTGAACCCTGCACAAAGCGCACCCTGAACCCTGCACAAAGCGCACCCTGAACCCTGCACAAAGCGCACCCTGAACCCTGCACAAAGCGCACCCTGAACCCTGCACAAAGCGCACCCTGAACCCTGCACAAAGCGCACCCTGAACCCTGCACACAGCGCACCCTGAACCCTGCACACAGCGCACCCTGAACCCTGCACACAGCGCACCCTGAACCCTGCACACAGCGCACCCTGAACCCTGCACACAGCGCACCCTGAACCCTGCACACAGCGCACCCTGAACCCTGCACACAGCGCACCCTGAACCCTGCGCACAGCGCACCCTGAACCCTGCACACAGCGCACCCTGAACCCTGCGCACAGCGCACCCTGAACCCTGCACACAGCGCACCCTGAACCCTGCACACAGCGCACCCTGAACCCGGCGCACCCTGAACCCAGCACACGGCACACCCTGCACCCAGCACACAGCGCACCCTGAACCCAGCACACAGCGCACCCTGAACCCAGCGCACCCTGAACCCTGCACTCTGCACACAGCACACCCTGAACCCTGCACCCTGCACCCTGTACACAGCACACCCTGAACCCTGCACCCTGTACACAGCACACCCTGAACCCTGCACCCTGTACACAGCGCACCCTGAACCCTGCACACAGCGCACCCTGAACCCGGCGCACCCTGAACCCAGCACACGGCACACCCTGCACCCTGAACCCAGCGCACCCTGAACCCAGCACACAGCGCACCCTGAACCCAGCACACAGCGCACCCTGAACCCTGCACCCCCTGAACCCAGCACTCTGCACACAGCACACCCTGAACCCTGCACCCTGTACACAGCACACCCTGAACCCTGCACCCTGTACACAGCACACCCTGAACCCTGCACCCTGTACACAGCACACCCTGAACCCTGCACCCTGTACACAGCACACCCTGAACCCTGCACAAGGCGCACCCTGAACCCTGCACACGGCGCACCCTGAACCCTGCACCCGGCGCACCCTGAACCCTGCACACGGCGCACCCTGAACCCTGCACACGGCGCACCCTGAACCCTGCACCCGGCGCACCCTGAACCCAGCACACGGCGCACCCTGCACCCTGAACCCAGCACACCCTGAACCCAGCACACGGCGCACCCTGCACCCTGAACCCAGCACACAGCGCACCCTGA
The DNA here is from genome assembly GCA_037952925.1 of Lithobates clamitans. Taxonomy (NCBI): domain Eukaryota; kingdom Metazoa; phylum Chordata; class Amphibia; order Anura; family Ranidae; genus Lithobates; species Lithobates clamitans. The sequence goes on along the minus strand of JBBGZY010002069.1, from coordinate 219,333 downwards.
ACCCAGCACACAGCGCACCCTGAACCCAGCACACAGCGCACCCTGAACCCAGCGCACCCTGAACACAGCACACCCTGAACCCTGCACCCTGCACACAGCACACCCTGAACCCTGCACTCTGCACACAGCACACCCTGAACCCTGCACTCTGCACACAGCACACCCTGAACCCTGCACTCTGCACACAGCACACCCCGAACCCTGCACACAGCACACCCTGAACCCTGCACACAGCACACCCTGAACCCTGCACTCTGCACACAGCACACCCTGAACCCTGCACACCCTGAACCCTGCACAAAGCACACCCTGAACCCAGCGCACCCTGAACCCTGCACCCAGCGCACCCTGAACCCTGCACCCAGCGCACCCTGAACCCTGCACCCAGCGCACCCTGAACCCTGAACCCAGCGCACCCTGAACCCAGCACACAGCGCACCCTGAACCCTGCGCGCACTGAACCCTGCACCCAGCGCGCACTGAACCCTGCACACACTGAACCCTGCACACACTGAACCCTGCACCCAGCGCACCCTGAACCCAGCGCACCCTGAACCCTGCACACAGCGCACCCTGAACCCTGCACACAGCGCACCCTGAACCCCGCACACCCTGAACCCAGCACACCCTGAACCCCGCACACAGCACACCCTGAACCCTGCACTCTGCACACAGCACACCCTGAACCCTGCACTCTGCACACAGCACACCCTGAACCCTGCACACAGCACACCCTGAACCCTGCACTCTGCACACAGCACACCCTGAACCCTGCACACAGCACACCCTGAACCCTGCACTCTGCACACAGCACACCCTGAACCCTGCACACAGCACACCCTGAACCCTGCACTCTGCACACAGCACACCCTGAACCCTGCACTCTGCACACAGCACACCCTGAACCCTGCACTCTGCACACAGCACACCCTGAACCCTGCACTCTGCACACAGCACACCCTGAACCCTGCACTCTGCACACAGCACACCCTGAACCCTGCACTCTGCACACAGCACACCCTGAACCCTGCACTCTGCACACCCTGAACCCTGCACACAGCACACCCTGAACCCTGCAATCTGTACACAGCACACCCTGAACCCTGCAATCTGTACACAGCACACCCTGAACCCTGCACCCTGAACCCTGCACTCTGTACACAGCACACCCTGAACTCTGTGCATAGGGCACCCCTGGACTCTGCACATAGCAAACCCCTGAACTCTGGGGTGGGGCGTGGTCGAGTTTCTGCACCTATTCTGAGGAAAAAAAAAAACCCAGGATAAATTTATATAGTCTTACAGATTCAGCTAGCCCTTTGAGGGTAACCATAATGCTGACACAGCTCACATCCAGCCTGTGGCCTTTTAGCACTTTCTGTGCACCTTTCAGGCCCCCTTGCAGTGATTTCTAGCAGTCTCCTGTACCACATCTGCAGTCTCTGACCAGCTGCTGTATCATGTCTACAGTTTTGGACATCTCCTGTATCATGTCCACAGTTTTGGACATCTCCTGCATCATGTCCTTGACTATATTTTGTTGTGTGCCTGCTGTCTCCGACACTGAACATTTACTTACTGTTATGTGCTGGCCCTTAAGTGATGCCAGGGGCCACACCTAAAGCCCCCATCAAACAAAGCTGTTAAAGTGAGACTGTAGGCCATCAGCAGCTACTGGAAGCCGGCACCTAGGAGGTGCAGTATGAGGTGGTTTGTCTACCTTGTAATGCGTATGCTAATTGCAACCAGCATCACCAGTAGAAAGCTCAGACCAGCCCCCCTTCCTGCGCCAATTTTTCAGCAAAGCTCCCCCCCCCCGCCATTCTTATGGGCCAATTGTGAGGTGCTGGAGGTTGGCAGAGCCTAAGCTCCTGATTGTATTATGTGATGCAAGCGTTTGTAATGGCACACAATGACATGCTGAAATCGCCAAATATGACCATTTATCACTTCCTCCTCCTTTGATCCAAAAGTCATAGATACCACGCTGACACTTACCATATTCTGTACTGTAGTAAGTATTTAAAATGGATTATGATGATGAGAACAGAGACACTCACCCAGAACTTTACTAAGAAGAAGGCATTCTGTGGCCCCTTCCCAAACAGCTCCTTTAAGCCCCCTTTCTTCTCTGGAAACTTGTCGTAAATTTGGCGGATGTCTACAGACTCGAGCAGGGGGTCGCTGTACGAGTGGTTGGCTTGTCCGATGTGCACAAAGAGGTGTTTGTTGTACTGTAATAGAAGAGGACACAGTGATCAATACTTCTACATCTCCACACCGTGTTATGGCAGCTCCCAGTTTTCCCCAGAGCTATACATACTACACCCTCCCCTATTCATTTCACATCATCGATCGGCCCGTCGCTGCACTTCATTCTCTCCCTCTACAAGTGTTGCACTTCCACATTACCAAGCATACACAATACATCTGATGCTAGCTACACTTTAATCCACCATAGACGAAAGTGAACCAGAAATGACAACCTTTCTATGCTAAAAATATTTTTATCACACAAAAAGTATTTAATGTATAATAGGTTATATATACACACGCACAAGTACATATAAAATATAGAATATAAACTATATAAAAGTCAATATTATAAATACATTTTACAAATTATACAATTTTTAATTTTCAAGGAGGATGCATGAAATACCTGTGCATCCCCAAACACGGGTGTACAACGTAGGTGTGCACCCCAAAGCTCAAACACATATGCGTGTGTGTGCGCATGAGTATATATACAGACGGTGAAAGTGGAGCAGTGGACGGTGAAAGTGGAGCAGTGGACGGTGAAAGTGGAGCAGTGGACGGTGAAAGTGGAGCAGTTGACTGTGAAAGTGGAGCAGTTGACTGTGAAAGTGGAGCAGTTGACGGTGAAAGTGGAGCAGTTGACGGTGAAAGTGGAGCAGTTGACGGTGAAAGTGGAGCAGTTGACGGTGAAAGTGGAGCAGTTGACGGTGAAAGTGGAGCAGTTGACGGTGAAAGTGGAGCAGTTGACGGTGAAAGTGGAGCAGTTGACGGTGAAAGTGGAGCAGTTGACGGTGAAAGTGGAGCAGTTGACGGTGAAAGTGGAGCAGTTGACGGTGAAAGTGGAGCAGTGGACGGTGAAAGTGGAGCAGTGGACGGTGAAAGTGGAGCAGTGGACGGTGAAAGTGGAGCAGTGGACGGTGTCAGTGGGGCAGTGGACGGTGAAAGTGGAGCAGTGGACGGTGTCAGTGGGGCAGTGGACGGTGTCAGTGGGGCAGTGGACGGTGTCAGTGGGGCAGTGGACGGTGTCAGTGGGGCAGTGGACGGTGTCAGTGGGGCAGTGGACGGTGTCAGTGGGGCAGTGGACGGTGTCAGTGGGGCAGTGGACGGTGTCAGTGGGGCAGTGGACGGTGTCAGTGGGGCAGTGGACGGTGTCAGTGGGGCAGTGGACGGTGTCAGTGGGGCAGTGGACGGTGTCAGTGGGGCAGTGGACGGTGTCAGTGGGGCAGTGGACGGTGTCAGTGGGGCAGTGGACGGTGTCAGTGGGGCAGTGGACGGTGTCAGTGGGGCAGTGGACGGTGTCAGTGGGGCAGTGGACGGTGTCAGTGGGGCAGTGGACGGTGTCAGTGGGGCAGTGGACAGTGTCAGTGGGGCAGTGGACGGTGTCAAGTAGGGCAGTGGACGGTGTCAAGTAGGGCAGTGGACAGTGTCAAGTAGGGCAGTGGACAGTGTCAAGTAGGGTAGAGGTTGGTGTCAGTATTTTTATTCTTTTTACATAATTTTTTTAGAAACCTCATTAGGGGACTTTGGTGAAATATCATGGGTCCAAACAGGGGAAATCTGCGATACGCGGGATGATTAGGGTGTGCCCAGGCACACCTAGCACACCCTGTGCACATCCCTATGGTGTACAATGTAATGCGAATAAGGCCTAAGTGTACATAACACCCCAGAAATGTACTTCACTGCTTTTTCCAGAGATACAAATCAATCATCAGGCATTCATTGGGATGTGATACATTCTAAGGCTATACCCCAAGGTAGGGCTTCTCAACCAGGGTTCCATGGAAGCCAAGGGTTCCTCCAGAGGTTGCTAGGGCTTCCTTGAGCAGTGATACATTTCTGCCTCTCAGATAAGTTCCCACTGACACCATTGATCTTTTTAGCTATTTGTAAGGAGATAATTCTTCACCCTGACCACAAGTTTAAGGAGCATTCTCACCAATGACCATCCCACTAATGTATCATGAGCTATAGTCATTTTTAGTATGGGCTCTCTGAGAGCAGAAAGTTATTTCAAGGGTTCCTCCATCTTGAAAAGGTTGAGAAAGACTGTGCTAAGGGGTGCAGGCACTGCAGCTTTTCTTATTACTTCACTAGAACAAATCAGATGGTTATACTTGAGGCAGAACCTCCTATCAAAGTCATTTTCTGTAGCGTACAAGGTTAGGTGGCCATAAATGACTGCACATTCACATGTAGGGGGTATTTTATTATTTCTGGTACAGTGGAAGCTCGAATTGCGAGTAACGCGGCTTACGAGCATTTCGCATTACGAGCTATTAAAAAAAAAAAAAAAAAAAAAATTCTGACTCGTTTTGCCAGCGTTGTCTTGCAAGACAAGCAGGATTCAAGCCTCTGGGGTGTGCAGTACCACATTTGGCCAGAGGTGCAGTGGCGCCGGTGACACTCTGAGACTTTTGGTTCCCGAGTGGTCTCCGGCGCCCCCGCACTTCTGGCCACATGCGGTACTGCATAGCCCAGCAGTGGCTGTGGAACAGATCTGAGTTTCCATTATTTCCTATGGGGAAACTCGCTTTGATATACGAGCGCTTTGGATTACACACATTCTTCTGGGATGAATTATGCTTGTAATCCAAGGTATTACTGTACTTGTATAGCATTGACAATTTAGGCAGCGCGCTCAATACCGTACAGTCACATCAGTCTCTGCCCTCAAAGGGCTTACAATCTAAGAACCTGAACTCATAGAAGCCTCTATCAGCATGTATTTGGAGGGAGAGTACCCCATAAAACCTGTGCAAACACAGGGAGAAAACTGTGCCTATACCGTAGTGTCTTGACTGGGATATGAATTGAGTACCCCAGTGCTGTAAGGCAGAGGAAACACTAAGCTGGACAGTGTTTTTTTTTTTTTTTTAACTCCAGTTTACAATAACACACGCTTTAAATAATGCAAAAACTTGAAATACCAGTGTAACCCTGCTAACCGATGGTGGGTGATCATGTTACCAAGTGTCTAAGACACTTGTTATGTGACTTTCTGCAGTTGAATCCTGGTGTATTTTATTATTTACTACACTTTTGGTCCACTATAATATAGTTACAGACGCTACAGCTTCTCTACTGCCAAGAACAACGCTATGCAAATCACTATAATACCAACCAATCACATTTAAAGTATTACTAAACCCAGGACTCTGCATTCACTATATCTGGTCTCCCCAGGAGCCTGCATTCACTATATCTGGTCTCCCCAGGAGCCTGCATTCACTATATCTGGTCTCCCCAGGAGCCTGCATTCACTATATCTGGTCTCCCCAGGAGCCTGCATTCACTATATCTGGTCTCCCCAGGAGCCTGCATTCACTATATCTGGTCTCCCCAGGAGCCTGCAGTCACTATATCTGGTCTCCCCAGGAGCCTGCATTCACTATATCTGGTCTCCCCAGGAGCCTGCATTCACTATATCTGGTCTCCCCAGGAGCCTGCATTCACTATATCTGGTCTCCCCAGGAGCCTGCATTCACTATATCTGGTCTCCCCAGGAGCCTGCATTCACTATATCTGGTCTCCCCAGGAGCCTGCATTTACTATATCTGGTCTCCCCAGGAGCCTGCATTCACTATATCTGGTCTCCCCAGGAGCCTGCATTCACTATATCTGGTCTCCCTAGGACTCTGCATTCACTATATCTGGTCTCCCCAGGAGCCTGCATTCACTATATCTGGTCTCCCCAGGAGCCTGCATTCACTATATCTGGTCTCCCCAGGAGCCTGCATTCACTATATCTGGTCTCCCCAGGAGCCTGCATTCACTATATCTGGTCTCCCCAGGAGCCTGCATTCACTATATCTGGTCTCCCCAGGAGCCTGCATTCACTATATCTGGTCTCCCCAGGAGCCTGCATTCATTATATCTGGTCTCCCCAGGAGCCTGCATTTACTATATCTGGTCTCCCCAGGAGCCTGCATTCACTATATCTGGTCTCCCCAGGAGCCTGCGTTCACTATATCTGGTCTCCCCAGGAGCCTGCGTTCACTATATCTGGTCTCCCCAGGAGCCTGCATTTACTATATCTGGTCTCCCCAGGAACCTGCATTCACTATATCTGGTCTCCCCAGGACTCTGCATTCACTATATCTGGTCTCTCACAGTACACAGAACATGGAAATGCAATTATTTTAGTAACTATAAACTGCTAAATACCTTTTCTCATCAGCAGTATATAGCAGTCTTGTGACTTCTATCAGTGTCTGGTTAAAGCTTGTAGGAGGAGTTTTTAATTCTACTCGGACTGTCCTATGAAGCTGCAGGACCCCTGACCCTCTGCCTGTAAAGTGCCGATCGGCCCTGTGCTAATCACATGCACTCTCCCAAGAAAAAAAAAAAAAAAAACTCTAGTAATACACACCAAACTGAGCATGTGCAGCTTGTCCCCAAGACTCTGTCCTATCAGGAGATGGATTGGGGACTGTGGAAGAAGGGGAGAATCAGAGAAGACAGGATCAAACAGCCTTTTTTTTTTTTTTTTTACACAATGCAGAGGATTAACCCCTTAGGCTCCACAGTGAGTATAACAAGCATACTTTACTGCATATACAGACTGATTTTACTGTTGTGGGTTTAGTAACACTTTAAAGCCTGAGCTCTCAGTTCAAATCGACCAAATACACTTCAGGTGCATCAAAGGAAAAGGTTTCACAGCTTTCTACTGTATAGGTTTGTGTTTTTTCTTGCAGAATTATACTTACCTAGGTGGATGCTGCATCTGTCACATGACGTCATGGTGCATGAGGCACCGCCGCCACCAGACCCCACCCCCTGCCGGAACACAATGTAGCAGGCCCTCGGATGGTCTCGGCCAGTTCCACAACAGAACTGAAGGTGCGGAGTTCCGAGCAGAGCGTCACAGCATCATATTTTTTTACTGGAAAGTTTTTCCTGTCACTGGCATTTACTGACAGGAGAAAAGTGCCCCTTTTTTACTGGCTGCCAGTAAAAATTCTGACGGTTGGCAACGCTGCCTCCGCTGGCTCTAAGACTCAGAACTGGGCAATCAAACACCACTGATCACTCCCTTCTCAGGGCTCCCTGAGCAGAGAGCTGGTGACTGTTAGTCACCGTTCTCTGCCCCCCCCCCCTGCTCCTTTCTCTGCTCTCCCCCTCGCTCACTGGAGTGCTGGGCTGTGGAGGGGGCGGGAGCAGCCGGCTCAGGCTCTCGGCGGCTGGCTGAGAGGCTGAGCCAGGGTGCCGGGTCCAGGCATGTGGGCAGATCCCGACTTCATTGTCGCGCTTGGACCGGCTCAGCGATGTCAGCCGAACAAACTTCTCCTTTAAAAAACAAAACATTACATCCCTTTGTTGACTTAGAGCTCCAGCTCTCTAATCAGCAGAGAAGCACGGGCTTCACAAATTGCATAGGTCCCACAAAGGGGGCGTGTCGGACCTCTGCAGAGACCATTGCATCCACACAAGGGGTCTCCCTCTACAGCCTGCTGGCAGGGGACAGACTATTCTACTCACTCTGTGGCTGGTTTATAAAGAAAACAAGACTGCAACAACTTTTGTTTTGCTGACCCTGGAATGTTCTTAGCAACATTTCAAAACGAGGGTTCAGTGGGTCTTGAAAAAGATGATTTATGGTTGCAGCGAGTTCCTATTCTTTACCGATGCTCTATGCATGAACATTCTGAATGTCCTTTGTGTATTCGTTTTGCAGTATTGGTCTGTTATGATGACAGCGAACCATCACAGTGAGGAGAAGAATGGACAGATCGGCTGAATGTGACTTTTCTCCCACAGGCACAAACGTGTGCTATTTATTAAAAACTTTCCTTTCTTTACTCCCAGATTTTTTCAGAACGTTCGAACACTTTCTATTCCCTCGATGACCTTCGTTTGATGCAATCAATTGGTTTGTATAACTCCTATTACAGGATTTTAGATTCACGGGGCTTTTTCAATGGCCGCCTCCTTTTTTACAGATTTATTTTCTCATTTATTTCTTCTGTCCTTGAGTAGGACTTCGCTTTGTGCATAACATTCCATTGTATCCAAACAGCGGCTTTTTTGCCGCATCCCAGGACAATGGGAATAAACCATCTTGATGGAGGAGGGAAAAAGCATGGCTGAAGAGCAGAGAAGGAAGACTTAAAGTGAGCCCATTCTTCACCCATGTAGGACGAAGCAACATTATTCACTTTAAAAGTGGTTGTCAACTCTCCCCGACAACTTTGTCCCATGTAAATCAGCAAAAATAACCCTGATTAAACTGCTTGTAGATATCGAACAGACTATAAAAGGCAAAAAAGGAATCCTACATTATTGGTTAGTGAACCATAGAGGTAAACTGACCCAGTAGTGCTTGTAGATATCACCTTACTTGCCTAGTATTGTTGTAATCCTTTTTGTTCTTTAGAATGACGTCACTGAGCATGCTCATATCTCCCTTGATTTACGGCACACTCCGTGTACTTGTCTGTCTATTATCAGATCTTCCTACGGCACAATTCTGAAATCCCACAAGACAGCATAGTCACTCAGAGCTTCCTACTACACCCCATGTGACCATGTGACATCATATGCAGTGTAAACTTTGGCATCAGACAGGATTACTGCAGCCTTGTCAGCTGAAGCTAATAAGACTGACACAGGCAAACACTAGATAATCGGGCACAAGTAAATACTATGAAATAAAACAAGTCAGCTATGAGCAGTTAAAGCGGGGTTCCACCCAAATTTTTAACATTATCTCTATGCATTCTCTTCCTTGCCTAGATGCTGACATGCTGTGTAAAAAAATTTAAATCGCCGTAATTACCTTTTTTTTCTAATCTTCTTAGCACTTCCTGGTTTTCCTCCCATGGGAGTAGGCGTTTTTCTAGCCTCTCCCAGACCTGCCACAGTCCCCTGGGAGCTAGTCTCAGGCTTCCCAGCATGCATTGTGCAACAGCGTCATCACAACATCTCGGTGAATGCTGGGAGCACAGCATTCACCGCATCCAGGAAATACATGCTTGTGGGCTTCAAATGCCCACAATGAAGATGGAAACCGCCTTCAGTGAATTTTATAAGTTATTCTTTACAACGAAATCGGACACAGGCGGACTTATTACACAGAACATGTGAGTAGATAATCATGAGAAGAAAAGTTTGTGAATGAACTCCAAAAAAAAAAAAAAACGATAGGTGGACCCCCCCTTTAAACAGGGTTACCATAGAAACGTTGGGTTGAGAAAGAGGCTAGGTTAACAGTACAGGAAGTGCTCAATGTAAGGGCGGAAATACACTCTACTGTGGACTCAGAAAACAATACTTAAGATGGCGTTGCCTTACCCCTGGAAACAAGTTTTTTTTAAAGTTTCTTTAAAACAGTAAGAAATATGCGATTTGGGCTGGATTACAGTGGCTATAGTTTGATAATTACTTATTATAATGGACTCAATGAAAAGCAGCATCAGAGTGGGGAGTTTACTTCCTCTTTAATGTCCACTTCAGTGGCAACATAAACCTCTCGAGGAAATGAAGCCCTACAAGTCCTTCTGGTTGGAGCTTACACAGACGCTCTGTCCAGTGTGACAGTACTAGGGCCAATCACCGAGTTTACATGCTCCTCAAGATCCACCTGACTAATACATACCTAAAAGTAAAGGGGACTTTTTAGAAAAAACAATTACAAGTGACTGTGAAATAGTCCATAATATGGCACTTGAAGGCAGCCCAGTGGAGATGAGAAGCAAAATCTTCAGAAGGCTGGGGGAAAGAAGCACAGAGGCGCCACTCTAAGTGTGGTAAGTTGATCAATTTTAATGAGCAAATAGTGCACACATGTACTCACGAGTAGATTTAAAAACAGGCATGTCAGTTATGGGAGAACAACCGTCCGGGAGGGGGGGTCCATCCATAGCTGAACGCTGGTGTAATGGATCGGGTTGCGCCGGTGGAAGGAAGCCAGGAGATGATGTCACTTCCGTTTAGGATTGTGGACCAACAGGCAAACGCATCGCCTATTGGTCCACTGTCCTAACCGGAAATTACGTCGTCCCCCGCCTTCCTGCGTGGTCCAGGAAACGTCGGTAACCACCAGCGCAACCCGCTTCACTACACCAGTGTTCAGCTATGGATGGACCCCCCCTCCCGGAAGGTTGTTCTCCCATAACTGACATGCCTGTTTTTAAATCTACTCGTGAGTACATGTGAGCGCTATTTGCTCATTAAAATTGATTAACTTACCACACTTAGAGTGGCGCCTCTGGGCTTCTTACTTTAAAGCAGACCCTTTATGAAAAATAAATAATTAAAAAAGGTAAAAAAATTTAAAATATTTAACAACTAAAATCATTTTAACCACTTCACGTAAAATGATGTACCTGTACCTCATTTGGATGAAGTGGTAATACCGGCGTGATGCCTGCAGCTGCAGGCATCACCCCGGTACCGTTTTTTTAAATTTAGAGCTAGCATTCGGCTATCTCATGATAACAAATGATGCGGCTTAAGAGCCGCTCGGCTGTTATAAGGAGCGGGAGTGGACATCCCCTTCCCACCACTCTGCCCGGGTCTCTCGTCCCACCAGCAGACCGGAACGACCATCCACCATGTCCGCCTGCTGTGCGGAGTCTCGAACAAAGCCAGAAACCGCTTCGATCGGGTCTCTGATGTAAAAACACGAAAGCGACATCACAATGTCACTCCTGGTTTACTTGGCTGCCAATGGCATTCGATTTAAAAAAAAAAAAAATTACAGTATTCCAAAACGCCGATTTTGGTGCTTTGAATACTTTGAAGTGCAAAAGGAGGAATTTTGGGGTCCTTTAGACCCCTTCGATCCCTCCATAAAGAGTACCCGTCACAAGGGTTGTTTACATTCCTTGAGACAGCAGTAAAAGTGATCAGATTTTTTTGTTTTTAAGAGACAGCGTTAAAAAAACAAAAAAAAAACAAAAAAACACCCAAAACTTAAAATAAGAAATGAAAGTTTTTAAAGTGCCCCCGTCCCCGCGAGCTCGCGCACCAAAGAAAACGCATACGCAAAACGCGCCCGCAAATGTATAAACGGTGTTCAAATCACACATGTGAGGTATCGCCGCGATCGTTAGAGAGCAATAATTCTAGCAAAAGACTAACTCTGTAACTCTAAACAGGTAACCGTTAAACATTTTTAAACGTCGCCCATGTAGATTTTTAAGTACCGTAGTTTGTTGCCATTCCACGAGTACGTGCAATTTTAAAGCGTGACATGTTAGGTATCTATTTTTCTCGGCGTAACATCATCTTTCACATTATACCAAAAAATTGGGCCAACTTTACTGTTTAGTTTTTTTTTTTTTAAATTCATGCAACTTTTTTTTTTCCAAAAAATTGCGTTTGAAATACCACTGTGCAAATACCGTCCGACATAAAATATTGCAACGACTGCCATGTTATTCTCTAGGGTCTTTACAAAAAATAACAATTATATAAATATATAAAAATGTTTGGGGGTTCTAAGTAATTTTCTAGCAAAAAATATTGATTTTAACTTGTGAGCAACAAATATCAGAAATAGGCTTGGGGCTACAATTAAAAAAAAAGTTAAAATGTTTAAAATATTAGAATAAAAAAAAAAAAAGCTCACCCTAGTTTCTGATTGCAAGAGGCGAGGGATGACATCACTGTTCCTCACTGCTGCCCCCCTGGCATAGCAAAGCGCTCAAAATCCCCTGGGAATGGTCCCAACCCTTTACAGGAGGGCATCCTCCCAGAATTTAGAGTGGCCAGGAGGCAGCTGTGACATCACATGGCAGCCAAAACTAAGGTGAGTGATTTTTACTCAGACTTGTCTCCACTTATCAGTATTAGTTTAAAAAAATAAATAAATAAAAATGTTACTCTATAATTTGCTCAATTAAAAAAAAAACAATTAAAATGATGATTCTGCAACAAGCATTGCAAAGTTGTTTACAAATGAAACAAAGGCAACCAAAATAAATAAAAATGTATATATAAAAAAAAAAAAAAAAAAAAAGTAAATATAAATTATCAGGAATAGTTAAGGGGAGAAGGGAAAGAGGAAGTCGATTTGGGCAGATTAAGGTAAAAAAAAAAAAAAGAAAAAGAAAAGAAGAACGAACATCAACTGCAAAAAGAAGCTGATTCCTTTGATCTGCAGATGAATGAGGCCGGGTAGACATGAAAGTAAAGCTGACCATACATCAATACAGGCTGGATGACAAAAAAAATAAAAAATAAAAAAATCTTAGGGATTCCTCCATCCACACTAACTTACTCCCCTGACTGAATATCCTATTTTGACAGCTGCTGGCAGCAACTATCAGAACACCAGAACAGCGGCTGCATCTGACCCGCCTCCTTCAATTTTCTTAATCAAAGTATGTTGGGTGGGAAGGGGGACGGTAGAGCAACCCACAAAGTGATTTTTGGAGAGTTCATCAGAAACTGGACATAACTTGCAGTGGGTCACCATCTTAACAATGTTACCTTGTATCGCTCTACCAAGAACCTGAACAATGTTTACAAACACTGTCAGACAGCTCTTGTTTCTGCACAGCTTTCATTCTGACAGTAGGGAATTGCTGGAAAGTGCAGGGGGGGGGGGGGGGCAATAGGGCAGAAGGACAGGATGTACTACACACTATATGCACTTCTATTAAGTATTTTTTTTTTTTGGAGTGTGTAACGTGCTCGGCGTCTACAACTGGTTAGGCCAGGTTCACACCCTTGCGTTTCAGGAACGCATGCAAAAATCACGTACTTACGACATGCAGAGAAACACTCTGCCTATCAGACGGACAGTGGTGCTTTTCATCGTTAATGACACCCCTACGCATCTTCTAACGTTTGCGCCAAACCCCACGGTGCCGCAGCACCACGTGGATTAGTGTGTCACATTTAAAAAAAAAAAAAAAAAAGTGTTGGGGATTTCTTTTCTGCGTTTTTTTTTTTTGGTGCGTTGACACGAATGTGCTGCCCTACACACCAACGTGGAGGATAAATCTGCTGCTCGAGTTGACCCTCAACAGCCAATCACAATGACCCTTTGCAGTTAGAATTGGGCTGATCTGTAGGTCAGACACTTAATGAATAAGGCCCCCCCGGAGGCTCCATGAGGCCCCCCCCCCCCCAGTTCCGGTACATAACCCCTCAACGTCTACACAAACAAAAAACGCAGGAATCCAGAACAAATCCTCCTCGTTTATAGATTAGCTGCTGCACCATACAGTGTGAAATACATTAGAGAAACCAAACTGAGCCATTTCCACAGCTTCTCCCACCTCAAGCACTCGCCTTACATGGCTAGAAAATCAATTTGACTTAGTGAACGTGATCTCTCATTAGGAAATCCTACACTTCCTCTTATGGAGGCCTTTTTTGGCTGCAAGCTTGTATTAGCTTATGATTAACAAAAACATCCAAAATGACTATCCCTGTGCTTTTTATAGTGTGTAAAAACCCCACACACCCGGTATATTTCTGCCTCAAAGCATAACCTCAGCCAAAAATAACAAAAATAAAAAGATTAATAGTCCATAAAAGAAAAACACAAAAAACAAAAAATAGTCCATAAGATACAATAACAGTTTTTGCTGCAATCATTCTTTTTCAGTCCAGAGCTCTCCCCTGCAGTACTTCTCTTCCAGTATGGGAGACCTCCAATATAAAATGTTCATTAGAACACTGGACAGTGACAGGAGAAGTAGCACAGAGATGAGCTCATCTACCTGTCATTCTGCTCTCGCCTCCTATCAGCATGCTTCTTGTCGGCACATGAACTGATTGGCTCTTTGTGCTGCTGCTCCATCTCACGCTCCAGTTCTGCTGTACAGGGACTATTAGGGTTGCGCCGATACTAGTATCGGTGCCGATACTGAGTATTTGCACAAGTATTGGTACTCGTGCAAATGCACTGATACCTGTAACCGATACTTTTAGGCTCGGTTCTTTAACCGGTTCCCAACTGGCGCATGCCGATGTACGTCGGCAGAATGGCACGGCTGGGAAAATGGGCGTACCTGTACGTCCCTTTAAATTTGCCGCCGTGCCATTGTGCGCACGCCGGCCGGGAGCTCCGTGAGTCGGGTCGCGGGTCCCGCGGATTCGATCGCCGGGGGGATACCTGCGACCGCCTCGCGGAGAGGAAGAATGGGGAGATGCTAATGTAAACAAGCATCTCCCCGTTCTGCCTAGTGACACTGTCACTGATCTCTGCTCTCTGTCATCGGGAGCAGAGATCAGTGACGTGTCACACGTAGCCACGCCCCCCCCACAGTTAGAATCACTCCCCAGGACATACTTAACCCCTACACTGACCCCTAGTGGTTAACCCCTTCACTGCCAGTGTCATTGACACAGGAATCAGTGCATTTGTATAGCACTGATTGCTGTATAAATGACAATGGTCCCAAAAATGTGTCAAAAATGTCCGATGTGATGTCACAAAAAAAAAAAAAAAAATTAACAAAAATGCCATAAATCTATCCCCTATTTTGTAAATGTTCTAACTTTTGCGCAAACCAAATGCTTATTGCGATTTTTTTTTTTACAAAAAATATGTATAAGAATACGTATCGGCCTAAAACTGAGGGGAAAAAATTGTTTTTTTATATTTTTGGGGGATATTATAGCAAAATGTAAAAAATATTGCGTTTTTTTTCAAAATTGTCGCTCTTTTTTTGTTTATAGCGCAAAAAATAAAAAACCACAGAGGTGATCAAATACCACCAAAAGAAAGCTCTATTTGTGGCAAAAAAAAGGACGTCAATTTTGTTTGGGTGCCACGTCGCACGACCGCGCAATTGTCAATTAAAGAGACGCAGTGCCGAATCGCAAAAAGTGCTCTGGTCTTTGGCCAGCAAAATGGTCCGGGGCTGAAGTGGTTAAGCTGTCAGTGGGTCTCCCCTGTTGAAAAAAGCAGCCAGCAAATTGCTCAGCCTCTGAAACACTAAAATAAAAAGAAACATTGTTTATTTTTGTATCTTTCTGTTTCTTCATCTGCAGATCAAAGGGATGAACAAATGTTCCTCGGTTTAACCCCTATTGACCCTTAATTTACTCTAATCAGCCTTAATTAACTCCCTATTCTCCTCCAATTATTATTATTTTCCTGCTTTTTTTTGGTTCACGTCTATTTTATAAACGGTAAACAATTAAAACTTTTTATTTTGTTTGCTTTGCTGGTGAATATTTTTACACATATATATATATATATTAACATATATTTATACATTTCACATTAAAAAGGCGCAAAATTAAAAAAAAAAAATCTATTTCATTTTTAAATAACTTTTCAATGCTTTGTACCATTGCTGACACCTGAAGTGTAAACAAAACAGTTGCGGTAGGTATCGGTAATTGGTATCAGCGAGTACTAAAATAAAAAAATTAAAAAGTATCGGTACTCATACTCGTAAAAAAAAAAAAAAAAAATGGTATTGGTGCATCCCTAGGGACTATTGTGCGAACAGTTTACGCAGCATTGTACATTTACATTAGTCCTTACCCTCAAGGAGCTTACAATCTAAGGTCCCTACCTCACCTGCATACATACAAGCACATACACATATTTAACAAATTTAAAAAGTAGAATTCCAGCCTCAACCTAACTAGTCGAAACGTAGATGAGCCCTCTTGTGTCTCTTTAAGGGGAGATGTTCTGTCACTCCGTGTTAGACTGCATGTCTTATGGGACTGTACAGCTGCTAACTGAGCATTGCTTAATTCTTCTGTTAACGCTCATTGACACCAATACCCCCCTGTGACATTTGTAGCCAGCCTATTTGCTGCACTTAGATGCGCCCCTTTGTGTCTCTTTACCATATTACAAATATCCCTTCCATCTGCTGAGGAGATGCTCAGCCAACTACCTCAATTGTACCATGTGAACAGACTGGGTCACTGGATGTTCTTGTGCCATGATAGATTGTGTTTTTAGCACATCGTCCTTTGACCACTATATCGCTCTTGTTTTGATGAGGTCTCGGTTCCACACATTAATATTTTTTTTAGGTTTTGCAAGTCTACCCCAATATGCCATACATGGTTTTTATTGGGTAGTAGATTCGAGTAAATCTTTTTTTCTAAAAAAAAAAAAATAAGGACTCACAAAGACGCCTTTGCCCTTCAAGATGGGTCATATGTATAACCAGGGCTTTTTTTCAGTGGGAACGTGAGGGAACGAAGTTCTGGCACCACCAGCACACTGAATGTATGTAATGGCAGGGTGTGCTGGGGTGTGCTGATGGGTCTATTGATGCTGGAGGATCTATTGTTGCTGGAGATAATCCATTTTTTTGTGGTGGGCTATTGTTGCTGAGGATGTCTATTGTTGCTGAGGATGTCTATTGTTGCTGAGGATGTCTATTGTTGCTGGTGAGGGACATGTTGCTGGTGAGGGACATGTTGCTGGAATCAATCTATTGTTGAGGGAGGGGTCTATTGATGCCGGCTGCCGGGAGAGAGTCTATTGATGCCGGCTGCCGGGAGAGAGTCTATTGATGCCGGCTGCCGGGAGAGAGTCTATTGATGTCGGCTGCCGGGAGAGAGTCTATTGATGTCGGCTGCCGGGAGAGAGTCTATTGATGTCGGCTGCCGGGAGAGAGTCTATTGATGCCGGGAGAGAGTCTATTGATGCCGGGAGAGAGTCTATTGATGCCGGGAGAGAGTCTATTGATGCCGGGAGAGAGTCTATTGATGCCGGGAGAGAGTCTATTGATGCCGGGAGAGAGTCTATTGATGCCGGGAGAGAGTCTATTGATGCCGGGAGAGAGTCTATTGATGCCGGGAGAGAGTCTATTGATGCCGGGAGAGAGTCTATTGATGCCGGGAGAGAGTCTATTGATGCCGGCTGCTGGGAGAGAGTCTATTGATGCCGGCTGCTGGGAGAGAGTCTATTGATGCCGGCTGCTGGGAGAGAGTCTATTGATGCCGGCTGCTGGGAGAGAGTCTATTGATGCCGGCTGCTGGGAGAGAGTCTATTGATGCCGGCTGCTGGGAGAGAGTCTATTGATGCCGGCTGCTGGGAGAGAGTCTATTGATGCCGGCTGCTGGGAGAGAGTCTATTGATGCCGGCTGCTGGGAGAGAGTCTATTGATGCCGGCTGCTGGGAGAGAGTCTATTGATGCCGGCTGCTGGGAGAGAGTCTATTGATGCCGGCTGCTGGAGAGATTATTGATGCCGGCTGCTGGAGAGATTATTGATGCCGGCTGCTGGAGAGATTATTGATGCCGGCTGCTGGAGAGATTATTGATGCCGGCTGCTGGAGAGATTATTGATGCCGGCTGCCGGAGAGATTATTGATGCCGGATGCTGGAGAGATTATTGATGCCGGCTGCTGGAGAGATTATTGATGCCGGCTGCTGGAGAGATTATTGATGCCGGCTGCTGGGAGATGTGTTGCTGCCAGGGGTCTTTTGTTGCTGGAATGGTATTTTGTTGTGGGGGCCTATTGTTGCTGGGCGACTGTTGCCAGTGGGGGGGGTCTAATGCTGCTGGTCTTTTAATCATTAATACATTTCATACAAATGACTTAGCACCCCAAAATGATGCTTGGCTCTATATTCTCTAAAGGGGGCAGTACTGGGAGGTAGGTAGGCGGTGGAACCAAAGGATGGTGCTCGGAGGTGGGTGGTAGGGGGTGGAACCAAAGGATGGTGCTCGGAGGTGGGTGGTAGGGAGTGGAACCAAAGGATGGTGCTCGGAGGTGGGTGGTAGGGGGTGGAACCAAAGGATGGTGCTCGGAGGTGGGTGGTAGGGGGTGGAACCAAAGGATGGTGCTCGGAGGTGGGTGGTAGGGGGTGGAACCAAAGGATGGTGCTCGGAGGTGGGTGGTAGGGGGTGGAACCAAAGGATGGTGCTCGGAGGTGGGTGGTAGGGGGTGGAACCAAAGGATGGTGCTCGGAGGTGGGTGGTAGGGGGTGGAACCAAAGGATGGTGCTCGGAGGTGGGTGGTAGGGGGTGGAACCAAAGGATGGTGCTCGGAGGTGGGTGGTAGGGGGTGGAACCAAAGGATGGTGCTCGGAGGTGGGTGGTAGGGGGTGGAACCAAAGGATGGTGCTCGGAGGTGGGTGGTAGGGGGTGGAACCAAAGGATGGTGCTCGGAGGTGGGTGGTAGGGGGTGGAACCAAAGGATGGTGCTCGGAGGTGGGTGGTAGGGGGTGGAACCAAAGGATGGTGCTCGGAGGTGGGTGGTAGGGGGTGGAACCAAAGGATGGTGCTCAGAGGTGGGTAGGGGATCAGAGACCAGAAGGGGGGAGTTCAAGCACCTACTCTCTGAGAAAAAAAAAGCCCTGTGTAAAACAATAGTATCATAACTTCCCACCATTGATCATAATCTATAAATCAGAAAGTATCTGTCTGAACAACTAGAGCTTTAGATGGAGGTAACAGATCAGACTTCCCAGGTTCCCCTATGTAGGGTGGAATATTCATTCAGTTCTATGAGCCAGGACCTCTGTTTTCTGGTGTCAGAATACACAAGGCTCTATCATAGGGGGCCCTAGGAAAACAAAAAGCAGTCTGCGGTTTCCACCTTGCAAGCCACCGGAGGGGTGAACTAATAATACCACCAATCCCTGTTGCCCACTGAGGCATGAACAAGCTTAATAAATATAAGATTCCAGGATGAGACACAACAGAGCTGTGACCCTGACAGACAAGGAAAGTAAAGAGTGTCAGATATCCCGGCCTTGCATGTGACTAATCCCACCTCTCTCAAAATAGCTGTGCATGAGTGCAGGCCATTTAAAATAGTTGTTATAAAAAGGCAGACTTGTCCTACTATGGCCCTACGGGGGTCCGCAGCCTCATGCCCCGGCCTCTGTCTAAAGGAATAACAAGGGTTCGTCTTACACGCCGGCTGCCAAGGATGACCGGGACTGCTGTGCTGAGGAATTCGGCCAAGGGTGGCACCGGGAGGGTTAAACCCAAATAGCACTTGTGGTCTTGCAGGAGGGGAAAAAAAAAAATCAATACCTGTTAGAGGACGGGCAAATGGGCAGAATGTTACAGAAAGTTCTGTAAGCAGGTGAGCGCTGGGCCTGATACCCTGCACGGTATAGATGTCTAGAAATGCTGTATAATGACGGTTTAAAAGGGAGACTGGGAGGATAGAAACATGGAGCCGGACTATGCCAACCTTTCTTGTAGGCTGGAATTGTAATTTGGACCCAAGCTTGTCTATTTAGTGGGTCACTCGTGAAACTTCAGGACTTTTGACCTGGTCATTGCATCTTTTAAAGCTAAACACTAAAGCTAGTACAACCACCCTGACTCCATGCTCCAGCTCTTCTCCCAGCTTGGTCATGCATGGTGATTTCCATGTTGAGGGACGCTGAGCATCAAAGCCCTCTTGTCAGCCCACAGTGTCAGACACACCCCCTTAGTGTCATCATGTAGCTTATGGACACACCCCTTTAGTATCATAATGTAGCCTATGGACACACCCCTTAGCGTCATTATGTAGCCTATGAACACACCCCTTAGCGTCATTATGTAGCCTATGGACACACCCCTTAGCGTCATTATGTAGCCTATGGACACACCCCTTAGCGTCATTATGTAGCCTATGGACACACCCCTTAGCGTCATTATGTAGCCTATGCACACACCCCTTAGCGTCATTATGTAGTCTATGCACACACGCCCTCTAGTGTCATTATATAGTCTGCGCGCGTCTACACACACACACACACACACACACACACACACACACACACACACACACACACACACACACACACACACACACCCGTAGCATTATGTAGCCTAGTGGCACACTCACATAGCCTAGAGAACCATACCATAACCATAGAGAAATAGCGCCCCATAGTTGGTGTCAGTGGGAGAAATAGCGCCCCATTGTTGGTGTCAGTGGGAGAAATAGCGCCCCAATGTTGGTGTCAGTGGGAGAAATAGCGCCCCATGGTTGGTGTCAGTGGGAGAAATAGCGCCCCATGGTTGGTGTCAGTGGGAGAAATAGCGCCCCATGGTTGGTGTCAGTGGGAGAAATAGCGCCCCATGGTTGGTGTCAGTGGGAGAAATAGCGCCCCATTGTTGGTGTCAGTGGGAGAAATAGCGCCCCATTGTTGGTGTCAGTGGGAGAAATAGCGCCCCATTGTTGGTGTCAGTGGGAGAAATAGCGCCCCATTGTTGGTGTCAGTGGGAGAAATAGCGCCCCATTGTTGGTGTCAGTGGGAGAAATAGCGCCCCATTGTTGGTGTCAGTGGGAGAAATAGCGCCCCATTGTTGGTGTCAGTGGGAGAAATTGCGCCCCATTGTTGGTGTCAGTGGGAGAAATAGCGCCCCATTGTTGGTGTCAGTGGTAGAAATAGCGCCCCATTGTTGGTGTCAGTGGGAGAAATAGCGCCCTATTGTTTTTGTCAGTGCAATGAATGGTACCCCATCATTGCTGTCGGTTGGAGGAATACTCCCCCATTGATGCTGTCAGTAGAAGTAATGGTGGGCCATCACTGGTGTCACTTAGAGGAATAGTGCCCGAAGGGCCAGATACCGGCAAGCAAAAGGCCATATCTGGCCCCTGAACTGCAGTTTGGAGACTGCTGATGTAGTCTCTGGACACACTCCCTTTATCATGTAGCCTATGGACACCACTCCGGGGCGGCTTAGCATTATTCCATAGTCTGGGCTCACAGTGTCAACATGAGCATTATACAATACAGCAGTGAAGACAGCTCACTGCTGAACAGGGACAGTGCTAGTCTCAAGTAACTAAGACATGCAGATATGACTATTCTAATAAAGCCGGGGGGGGGGGGGGGACAATCGAAAGAGCCTCCGACGCGTTCCAGGAGTCCAAAAATGCCCCCTTTATCAGGACTTGAGATTGAAAACAATATAAATGGACTAGATGTGAACTGGACCTTTAATGGTATTTCTTCCAGTGTGATTACAAGCACAGGTCTCAGCAGCTGCTCTGGCAGGCTTGATGCACATCTAATGACTGCATGGAAAACCCCTAAAAGTAAGCTATGTTTGCTTTACATTTTTTTTTTTTTTTAAATATTTTTTAACGTTTGGTGCTGGAAGTTTGGTTTTCAAATAGATGCGAAGGCGGGGAGAACAGCTTGAACCATGATCACTTTGATAACCGCGACCATCATAGATCTTCCATTTCTTCAGATAGCCACCAAAAAGGTACCTGGGACTGCTGGTGGTTTTTGGCTTGGAGGCATCAAAAGCCAAGTGACCCATGGGACCACAGTGTTGGCTTCATAATAAACAAGTCATTATAGGATAGAGTGCAGATGTAGCAGCCATAGAGGTTTAGCAGCTTAAGCAATGTGCGCAGTCATGTTGGAACAGGAAGGGGCCGTCCCCAAACTGTTTCCACAAAGTTGGGAGCATGATATTGTCCAAAATGTCTTGGTACGCTGACGCCTGAAGAGTTCCCTTCACTGGAACTAAGGGGCCAACCCCAACCCCTGAAAAATAACCCCACACCATAATCCCCCATCCACCAAATGATTTGGACCAGTGCACAAAGCAAGGTCCATAAAGACACGGATGGACAAGTTTGGGGTGGAGGAACTTGACTGACCTGCACAGTCCTGACCTCAACCCAATAGAACACCTTTGGGATAAATTAGAGCGGAGACAGCGATCCAGGCCTTCTCGTCCTGACCTCACAGATGTGCTTCTGGAAGAATGGTCAAACATTCCCATAGACACACTCCTAAACCTTGTGGACAGCCTGTTGAAGCTGTTATAGCTGCAAAGGGTGGGGCCTACTCAATATTGAACCCTACAGACTGAGCCTGGGAGGCCAATAAAGTGCATGTGCGTGTAAAGGCAGGCGTCCCAATACTTTTGGCAATATAGCGTATTTAAAATTACCTTTGAAATGTTCAAGCTTCAATGATTTTAGTGATTGGCTCTACATACACTTTATTAACCAGTCAGCTTTGATGGTTCCCTTATTATTTCTCTCCTGACAGGTCCCTTTTACCTAATTGGGTGCATCTTTCACCGTCTACCCAGAACCGGTGGCAGGAATGTGATACATTAGGCGGTTTTGCTGCAGAAAGTGGCTTTTTTTTGTGTGTGAAGGAGAAATGTGGAAATGACTTGGGGCCTCCAGACAGTGAAATGACAAGCGTATAAAATGTGCCGGAGAAGAGGCTGCAGTGACAAGAAGAGACGTGTCGGCAGAAGACGGTCCGGACTCCCAGGAATGCTCCTGGAATGAGACATTCTATATGCCATCTACACTAACATACCTAAACACAGCTCTTAGATCACACTGCAGCTGCCGGCCGAGCCTGCCAAAGGGACAGGTGCCCGCGCTCGCTGCTTCTCCGCACCGGAATCCCAATTCTCAGAACAGGAGAATCAGACAAAATACTCGCCTTCACCCTGCTCCATAGGACAGAGCCATCATACAGGTCTACCTGAGGTGTGTGCATACATCATACTACTACTGGAGTGTGGGAAGGGCTAGAACCTCTGCCGGGTTTTTATTACGGTCCATGTCCCCAGTGAGAGGATTTTACTCTCTGCTTCCTGCCTTGGTGACTCCGGAAGGAGGGTTTTTTTTTTTCTGAAAAAGTTCTAATGCTTGTGAATCTGTGGTAACAGTTGCGTCATTAAGGTATTATAATTAGTGTCTGGTGAGTACTGATGAAAAATGGGGAAGAGTATGTTCTCCACAGGGGGAGGTAAATCCGGTGTGAAATTAAAGATCAAATCCACCTTTTGCAAAAAAAAAAGAATAATAATAAATGCACATATTTGTGCCAAAAAAAGTGCATTTTTATTTTATTTTGCAAAGCATTGCAGCCATTATCAGAGGATGTTGGGTGCAATGCCAGGTTTCTGCAGACAATTTCTCCAGCTTCCTGTCCATGCCAAGGTATGGGCTTTCTGATAACAAGGAAGAGTCAATAAGCTACAGATGCAGTGATCCTTACGCTCATATCCAGGGCCATGACAAGGGGGCTAAGTGGGCACCTGCCCCAGGGACCTTATTGAGGGGGGCACTGCCTTTTTGCCCGCTTTACGCTTTCCTGAAACTAGCAGTGTCAGTGAAACTAGCAGTGTGGCCAACAGCTGCTGCCGGAGGCAGGATTCAGCTTTCTCCAGCGTACATTGTGGGGAAAAGAGCCGGCGCCGAGACAGAGAACTGTCCTCAGTCTCAGCGCGGTGCTGCTGAGGGAGGAGGACAGATTCTGTCCTCCAATCTTTCTCTCCGTCATGTGACATGCAACGACTTGGAAGAGTAAGGACCCCCGGTGTAAAGGGGGAGTCTACCGAGGACCCCCGGTGTAAAGGGGGAGTCTACCGAGGACCCCCGGTGTAAAGGGGGAGTCTACCGAGGACCCCCGGTGTAAAGGGGGAGTCTACCGAGGACACCAGGTGTAAAGGGGGAGTCTACCGAGGACACCCGGTGTAAAGGGGGAGTCTACCGAGGACACCCGGTGTAAAGGGGGAGTCTACCGAGGACACCCGGTGTAAAGGGGGAGTCTACCGAGGACACCCGGTGTAAAGGGGGAGTCTACCGAGGACACCCGGTGTAAAGGGGGAGTCTACCGAGGACACCCGGTGTAAAGGGGGAGTCTACCGAGGACACCCGGTGTAAAGGAGGAGTCTACCGAGGACACCCAGTGTAAAGGGGGAGTCTACCGAGGACACCCGGTGTAAAGGGGGAGTCTACCGAGGACACCCGGTGTAAAGGGGAGTCTACTGAGGACACCCGGTGTAAAGGGGGAGTCTACTGGAGACTCCACCTGGCAGGGATGGGGGGTGCAATTCGCCATCTTTGCCCTGGGTGCTGGATTATGTTGTCCCAGATCTGCTTTTATGCTATTGAGAAGTACAGGTTCGTCTGCCAAAGTGGAAGATGGGACTTGTAGTTCATTCACAAGTCTCTGCGAATAAATGACATGGCGTGAGTGGAACCCAGCACTGCCATGTTGATTTCAAATCTGATAGCTGCTGTAGGGGAGAAGAAACCCTGCACACTGTCAAAGTAGGGCCCTTTTCAGTGGTTGGGTCCACTTGGTACTATGCTACATCCTAAATATGGGGGTATCAATCTTAAAGAAGAACTTAACCTTTAAGGTGTGTATGGACCTGATTGGTCCTTGGCTGCTGCCTTTTAGTGTACCTTGATGAACAAATTACCCAACAGATGTACAGCTATTGAATGGCTGGTATGGAGGCACCTAACACACGTTTGAAAGACTTTTAAAAGATTTAGTGGTTAACTGCATAAGGATTCATCAAACGCGCTTCAGAAGGAAAGAACCCCCACTTCTTCAGGGCTTGAGCAACAGATGTAAAAATGATCAGCCAGCTTACACTTTGCTGTCAGGACACAGTAGTCTCTTTCCTGGCTTCATTCGGGTCTTCTAGTGTTCTCCTGATTATTTCTACATCTGTTGCCCCTTAAGGAGGAGCCCTTTATCCCCCTAAACAGGTCGGCTGAATCTGATGTTTTTAAACAGTCAACGTTTTAAAAGACTAAGCAACATGAACAATCTTACCACACATCCAAGAATTCTATTCTATAATTATACAGTATATCCATCAATCAACATGCTGAACCAGCCAAAGTTTCATCCGTCTATGGCCAGCTTATCTCTTGAATCCTAGGGGTCTGTCCACACAGTGTCTGTAGGGAAGGGGGCTCTTTGGAGATGTAGTTCTAGTTATGTGCATCATTATAAAAAGCCGGAACTTCGGTAATATCTACAAACAAATTTTTATTTCTATGGAACAACGCATAAAATCCCACGAAATGGCCAACGCGTTTCGGCCTTAATCATGCCTGGTACCTACATTAATAGTAAAAAGACCTTCTAGCAGTCGCCCTTGCAGAAGTCTTACAAGCCTGGTGATAATGTCCCTACAGGAACAAGATCAGATAAATGTGACTTGCCCTGTAGGGTGAAAGTGCGGTTTGGGGGGTCATCCTGGGCAATGTCTGGATATAGAAATGAAACATACTATAGTTATTGCATTACAAAATGTTACTTACAGCATCTGGGTCCCGCTGCTGTTCTAGAAACGCTGAAAACTCCACCAATCGGAGTTTGGTTGTGCCTATGGATCGACCTTGCCATGCCGGGACTGAGGAGGCAGGCGGCGCTGCTGTTTCGAAACCTGCAATGTAAACAGACGTGTCAGTTTTAGAGGAGTTCAAAGCGTTGCTCCACCACGTCACTTCTGTGCCGGGACCCCTTGCTCACTCTATACTTCCCAGTACGGGGGGGGGGGGAATGGGACCTTTTCCCACAATGCACTGCTCAGCACTAGAGCGGACAAGCAAAGGTTTGCTTCCAGCTTGTTTGCTCTAAAAAGTCATTTTAACTAAATGGATAGAGAATTACATTAGGAAAAGTAAACATTAAAATATTGTTGACCTGAGAGAACCCAAAATCTGACAAATGTTGCTTCCAAGTGAGGTCAGATTTTTACTTTTAGCAACATAGAAATAAAAGGCAAAAACGTATTTTTCCTATTCATTTTTTTGCCAATGTGTGTTCTATTAGGGAGATTTCCTTTCACTTCCTGTCCCATACACAAACAGGAAGAGAGATGAAATCCCTGCAAAATAAGCAAGTCCTTGGTTGCCACCAGAACTAGTGTCCCCATTGGAAGACGTCCCCCCCCATTCCCATTCTGGTGACAACTCAACATTTTGGATTTTCTATCACCTTCAGTGATACCAGGAAACAGGACAAAAAAAAAAAAAGAAGAAAATAGGGTGAATTTCCCGAATGGGGAGACAGCAAAAAAAAAAAAAGTTTTGCCTCTGGTTATACTTTAAACTGGTTGTAAATCTCAGACATGAAATATGAACAAAGCATATCCCTCTATAGTGTGTACTTGTCTCCGTTCAGAGCACTAAGTGTCATTTCTGTCTTCTACTTCCTTTCTCAGCTGCATGATTCCCTTCTGACAAGTCCCTCCCGTGTCTCCTCCCGAGTCCCATCGATCGCTTCGACTCGCGGCCAAATCGGGCCCCAGGACTCGCGGCCAAATCGGGCCCCAGGACTCGCGGCCAAATCGGGCCCCAGGACTCGCGGCCAAATCGGGCCCCAGGACTCGCGGCCAAATCGGGCCCCAGGACTTTGCCCCGAGCCCACCCTTTTTGAAGTCAATTAGAGCCTCAGGCTCCAATCAAAACATTGAAATTCATGCGTATGGCGCCCTGCATGTAGATAAGGGACGGATGGATTAGGGGGTGGCGCCCCTGCGCCCTGTATGAACAGCCGCCACTCATGTGATGCATACTAGCACATTATGACATTGCCTTGCATGGACTGAATTTTTATTTTTTTATTTTCCCACCAACTGCAGTTTGCTACCGCTTTAGGAGTCAGAGCTTTGAGGCCCTAAGCTTGAGTGTAAATAAAGTCAAATTTTTTTTTAACATAATCTTTTTTTTATTGTTTCTTTGAGAGATTACCCAAATTAAAAGTCCCATATATTTTCAATCCCAGGGTTATAACTGAGTGTGAACTATTGAACGCAAAACAAGTAATGTGGTGGTGTTTATCGAATATCACCCCTGACAATTTACTAAATCACGATTCCTATAGAGCACTGTATTTACTAATCCAGAGGTCAGCTGAAACTATATCGTACCATTTGGTATATACAGTGGATATAAAAAGTCTACACACCCCTGTTAAAAATGTCAGTTTTCTGTGATGTAAAAAAATGACAAAGATAAATCATTTCAGAGCTTTTTCCACCTTTAATGTGACCTATAAACTGTACAAAAAACAGGAATCTTTTAGGTGGAGGGAAGTAAAAATAAGAAAATAAAATAATATGGTTGCATAAGTATGCACACCCTTTACACTAATACTTTGTTGAAGCACCTTTTGATTTTATTACAGCACTCAGTCTTTTTGGGTATGAGTCTATCAGCATGGCACATCTTGACTTGGCAATATTTGCCCACTCTTCTTTTGCAAAAACACTCCAAATCTGTCAGACGGTGAGGGCATCTCCTGTGCACAGCCCTCTTCAGATCACCCCACAGGTTATCGATGGGATTCAGGTCTGGGCTCTGGCTGAGCCATTCCAAAACTTTAATCTTCTTCTGGTGAAGCCATTCCTTTGTTGATTTGGATGTATGCTTTGGGTCGTTATCATGCTGAAAGATGAAGGTTCCTCTTCATGTTCAGCTTTCTAGCAGAAGACTGAAGGTTTTGTGCCGATATTGACTGGTATTTGGAACTGGTCATAATTCCCTCTACCTTGACTAAGGCCCCTGTTCCATCTGAAGAAAAACATCCCCAAAGCATTATGCTGCCACCGCCATGCTTCACGGTGGGTATGGTGTTCTTTTGATGATGTGCAGTGTTGTTTTTGCGCCAAATATATCTTTTCGAATTATGGTCAAATAGTTCAACCTTGGTTTCATCAGACCAGAACACATTTTCCCACATGCTTTTTGGGAGACTTCAGATGTGTTTTTGCAAAATTTAGCCGGGCTTGGATGTTTTTCTTGGTAAGTAAAGACTTCCGTCTTGCCACTCTACCCCATAGCCCAGACATCTGAAGAATACGGGAGATTGTTGTCACATGTACCACACAGCCAGTACTTGCCAGATATTCCTGCAGCTCCTTTAATGTTGCTGTAGGCCTCTTGGCAGCCTCCCTGACCAGTTTTCTTCTCGTCTTTTCATCAGTTTTGGAGGGAAGTCCAGTTCTTGGTAATGTCACTGTTGTGCCATATTTTCTCCACTTGATGATGACTGTCTTCACTGTGTTCCATGGTCTAATGCCTTGGATATTCGTCTGTACCCTTCTCCTGACTGATACCTTTTAACAATCAGATCCTTCTGATGCTTTTGGGTGCTCTCTGCAGATCATGGCTTTTGCTGTAGGATGTGACTAAGAAAATGTCAGGAAAGACCTACTAGAACAGCTGAACTTTATTTGGGGTTAATCAGAAGCACTGTAAATGATGGCAGGTGTGTACTGACTCCTATTTAACATGAGTTTGAATGCGATTGCTTAATTGTGAACACAGCTACATCCAAGGGTGTGCACACTTATGCAACCACATTATTTTATTTTTTTTATTTTTAAACCCCCCACCCTCTAAAAGATTTCAATTTGTTTTCCAACTGAGTTGTACAGTTTATAGCAATAAAGGTGGAAAAAGTTCTGAAATAATTTAGGTTTTATTAATTTACTTTGTCTCATTTTTTTTTTTTTACAACACAGAAAACTGATATTTTAACAGGGGTGTGTAGACTTTTTATATCCACTGTATGACTAAATAAACATCTCCCCCGCCCCCCTATATCATCTGTTTCTGTATTATGATTGTACCCATCAGTATATTTTCCATCAATTTGGAAACCACGCCCCATTATTCCGCTTTTCGACAATGTTTCCTGTCATTCCAAATTCCTGTTGCAATGAGGGATTCTGTGTAATGGATTTTTTTTTTCTTTCCTTAAATATTCATTTCTTTTTAATCTTCGTTGTTTTAAAAACAAAACAAAAAAAAAAGCCTTTTAAATGAAAAGTTCTAAATAAATACATAAATTCTCAAAGGTCCGTCCATTCCGAAAGAACAAAAGACAAAACATGAAGAGACTCTTCCGCCTGCTGCTTCGCCCCTGCGGGTTAATTATACTTTCTTAGAGGCGCACCTGTGTTCTGTCCCCCCCGAGGATAGAGGAGGAATTTAAGCATTTCACGAAATGACTACACTCGAAGGAAAGGATTTCATCAAGATGTCTCTGCGGTACCAGCCAGATTACACTCAGACGGATTAAAATAAACTATTTGTATACGAGAGTGGAGTGAATTACAACACCTTTTTATTGTTAGAGCTTGAGGTTCCAGATAGAGAGGTGAGGCAAGAAAAAGGGGGGAGGGGAAGTTTAAATGATGAGAGAGGAAGAGGGGCGCCCCAACATATAACGGTCAATGTTAGAGCTGAACTCCAGACAAAGATACCAACAAATGCAGCTCTGTATTAATAATACATCACTGAATGTTTTTTTGTTTTTTTTTCCACAAAGCCAATCAAGCTGCACTGAAGTTTATGTGCTAAAAAGGGACATGCTGATAGGAGGAGAGAGCAAAGGGATAGAGAGAGGAGCTCATCAGTCTATTGATATTTTGGCAGCTGGTGCTCACTATTTGGGGGGGGGACGTCACAACCAACACTCACAACCCCCCCCCCCACCTGCGGGAGACAGACGACAGGTCAACAGCAACACCCCCCCTCGGGAGACACAGGCGACCATCTAACGATGGATAGGGGAGGCGATGCCCGTGCGCCCTTAATGGACGGACGCCCCTGCTGTCCAATCGGAGGCTGGGGGGTGGGGTGGGGGGAAACTAGTAACAGTTAATGAACTGCACTAGAGAAAATTCAAGTTTCCTGCCAAACAGGGCTGTGCATATAGCTTGGTTGACACTGCTGTGACCCCCAAAGTTGTGCGTCTTCCATCACAACTTTGCATTGCGACCTGCTTGCAGCTTTGGCAAATATAACAATACAGAGTGAGACACACATTCTTAAAACTTACAAAACTCTCTGAAGTTGCAGCCAAAGTCGCAAAAGACGAGACTAAAGCTGGATACACACTATACAATTATCTTTGGATTTATCAAAACCTTATGAGGTCAAACCTAAACATGTTCACTTAGTATGCAATCAGGCAGGCCCTTGCCCTACATAGTTGAAGGTAAAACTAAAGGAAATCGAACAAAAAGTTGTATCGTGTGTATCCAGCTAAAGAAACTTCCTTGCGACTTCTGTGATTTTTAAGTCTAGGGCAGTCTATGGCATTCATGTCGCAAGGGATGTGAAGAAATGTCTCCAGCACACCAAAGATTCCTTCAAACGGGTTCAAAGCTTTATTATGTGGTCATATGGTACATACAAAAGGCAACGCTTCGGAGCCACGCAGAGCACAATCGCCAGGCGAGCGACCACGGTTTGAGGAATTCCTTGATGTGCTGGTGACATTTCTTCACCTCGAGTGTCTGCGGTTCCCAGCCCGGGGCCACGGCAGCACCCACCAACACCAAAACAGCCAACTTCAGGAACGTGTGCGTTGGGAATATTGGGATTGGTCATGACGCTGTGACTTGAGTCGCAGCAATTAAGACGGAACCCATTGAAAATATGTTTGGGACTTGCAGCAAGTCGCATGAAAAGTTGCAGCAGGGCGAACCAGGGCTCCATCTCAGAACTGGATGGACAGAATTGGAAATCCTTTGGCAGGTAATACATCCCCCATGTATCTGTGTATTTATCTGTGTCTATATGTTGAGTTTAAGGCTCGGTTCACATAGGAGCCGCGTGCGGCTCGCAGCAGGGGGTCCGGTGTGTCCCGGTTCACCGTTTCAGGTCCGATTTCAGCGAAAATTTTGGGCTGAATTCGGACCTGAAACGGACCAAAAAGACAAACAGCATTTTTTTGCAAAACGCACCGGACCGCTGCGGATTTATGTGAATCGGCTCCTCCTGCTTTTGCGAATCCAATTTCGCAATGGTGTGAACCCAGCCGTAGAGAACAAACACTTCATCTAGTATCTTGTATGACCTCCATGATTGGTGAGGACGGCACCGAGTCTTCTAGGCATGGAATGAACAAGCTGGCGACATATTGCACAGAGCAGCCATAGGCTCATATTACCTGTTAGGGGCGCTGTGACGGTGGGCTGGATGGGATATGCTTGCTGGACAAATGGCTTGACGCTGGAAAACAATGCAGAGAAACAAAACATTTGTTATAGACAATGTAGCGAAATTCTTTCTGTATCCGTACTGCATCTACTGGGACAACCAGTTTCTTGGTGGCCAGTATATAAGTAAAATTAAAGCGACGTTTTGCCAAATTTTTTTATTTTTTTTTTTAAAGTCAGCAGCTACAAATACTGCAGCTGCTGACTTTTAAAACATGGACACTTACCTGTCCAGGGCACCCGCGATGTCGGCACCCAAAGCCGATCTGTCCCTCGGCTCTCAGGTGGAGGCGCCGCCATCTTTGGTAAGGGAATCAGGAAGTGAAGCCTTGTGGCTTCACAGCCTGGTTCCCTACTTTGCACGCGCGAGTCGCGCTGCGCTATCCCACTGGTCCCTGCTGTCTTCTGGGACCCGTGTGTCTGCCAGAAGACAGCGGGGGGGACGGAGGAGGCGCCAGATATGGCATAGATATCCGCGGATACTGCGGCTATCTATGCCCGGAAGTGGGAGCAAATACCTGGATTATACAGGTATCTGCTCCCCCCTGAAAGGTGCCAAATGTGACACCGGAGGGGGGGGGGGGGGAAGGATCCTGAAAAGTAGAAGTTCCATTTTTGGGTGGAACCCCACTTTAATAACGACTTGCTGGGGATAAAAGA
This sequence comes from Lithobates clamitans, assembly GCA_037952925.1. Classification (NCBI taxonomy): domain Eukaryota; kingdom Metazoa; phylum Chordata; class Amphibia; order Anura; family Ranidae; genus Lithobates; species Lithobates clamitans. The sequence goes on along the minus strand of JBBGZY010002069.1, from coordinate 187,767 downwards.
TTTTGAGACACAATGTACAGGGATAGGGACAATTATGGACACACACCCAAACTCACTTAGGTTGGGCTGGTGTCTTTATTCAACTTTGCTATCTATGTAACTATGTAAGATAAAATATTTCCATATAGAATGCAGACCTGGTTTTTTTTTTTCTGTCTTTAAATCTAAACCCAAGAACAAAATTGTAATATCTTGCAGCTTACCTGCCCAACAATGTGGTGGCTGCATTCGTTTTCTATTTTCAGTCCTTTATTCCCCCTGCTGACCCTGATCGCCGCCTCCTAAGTTGACCCTACTTCAAGCTGTCTTTGCATTCCCATTGACTTATATGTGGATAGAAGTACTTTTGACACCGAGAAAAGTCCATTGGTACAGGCTGTGCGACCTTTATCACATTTCCCATACAAATGGGGTTCGTTTATCCTCTTGCCAACCATGTAAATGCATGTGTGTGGCAGCAAGGGGAGCCCTAATGCCCACACACCACACAAGTCTATGGCAGCTGAGGTTTTCTGCGTACTCCCAGCACAGCAACTGAACCATCACTGACAGCTCCCGTTTTTTTAGCTACGATTGTCCGGGTGGGCCACCCAATCATGGGATGTGGCAGGTGGGCGAGAACAAGTAGTTATCATACTGTAAGTAGACTGAAAAGTGAGATTGGGTCACTGTAGATTGTTTATACATCGTATCCCTATTAATTCAGAATACTAAATCTGGTGCAGCTCTGCATAGAAACCAATCAGCTTCCAGGTTTTACTGTCAAACGCTTATATTGAACAAGCTGACGTTAGAAGCCGATTGGCTGCGATGTGCAGCTGCACCAAATTCTGGGGTTTTGGTAAACGTCCCAGAGTTCTCGGAATGTGCGCACTCTCCCGGCACTTACTCTTGTGAGGATCCAGGCTGACCCGTCTGTATCATTCCTGGCCAGTACTGCGAACACAAAACCAGACAAATTTATATAAACTGAGGTCACATGATTATACATAAAACGATGGTGTGTATCAGCCTTTTCAACCTTCTTTATCACAGAGGAACCCTTAAAATAACTTTAAGGTCTCAAGGAACCCCTGCTAGTAATATTACACCTCACAGTACATTCATGTGGACAGTAAGTTGTTACATGAATATGAATGAAGGAATAAGGAATGTGACATAATTAGCCAATTTGACACCCATAGCTCTTCTACGTGACATAATTACTCTGATTAATAATAAAATGTAACAAATGATCATAGGGGCCCTAAAAGAAACGCAGTGAAAACTGTAGTGTTGCCTCTCATTGGTGGCCAATTAAGAAGTGGCCAGTAGGATGGCCCTCTTTGATTGTTGGTCAGTGGAAGGACAACCCACTTTACATTGGTGGTCAGTGTAAATAGGACCTTCTTAGATTGGTGGTCAGTGGGAGAAAGGCTCTCTTATTGGTGGTCAGTGGGAGAAGGACCCTCTTATTGGTGGTCAGTGGGAGAAGGACCCTCTTATTGGTGGTCAGTGGGAGAAGGACCCTCTTATTGGTGGTCAGTGGGAGAAGGACCCTCTGATTGGTGGTCAGTGGGAGAAGGACCCTCTGATTGGTGGTCAGTGGGAGAAGGACCCTCTGATTGGTGGTCAGTGGGAGAAGGACCCTCTTATTGGTGGCCAGTGGGAGAAGGACCCTCTTATTGGTGGCCAGTGAGAGAAGGACCCTCTTATTGGTGGCCAGTGGAAATTGGACCCTCTTATTGGTGGCCATTGGAAATAGACCCTCTTATTGGTGGTCAGCGGAAATAGGGCTCTCTTAATGGTGGTCAGTGGAAATAGGACCCTCATTGGTCAGTGGAAATAGGACCCTCCTATTGGTGGTCAGTGGAAATAGGACCCTCTTTTTGGTGGTCAGTGGAAATAGGACCCTCTTTTTGGTGGTCAGTGGAAATAGGACCCTCTTTTTGGTGGTCAGTGGAAATAGGACCCTCTTTTTGGTGGTCAGTGGAAATAGGACCCTCTTTTTGGTGGTCAGTGGAAATAGGACCCTCTTTTTGGTGGTCAGTGGAAATAGGACCCTCTTTTTGGTGGTCAGTAGGTTAAAGGACCTTCCTATTGATGGTCAGTAGAAAAAGGACCCTCTTTTTCTGGCTGGTCAGTGAAGAAGGACCCTCCTTTATTGGGACCCTCTTATAATGCCTACAATGGTGGCCAATTAAAGAAGAACCCTCTTACAATGGTGGTCAGTGGAAGACTTGCCCTCACCCATTATAGATAGGTATCCATTATTACCCATCTGAGAGGCAGAAAATTCTCCCCAATGAACCCATAAGCAACCTCTGGAGGAACTAAAGTTGAGAAAGGCTGGTGAGCATATTTGAATATATGGTCACTGCCATTGGAGAGAATACATTCCGAAAGTTGTTCTGCAGTTACAACAACTTTGAAGCAAACTGGTCAGCCATTTTACACATTTAAAAGTAATAAGTCCAATCTGGGAGCAGACCATGAATAGAGTAAAACCAGGTTCTGAGGGGCACACTTCTTAAGCAGGACTTTGACTTGAAAAGAATTGGCAGAAGGTGACAGAGCAGATTGGTTTAGAGTACCACAATCATTATTGCTGATAATTGTATTCTGATAACAGTTTGCAATGGATACGTTTGTCGTGATGGGACGCATCTTGTTATTTCACATACCGTTAAACATTGTTGGTTGGGACCAACTCCATCAAGGACGCTTGAGCAGGTTTAGGTGGTCATTAAAAGGTGACCACTGCAAGCATTCCTGACAGTTTGTGCCTACCCATGCTGCTTTATTTCTGGACAGCTTGGTCTTAATATAGTTAGGTTAAAAAAAAAAAAAGGCATCCATCTAGTCTAACCAATAATGGTCTACACGTTCATTCAACACCAGCCCAGCACAGACTGTCATTATCCTGATATAAGCTGTGTAATTAGACAGCAGCAATGGGGGAATATTGCACCTTGTGGAGCGAACAGAGTGTAAAAATAACTGTCTCCTTGGTTATAATACCTGACCAATACTAATGTCAATGGATCTTGCCACATGATTAGCAAGCCGATGTTTCAGAGCCTCCAAAGGTCCCTTAAATAAGAAGACATAATGACGTTGGTCACTATGCTGCCTTGTAAAAGGAACCCTGTAAAACCTAAAAACTGTCTTTCGAAAGAAAACATAAGCCAAAACTGAGCTCTTCTTTCTAGATTTAACTTGTCAAAAGATGAAAACTGCATACCCATTAATGTCTCCGCCCGAAACCACCTTCCTTGACGTGTTTTGCCACTGCTGGTTTACTCACAAGGATAGGGAGAAGTCTTCCTGTATCCTTATGAGCAAGCCAGCAGTGGTGAAACGCGTCAAGGTGGTTTCGGGTGGGGAAATCAATGGTGCACAGTTTTCATCTTTCGACAAATGGACAAATGGAATATTGAAAGAAGAGCTCAGTTTTGGAGTGTGGCTTATGTTTACTTCTGATTAGGAGTGGAGACGGGCTGTGGTAGCCAGCCCCTGGGTCGTCTGTGTGGGTTGAAAGGAGCAAGTCTGGAGCGGAGCCATGGGTTTGGGTATGTTTCTGTCGCAATACTGTCTTGCTATTTATATAGGACATGATCTTTTCACACCAAAAACAATAAAAATAATTTGTAAAAGATTAATTTTGGAGTGATGGTGACTTATTTTCGATTGGATTTACGGAAGGCAGTGTCTATTGTTGCCAATGCAAGCACTGTATAGTTATACATGAACCAAGCTAAATCTGAAAACAATATCTATGGTCAATGTAAAGATTTGGTAAATGAACTTGATCAGGAGGAGTGTATAAAAGTCAAGTAAATATTAGCAGAGAACAGAAAAAGAGGAGCTATTACCATTCACTGTGGGAAGGAATTCTTTACAGTAGTGGTAAATCTATGACCTGCCCCACCAAAACGGCCAATATTAAAGCTTGGTATGGCAATATTCTGATCTAGAGCAGGGGGTCTCCAAACATTTCACTACAAGGACACGCTGTGTATTATATAAATCTTTGTGGGGCAAAACAAAATAATTTTTTTTTATAAATAAACCAAATTTAAAGAAGTTTTAGAGTACAAGAGTAAGATTTAGAATGAATGGCAGCCAACTGCGCGTCTTGCAGCAATTGCCACACGATTTGGAATTGCAGTCAGAATCGATTCCATCCACAATTCCAAATCGCCATGTGTGAATGAGGTCTTAGGGGGAAAAAAAAATTAGTAAACGAAGAAAATTCCAAATAAACTTAAGCACATCAGAGTCCCCATTGAAGGCCCCTATAGTGTACATCTGCACCCCCCTTACATAAGAGCCCCCTCTTACATCAGAGGGCCTCATAAAATCTTGTAGCAGGCCGGATTTGGCCCACACGCCATAGTTTGGAGGCCCTTGATTTAGAGAAATGATGTGGCTACTTTATTGGAACAGGAGGGCTTTTTTTTCCCCCTTTTAAAGTAAAAATGGCCACAGTCACGTCATACTGCAGTTTTACCTTCCACTACACTGCTGAAGATTTTAAGAGGCTGGACATTGGTCTTTTTTCCCCACCTACTTAACCATATAACCAGAGACAAAACCATGGTAGGAAGCCCTGAGCAGACAGACACTTACCCCGGGTGCAGGAGGAAAGGCCGGGCGAGGAATCCCTGGAAGGCCCAGCTTGTTGTGAATGGCAGTGGCGGATACAATCTGAGCGGAGGACATGGCCGCCATGTGCTGTAGTGCTTTGTCCTTGGCGGTTTGATCCTTTAATATAACAGTTAGCATGCAGTTACTGAATTCTGTGCAGTCAGGTTTTTTTTTTTTTTTTTGCGCAGCTACAAGCGTGGATATTAAACATAAGAAAAGCAAAAACATGCAGCTGTGTGGGGTCCTGATCTAAAATCGGTAGCTTATTGTAAAGCCCCACTCTCAAATTGTTAAATGTCTGATTGTGGTACGGGACACCTACACGCACCAGGGACACAACAGTTCCCTATACACATCACCGAGGCATCAGGCCAACAAAACGATCTTGTGACCCTAGATCACCCAGCTAAGGCCACAAAGCACTTAGAGATGTTTAGCTTGTGAATGACTTATCTGAGAACCAAAATTTGCCATGGTGGCAGGACAAACTTATTATTACAAGTACCAACTGTTTTTCTTCCTAAGGTCAACAACACGTAAACTTGATTGCGCTCTCTTCATTGAAGTAGGACAGGTCTGTACACCTGACAGGAGCATCTCCCTGATAAATCACGGGGACGGACTAAAGATGGCCGGCCATACATGGCTAAAATTGTGGCCAATTACTTCTGAACCGGACATAACTCGAGCCATAGACGGCCCTGATGGCACCACCTAGCTCAAACTATATCGACTTTCAAGAAAAACAAATGCAATAATAATGTAGAGGTTGGATAAAATGTTAAATCTAATGCAATGCTTACAATGCATCTATATATCCCGTTTCTTCTCCTCCCATGCTCATCTTCAAAGGTCTATAAATCCCTGGTCTTCTCTTCCCATGCTTGTCTCCAGGACTTCTCCAGAGCCTTTTCTATCCTCTGCAACTCCCTATTCCATTCTGTCCAGCTGACTCCTACTCTGCCCACTTTTAGGTGATCTTTAAAAAATTATCAGCTTCAGAGAAGCCTATCCCATCCTCACCTCACAACTAAACACTTTTAATTCTCCCATTGGCTCATCCCTCACAGTTATCAACTTGTGTTCCACTTGCCCTCCTAACCCTCTTCTATTGAACTGTACTGTCTCCCTTTATAATGTAAAGTCCTGAGCAAACTGTTGGTGCTAGTTTACTATAATAGATATTATATATACATACTATATACCCCAGTATAGTGACGGCGCCAAGAAATGGAATGCAAAAACTTGGGTTAAACCCATAAACCCTACACAATTTCCAAAACATTAATACAGTCCTCTGAAAAAGGACCCAAACCAAAATCAATGGGTCATATTATCATGGACCATAGTGGGAATAAAAAAAATGTTAAAAATCCTCTAGGTAGGTGCCACCGGTTCAAACCCAATGAGTCCTGGGAGAAAATAACATGAAAACAAAGCTATCAGAGGGACAAATGAGGAGGAAATGGGGACAAAGGGGTTTGGTTCCAAAGGAGGAACAGTCCCTCCAAATCAAGGACAGTTGGGAACCATTTTCTTAAGCAACAATTTGTGTGCTCATTAACATTACTTATCACTAACTTTATTGTGCCCAACAAAAGAAAAAAAAATTATACTGGTGAATTTAGAGAATCATGCCACTGTGATGTGATGGTTGTGAACCGAGCCTTGTGCTTGGACAAACACTGGTGCGTAGGTGTCCGGTAGGAGTTAAATGGTTTAGGTATTCATGAATATCAATCTATTGCCAGACTGTGCTACCTGCACCCTGCCTCTTCTATACTCGTATGTACTGCTACAGGAAAGGGTCATTCAGCCATGTATGCCCAGTACTGGACAACGGTGCATGATGGTAAACACACCAAAGCAGTCGTTAAGCAGGTTCAACTTTTAGGCAGGTAATGACCATGCTGGTAAGGCTTGCATGCTTGTATAGGCCAAGCCACTGCTCAGTGACACTAGTCAGATACTGGGCGTCACGCCCTGCCCCTTGATAGTAGTGACGCCCTGAAGACCATTTGGTTTCATATCAGGTTCTTTAGGGTAAGGTAGCACAAGCTGGGGTCACAGACTAAAGCCAATAGCCAAACACTGTGCCAAAGCAAACTAGAGTCACAAGTGGTGGACTGGGAAGGGGGGCATCAACTTACCATGTTTGTCACCTGGGTACAATATAAATAGCGTGTTAAAAGAATTGTGTAACACAAAAACACCAAACATCACACACATCTGGTTACCAAGGACATAAAAAGCAGATGACCGTTTTCGGCAGGAGGATGGTAGAAATGACTTTGGAGCCTTGTTTATAAAACGACGAAGAAAGAACGGTTTTCAGTCACCCCAAAAGCAACTAATCTGACTCAAGCTTCCTATTTTCCACTTGTCATATTTGGGTTGCTAAGAGTTTGCTGTCGAAGCTTTGATAAATATCGTAGGTCGTGATTCTGGGCAATTACCAACATCCCTGCAGGTTACCAAGTCATCTGCTAAGGTCTGCAGAGTATGAAACAGAGTTCTGTGCTACTTTATCACATTTTCAGAAGCTTCTAAGAACCTTCGATGAGAAATCACATTGATCTTTACGAGGGGAAGACTTGTGACCAAGCTTACAGCTTCTTGGCATACAATATTATGTAAAGCTCCAGCATTATAATTATGACCTACATTTGTACAATTCTTTGCACAGATCTGTAGTAAATGTGAAATTCTTGGTATAAATAACACCCCCCCCTCCTCCGAGTCTACTGCAGATATTTAAAAGTGTAGCTAAAAATGTCATATGGCATGGTTATAGAACACCTGCCAAACATTGTTTCGTATTTGAGTAGAATTTAAAGAGACCCTTTCACCAACTTTAAAAAAAATGCAGAAAAATTAACTATTTTAAACGCTTACTTGCAGCACCCCCCCCCCATAAATAATCATGGCGGGCAAGGTCTAAGTAGACCCTCCAGCTCCCCTTTCTTGGGGTCCACTACCCTGGACCTGTATAGCACCCTACTGGAAACACCTTGGTCAGTCATTACAGTACAGAGTTCCATATATGCAGGGTCCAGCGCCGATAGGCGTGTTACAGGCAATCCCCATATGTCGCCCACTGCAAGGCCCGAGTACCATTCATCTGAGCATTTTTAGCTGTAGGAATGGATCCAGAAAGAACCAAAAACTCTTGTTCCCTACTGGAACCATTTTGAGCACATGGCAGTGTTTGTGTGCAGAGAGATGCACACCTGTGACCATCACCTTCAGACACTGGTGAAAAAAGTAAAGTACTTCCTGTATGGGAGGGGTTATGTAGGGGAGGACTTCCTGTATGTTTCTGCCAGTGTCCATTCATCTTTAGGTGGCGCATAACCCAGGTTTGCTCAGCCCTCTTTCTTTTACATCATAGCCCTCTTCTGGGAGTGTCTAATTGCCATCTGTGCTGGCCTAGCTCCCATGCTTCTCCCCTATGTAATGGTTTATGTAGCAGCCAAGGGGAGGGTGAAGGGTAATACTATAGTATAGATCACCTCTCCTAAATGACAGCTCTGAAGCTGGCCTTACCCCTGTAGAATTTTTTTTGTATGAGAAAGTATAAAAATAAAAAATACAAAATCCCCCCCCCCCCCCCCAACTATTTGATGGCACCTTCATGTACTCGACTAATTTCAAACTACTTTTTGTTAGAATGCCATGTCAATGTCTTGATTTTTGTAGGAACAAACTTTCTACTTCTGGATTAAACTTTGACAAGCGAATGTGCCCAAGACTAGTTATGATTTTTCATGGCCGGAAGCGAATTCAACAATTAGAAATTTGTTGCTTCCCATTAGATTCCACCAAAAAAAAAAAAATTCCCTTCATGTCCTTAGATTTTTGTTTGCCTGCTCTGATCAAAACAAATGGGTTGACTTGTACCCTTTAAGTCTAAGATAATTGAATGAAGGTTCAGAAATTGCCATCCTTCAAATGAAATTCTACAGGTGTAAAGCAAACCCGAGTCTGTTGGGGCATCACATCTAATCAAGACAAAAAACATACATTGGGCTGCACTCCGTGGACTTTAGAGGCACGACACCAATATGTTAAATGTGAATACAAACTTCATTAATGCACAGTTAAAAAATGTCATTAAGATCACATTAAAACAAGAGATGGCAATATCCTGCACCCTTATGTCGGTTATGGTGGTGCCTTGCCCCCCCCCACCCCCACCCCACCAACATAAGGGTGCAGGATGCTGCCATCTGTTCTTTTTAATAAAGTTTGTATTAATATTTAACAGATTGGTGTTATGCCTATAAAGTCCATGAGGTGCGGTCCAATGTATGTTTTGTCTTGATTGATCTGAATTAAGGACGGGGCACTTTTATAGGAGTGAGGGTAAGGAACTTGGGTCATTTTCATTTTCCACCCTACCTAGTTTCTGTCCAGCTATTCAAATTAATTGTAAAGACATCACATCCAAGATGGCGGCACTCAGCAGCAACTGCTTTCCATATGATTATATGTGAATATAATAGGGTTTTTTTAGGGCTTTTGGAGGTTCTCACAAGGTAGGCACTTGCAGCTAAATAACATGCGTAAAAAAAAAAAATAACCCTATTATATTCACATATAATCATATGGGAAGTTTTTGTGACGACATTATTGTGTGGCAACAGAGTCTCTTTAATCGCTTAAGGACCGCCCCACATAGATATAATGCAGCAGGGCGGCCCCTTTAGCGCGAGATCACGTACCTGTACACAATTTTTTTTTCTTTCAGTGTCTGGGCCGCGCATGCGCTCTGCCGGTGACCCCCTCTGATTGGACACAGCGAGAGCCAATCAGCGGGTCCAGCGGACCCAATGTCCGCCGGTACCCGCCGATTGTTTCCGAGGCAGACAGAACAGCGGTCTGCCTATGTAAACAAGACAAATCGCCGTTCTGTGACAGAACACAGAGATCTTTTGTTTCTGCCAAGCAGGAACACGGATCTTTCTTCTCACAGTACAAGCACCTCCCCTAAATTTAGAAAGCACACCCTAGAGCCACATTTAACCCTTTGATTGCACCTGTTAACCCCCTTCCCTGCCAGTGTCCTTAGTACAGTGACTGTGCTTATTTTTTTAGCACTGATCGCTCTATTAGTGTCACTGGTCCCCAAAAGAGTGTCAAAGGTGTCTCTTACTGTCCGTTTTGTCCGCCGCAATGTCACAGTCCTGCTGTAAGTCGCTGATCACCGCCATTACTAGTAATATAAAATAAATAAAAATTATAAAAATCTCATAGTTTGTAGACGCTATAACTTTTGCGCAAACCAATCAATATATTGGGATTTTTTTTTACCAAAAATATGTAGCAGAATACATATTGGCCTAAATTAGATGTTTTACATTTTATTATTGGAAATGTTTTATAGCACAAAGTTGTTGTTTTTTTTCAAAATTATCAGTTTTTTTTTATAGCGCAAAAAAAAAAAAAATTAAAAAAAAAAAAAACAATAAAAAAACAAAACAAAAAAAAAACAAAAACGCAGAGGTGATCAAATGCCACCAAAAGAAAGCTCTCTTTATGGGGAAAAAAACCTAATTTTTTGGGGGTACAGGGTCGCACGGCCTCCTAATTGTGTTAAAGTAACGCAGTGTCGTATTGCAAAAAATGGCCTGGTTATGAAGGGTGTAAAACCTTCCGGGGCTGAAGTGGTTAAAGGCTATGTGCACCTTTGTTCGCCTTTTTTTGGAAATTCCAGCTCCCCCATGTACCAACATAGCATTAATGTACTTATTTTTGCAAAAATAAAACAGCTTTCCATTAATTCTACACTGGCTTACCTCCCTCTTCAAAGCCGTTTAAAAACACAATGCTCCAATACTTCTGCCTTACTTGCTGGTCAGACTTTAGGTCATGACACAGGAAGGCGTTGACCAGCTGATCTCATTAGCACACACCCTGTGTGTTTCGTCAGATTAGGTGACCCATCACATTTTGTAACGGAAGTAGCGTTACGTCACGGCCATCTTGGTACACCCCGCACTCGGCTGCAGTAAGGATACAGTGAGAAGGCGGCAAGCAGACATCTTTGTACACCCACCGGAGTCTTGCATGTCTCAGTTATTTTTTACCAGTAAACTGAGTTTATATAAAGAAATACAATATTTAGAAATCCATCCCTTTTGATGTTGAATTGTAAAAGCAGCGGCAAGCCTGATGATCTCACAGGTTTGCTGATCTGACAGAACACTGCTGCTTTTACATTTCAATTTTAAAAAACAGTCAGACCGATTGCTAAATACTGTATTTCGCTATAAAAGCTCCGTTTACTGGTAAAAATAACTGAAATGCAAGACTCCGGTGGGTGTACAAACATGTCAGCTTGCCGCCTTCTCACTGCATCCTTACTCCGGCCGAGTGCGGGGGTGTACCAAGATGCCCGTGACGGAACGTCACTTCCGTTACAAATTCTGACGGGTCGCATAATCTGACGAAACACCTGCATTCATCTCCCCTCAGCTGGTCAACGCCTTCCTGTGTCATGACCTGAAGTCTCTCCAGGAAGTAAGGCAGAAGTATTGGAGCAGCGTGTTTAAACATCTATGAAGAGAGTGAGGCAATCAAAGTGTAGAATTCATGGAAAGCAGTTTTATTCTTGCAAAATAAGTACATTAATGCTATATTGGTACATGGGGGAGCTGGAATTTAGAAAAAAAAAAAAAAGTGAACAAAGGTGAACTTGGCCTTTAAAGACGGTGTCATAGGTTTACTTTTCTTTTTTACGATTTTAATACCTACATGTATAAATACACACATTTTGGTAAATTTTTAGGTTTACAAGTTTGTAAAAATATATTGCTTTCCACGTTCTATAAAAAAAAATAAAATAAAGATATAGCGGAAAAAAATCTTCTCATTAAACCTCAAGATCTCAGCAACCGCTCTCAGATTCTTCCCAGAATTCCGCTTTTGAGCGATCTCTCACATTCATTCCTACAAACTGGTGGAACTTTTTTCAGAAAAAATGAATTTTTCCATTGAGGTCAATGAAGAGCTCATGAAACAAACAATCTCACCTGCTGGATGTCGGCTTCCCTCAGAGATGACTCTTCTGTGTAGTACAGCAGAGGGGAATTGAACATCTCTAGAGAGGTTATAGAGCTTCCAATGGATAAAGAAGCATTTTTTTTGTAAACTGCTTTTCAGCTTCCAGGAAATTTCATTCAGACCCCTTTCACACTTGGGGCCGCAGCGCCTTCAGCGGCGCTTAAGACCCCTTTCACACTGAGGCGGTTTTCAGGTGCTTTAGCGCTGGAAATAGCCTCTGCTAAGCGCCTGAAAAGCGCTTTGGAAGTGCCGCAACGAGAGTTCTTAACCCCTTCTTTGCTAGCAGCCAAAAAGCGCCACTTAAACAGCAATAAAGCACTGCCAAAATGAGTGGCGCTTTAGCGCCAACGCGGCCCCAGTGTGAAAGGGGTCTTAGCGCTGTTTAAGCGGCGTTTTTAAAAGGTCCCGCAAGTGCACCGCCCCCAGTGTGAAAAGTCACACTTTGAATGAATGGGAGGCGGATTTCAGGCGCTTGGCAGAGGCTATTTCCAGCGCTAAAGCGCCCCCAAATTCTTGCTCTGATTTGCTTTGATCCAGTCACATGCCAACATGGAATCTGAAGAGATTTTCTACTTTAGTCTTACAGGTGGCATAGGCTGTAACATTTTAATGTAATCACACACTTAGAAAAACATTTTTTAAATTAAGTGTGCGTTAACATTAAAACTTAAAAAAGTAAATAAAAAAAATAAAAAATGTAAAATTAAGTGTGTGTTAACATTAAAACTTAAATAAAATTACATTTTAATGTAATCACACACTTAATTTTAAGTTTTTTATTTTTTTATTTATTTTTTTAAGTTTTAATGTTATCACACACTTAAAAAAATAAATAAAATTAATTGTGTGATTACATTAAAACTTAAATAAATAACATTAAGTTTTAATGTAATCACACACTTAATTTTAAGTTTTTTTTATTTTTTTAAGTTTTAATGTTATCACACACTTAAAAAAAAATGATAAAATTAAGTGTGTGATTACATTAAAGCTTAAAAAATAAATAAAATTAAGTTTTAACGTAATCACACACTTGATTTTAATTTTTTTTTTTTTTTTTAAGTTTTAATGTTATCACACACAGTTTGGTCCTGGCCCTCAAATCTGCAATTCACTCAGACTAGAGTTCAGAAAATCTCACTCTGCCAGAAGTGCTGAGCTGGTGGAGATTCATACGCAGCAGCCATTGATTATCTCTAAGCTGCAGATAGAAATATAGAATAGGACTTGGACATGTAGTTCTACTTCTATGTCAGTTATACATTGCTTGAAAAAAAAAAAAAAAAAATACACATATATACAACCTGGTGTATCCCTTTAAGCCAGGGGGGCTCCAAACGATGACCTTTCAGCTGTTGAGGAACTACAAGCCCCATAAAGGGCACTGCAGGACTTTGAACAGCCACAGGCATGACTCCCAGAGGCAGACAGCATGATGGGATTTGTAGTTCCTCTAACAAAAACCCCAAAATAATAGTAACAATGGGACTTTCGTTGTGCCTCCGGGTAAGTTACTGTATGAATCATCCACATAAAATAATGAATATGAAATTTCAGCAATATTTTATTACAATTGAATAGATAAAATCCACCAAAGAGGCATATCGGAGCATCATTAAAACCAGAAGAGCACAGGAGGCTGGATTGCAAGCACAATACAGGTCTACGCGTTTCATTTTTATTTTTTTGCTTTTTTAGCTTTTTATGGAGAGATTTTGTTCTTCATGGATATTGGAACTGAATGTATTTTGTTTTTGCTCATTTCTACAGTACAACAAATTCCATCAGAAATGTTTAATGAGGCTTCAGAGGGCCCGCAAAACGCGTAGACAGTGAAGGAGGCTAAACTGCAAGCACAATACAGATCGGGGGGGGGGTGAATCGCAAGTATAAGATAGGTCTACGCGTTTTTGCAGGACCTCTGAAGCCTCATTTCTGATGGAATTTGTTGTACTGCAGAAATGAACAAAAGCAAAATACATTCAGTTCCAATATCCATGAAGAACAAAATATATAGAAAAAAAATCCGTCCATAAAAGCAGAAAAAAATAAATAAAAATAAAACGCGTAGACCTGTATTGTGCTTGCAATTCAGCCTCTTGTACTCTTCTGGTATTAATGATGCTCCGATATGCCTCTTTGGTGGATTTTATATATTCAATTGTAATAAAATATTGTTGAAATGTTACATCCTTTTTATATGTGGATGATTCATACATTCACTACCAGGGGCACAATTTGGAAATTTTTTTTTTTTTTTTTTACTCACCTCTAAATGCCTGTTGCTAGGGGGTCCCTCGTAGTCTGCCTCTTTCAGTGCCTGGGCTGGTGACATCACTTCCCCCTCGGCACAGGAAGGACTCGGCTCTGCTCCCTCCCTCCTGTCAATCATCTGGGACCCATTACAGGTCCTCACGGCGCGCGGCGCCGCTCATGCATGCGCAGTGGGTGCCCGGCTGTGAAGCCACAGCCCGACGCCCACAGTTGCAATGCGGGCACCGCATCGCTGGACCCAGGGACAGGTAAGTGTCCAATTAAAAGTCAGCAGCTGCAGTATTTGTAGCTGTACATACATTTTATCTTTATATATATTTATTTATATATATATATATATATATATATATATATATATATATATATATATATATATATATATATATATATATATATATATATATATATTATATATTTATTTTTTTAGCACAGACCCTAGAGTATAAAATGGTGGTTGTTGCAATATTTTATGTCACACTTTATTTGCACAAAATGCTATTTTTTTGGAAAAAAATTAATGAATTTAAAAAAAACAAATAAAAAAAAAACAAAAACCTAACCAGTAAAGTTAGCCCAAGTTTGTTTTTTTGTATAATGTGAAAGATTTCAATTTGCGAGAATCGTGATCTTTTTATTCGAAGCAAAAAAATCGTATCCGTAAAAATCGTAACCGTAAAATCGTAATCGTATTCCAAGCAGAAAAAAAAAAAAACCACCAGTAAAGTTAGCCCCATTTTTTTGTATAATATGAAAGATCTTAAGCCGCGAGAATCGTGATCTTTATTCTGAGCAAAAAAAAAAAATCACGATTCTCATTTCGTCCAGAATCGTGCAGCTCTAATAACATGTTTGTTTGTTTTTTTTTTGTTTTTGTTTTTTAAACAAACCTTTACATATTCTTTAAGCTTTTGGGAGTGACTTAGGTGACCACCATAATGCAATAAACTCACTGATGATCTTAATGGGGTCATCAAAAACAGATCTTCCTTCGGACATGAAAACCAAGGCTTAACATGAATATCGAAAAACGAGCCTCTGTATAGGATATACATCTACATTATAATGAGATTTACACACCAAGGTCAGTCATACATGTAAAATTCTGATCAGAAGACCAGCCAGCGGAAAGATATTCCTTCCCGTAAACATAAATGGCTGTTTCTGCAGACAAGACTTGACCGGCGGATCAGATCGCTCTTCGCTATTGTTTCCCCCCCACCAAAGATTCGGGACGGGAATTGTCTTCTCAGTGCATAAAACATACAGTATGGGTCAGCACGGTCATGTATGTTTATAAAACGATCTTTCTTAAGCATGACCTGTGGGTTCAGCTATTGACACGTGAATGCCGGCATGTTCTACAGAGACTCCTTTGTCACTTTTTATCCTGCAGTCTGATAAGAAAAGGAGATAATAATAATAAAATGCACAGGCCTTCTGCTTTTTATATTCCTTGTGATCCGACAGTTACAGGGTAACATCTATGGTGTTTGGCTTAGTCTACGACATTGAGAACACTTGACAACAACAAAAAAATAAAAAATAAATCATATTACACACAACAGAGAGGGGGAAAGAGAAAAGATACAAAATAACAAAACACAGAGCTGAAACATTTTCTTAATACCCTTGGTAAAAAAAAAGAAAAAAAAAAAAAAAAAGAAAAAGAAGCAATTTCCACTGAATTATTGCATATAGAAATAAGAGCGGCAGAAATGCAACTAATCTATGGTATTGCCAGGGGAAAGTTCAATGATTTACAGCCCTCAGCTTAGGGGTTTCGAAAAAGGAAACTTGCGTTAAAGCGGAAACTAAACCCTCCTCCTCATCTTCAGCCAAGGAAGCCGCCATCTTGGTCTCCGTTTGATCTTCAATTGCCATGGTGCTGACCATGTGATCAGTTATGACCCCCCCCCCCATAATGATGGTTTGACAATTTGGTGGAGAGCACAAGCACAATGTGACAGTTACATTCCCGGGGGACGTAACTGATTTTCAAAATTGTTGGGTTTCGTTTCGCTTTAAGACCTGAATCCTTGTTGGAAATAGACATGTAGTAACTGACTGGATTGTTGGGGGATGTGCTAGAAACATACAGAAGCCCTTCCTTATAGCGGTATTAAACCCCAAACCTAAAATTTCATATAGTGCAGCTTACCAATCATTAGATGTGGTGTTTGCATTAGAGCCCTTTCACACTGGGGCGGCGCCGGCGGTAAAACGCCGCTATTATTAGCGGCATTTTACCATCGGTATGCGGCCGCTAGCAGGGGCGGTTTTACTCCCCTGCTAGCGGCCGAGAAAGGGTTAAATACCGCCGCAAAGCGCCTCTGCAGAGGCGCTTTGCCAGCGGTATAGCCGCGCCGTCCCATTGATTTCAATGGGCAGGAGCGGTAAAGGAGCGGTATACACACCGCTCCTTCACCGCTCCGAAGATGCTGCTAGCAGGACTTTTTTTACCGTCCTGCCAGCGCATCGCTCCAGTGTGAAAGCCCTCGGGGGTTTCACACTGGATACAGAGGAGCGGCACTTTCGAGTCGGTTTGCAGGCACTATTATTAGCGCAATAGCGCCTGCAAACCGCCCCAGTGTGAAAGGGCTCTTAGTTTTCTTTTAGGCCTTTATTTCCTGTGTTTTCAACTGGTGATCTGGCCAGTAATACTTCCTTTATTAGAGCCCCCCCCTCCCCCCCCCAACTCTGGATGAAGGAGCAGAGGGGGCACAGCAGACAGCAGCATTGTCAGTCTGGGGCAGTGGTCTCCAAACTGCGGCCCTTTACTAGCCTTTATCTGGCACTTGGAGCACTACTCCCCCCACTGACACCAATGATGGGACACTATCCCCCCCCACTGATACCAATGATGGGACACTATCCCCCCCCACTGATACCAATGATGGGACACTATCCCCCCCCACTGATACCAATGATGGGACACTATTCCCCCCCCCCACTGATACCAATGATGGGACACTATTCCCCCCCCCCACTGATACCAATGATGAGACACCATTCCCCCCCCCCACTGATACCAATGATGGGACACTATTCCCCCCCACTGATACCAATGATGGGGCACTATTCCTCCCACTGACACCAATGATGGGGCACTCTTTCTCCAATTGATACCAATAATGGGGCACTCTTCCCCCCACTGATACCAATGATGGGACACTATTCCCCCCACTGATACCAATGATGGGACACTATTCCCCCCCCCCCCCACTGATACCAATGATGGGGCACTATTCCTCCAACTGATACCAATGATGGGGCACTATTCCTCCCACTGACACCAATGATGGGGCACTATTCCTCCAATTGATACCAATGATGGGACACTATTCCCCTCACTGATACCAATGATGGGACACTATTCCCCCCCACTGATACCAATGATGGGACACTATTCCCCCCACTGATACCAATGATGGGACACTATTCCCCCCACTGATACCAATGATGGGACACTATTCCCCCCACTGATACCAATGATCGGACACTATTCCCCCCACTGATACCAATGATCGGACACTATTCCCCCCACTGATACCAATGATGGGACACTATTTCCCTCACTGATACCAATGATGGGACACTATTCTCCCCCACCGATACCAATGATGGGACACTATTCTCCCCCACCGATACCAATGATGGGACACTATTCCCCCGACCGATACCAATGATGGGACACTATTCCCCCGACCGATACCAATGATGGGACACTATTCCCCCGACCGATACCAATGATGGGACACTATTCCCCCGACCGATACCAATGATGGGACACTATTCCCCCGACTGATACCAATGATGGGACACTATTCCTGCCACTGATACCAATGATGGGACACTATTCCCCCCACTGATACCAATGATGGGACACTATTCCTCCCACCGACACCAATGATGGGGCACTATTTCTCCCACTGAAGCCAATGATGGGACACTGCCCCCCCCCCACTGATACCAATGAAGGGGCACTATCCCTCCCACTGACACCAATGATGGGGCACTATTCCTCCCACTGATACCAATGATGGGGCACTATTCCTCCCACTGACACCAATGATGGCACACTATTCCTCACACCGATACCAATGATGGGGCACTATTCCTCCCACTGATACCAATGATTAAGAATAGGTAAGCTGCAATATGATAAATTGCTTTTGGGTTTAATACCGCTTTATGGAATAGGGGAGCTTCTTAAAGTTGTTAAGCAGAGGGTTGCACATCACAGAATGACCCTCTTGAGCAGAAAGTCCTCGATTGGACCTCTGTATTCTTCCCAAAGAAATCTCACAACGGGGGGTGATAAAAACCTCCAATCTCGCCAGTAGGACACACTGCTGCTTGTAGTTCCTCAGAAACTGGAGCATCAAATGTTTCAATGGCTATCTTAGGCATAATTAGGGGCTTAGTATGAAAAAAAAATGCCATTTCAGCTTCATAAAAGGCCAGCTCTGGCTCCATTGTTGCCTCGTTCAGCGCTGTATTAACAAGGCTGAATTAAGCAACAAAAGGTGACTATTTCAGCCTGGCAATGACTGGGCAGAGGGAAGAATGCACATTCAGAGGTGTCCTGACTTGTTACCTAATGACTAGTAATTAATACATCTTGCTGTGTGTGTGTGTCCCCCCCCATGCTCAAGACTTTCCTTCACTTCAAAAGGATTTTAATTTTTTTTCAAAAGCTTTCACCATTGCTCATTGAACAGAAAAGAAAAAGGGGGGGGGGGGGGGAGAAAAGAGCGAGCTGGACTATATTTAGCTTCATCTGACTGTCATCAAATCAACATTTCTTAGGCTTAGCTACAGAATATGGATCCAGGATGTTGCCGTGTGCCTATCCCTTCCCTATCTGAAAGATGAATAAAAAAAAAAAAAAGCAAGAGATGAAAGGGTCACAAACAAGCCATTCCTCGCTGCAGTTTGCTGGTGCGGAAGGGGTTAAACGCGGCTCTCTGTGGTCCCCGAATGGGTTTAAGGGCCTGCAGCATGCTTCGGCAGACACAGACTAACCAGTTGCAAGTGTTACTTCTGAAAAAAAAAAAAGGAGCTGCCACCCAACGCATGCCGAGTTATGGATGACAGCGCAGTCCGCGGACAGGGATGCAAGAGTGGTTAGAAGACGGCCGCGCTCTGTGTTACCAGCGGGGCTTGTCTGCTCAGCCAAGTGCAGCTCTTGCACAAAGCCAGGCCACCAAAGATCAATGCCCGCCAGACCGCATGCTGCCCAAACGTACCATGGGCGTTCAAGAAAAAAAAGGCCGCCACTCCTTCCCCTGCTGAGCAGTCCTGCCGATAAAAGGGTTAGTAAAGCTCGGCACAGACATTAGACAGCACAGCTGGACATGGGAGCGTGAGTTGACCACCAAACAACTGATCATTGCATGCATGCTCCTGGTGCCAAAGCGTGCATGTTCATGCAATAGAAGGGACTCTGCACACGCACATGGCGGCAGCTAGCATGGTGCACAGGGGACAACTGGGATTGATGGGAGAAAATTTGGGAGACCGTGACCCAAAGACTGAAAAGGTCAAGGGCATTTGCTGCTACCGGTTACCTTAAAATTCTTCAGTCAATGTGTAGGGGGAGTTAAAAAACAAAAAAAAGGACCGAGACCGAATGTGGTGAGAAGTCCTTTTGGTCATGAGCTACAAACTACGTATTGGTCATATTTATTAAGAAGCAACTCCAGGCATAGTAGTTACGATTGGGCACTTTTCTACCCTCTACTTCTCTGTCCTTCACAACTTTTCCACCTTCTAGAAGGCAAACCCAGTTTTATGGGGGCCTGCTTTTCATTCTTAGTGTGATCCAAGCCATTTCATACACCCCCCCAAGTGCCTGAAACTTTCCAAACAGTTGGAAGATTTGAAATGCTTGCCAAAGACCTCTACCTGCTCTCAGTGGCCAAACTACATCCCAACGCTGTCTGCTTGACCATAGATGGAAGCTAATGGCCACGGGGTGATAGCATGCCAAATATAAATCTTACAGGTGCTTACACACAGCATGGTTTAAAGTGTATTTTAACAGTTATTCCATTAATACCATGATTGGTGTTATTGGGGGGAATAGAGCCCTGTGGTTGGTGTTATTGGGGGGAATAGAGCCCCATGGTTGGTGTTATTGGGGGGAATAGAGCCCCATGGTTGGTGTTATTGGGGGGAATAGAGCCCCATGGTTGGTGTTATTGGGGGGAATAGAGCCCCATGGTTGGTATTATTGGGAGGAACGTGGTTGGTGTTATTGGGAGGAATAGAGCCCCGTGGTTGGTGTTATTGGGAGGAATAGAGCCCCGTGGTTGGTGTTATTGGGAGGAATAGAGCCCCGTGGTTGGTGTTATTGGGAGGAATAGAGCCCCGTGGTTGGTGTTATTGGGAGGAATAGAGCCCCGTGGTTGGTGTTATTGGGAGGAATAGAGCCCCGTGGTTGGTGTTATTGGGAGGAATAGAGCCCCGTGGTTGGTGTTATTGGGAGGAATAGAGCCCCGTGGTTGGTGTTATTGGGAGGAATAGAGCCCCGTGGTTGGTGTTATTGGGAGGAATAGAGCCCCGTGGTTGGTGTTATTGGGAGGAATAGAGCCCCGTGGTTGGTGTTATTGGGAGGAATAGAGCCCCGTGGTTGGTGTTATTGGGAGGAATAGAGCCCCGTGGTTGGTGTTATTGGGAGGAATAGAGCCCCGTGGTTGGTGTTATTGGGAGGAATAGAGCCCCATGGATGGTGTTTTTGGGAGGAATAGAGCCCCATGGATGGTGTTTTTGGGAGAAATAGAGCCCCATGGATGGTGTTTTTGGGAGGAATAGAGCCCCACGGTTGGTGTTATTGGGAGGAATAGTGCCCCATTGCTGGTGTTATTGGGGGGGAATAGTGCCCCATTGTTGGTGTTGTTGAGAGTAGTTATGTTCCATTGTTGGAGCCAGTGGATGAAATAGTGCCAAAAGGGCCAGATAAAGGCAAGCAAAGGGCCACATCCATCCCCTGGGCCATATTTTGGAGACCACTGTGCTAAAACATCTGAAATTTAACACTCTTTCCACAACTGACCCTTCTATGATGAATTTTATGGCTGTGTAGGATGCAGGACTGGGGGTTGGGGGGCTGGGGATGGTGGGTAAAGAGTGGAGACATCCACCCTGTGCTTTTTTTTCCTTCTAAAAGTGAAACTGGACTTGAAACATCACACCATCCTATTCCAAATACGAGTTTATTCCAATGATAGACTGTTTGCAAGCCCAACTCGTTTCAGAGGCCGTAGGCTTAAAAACGGAACTAAACCCATCAGTTTAAAAGTTTCAAAAAACAGTAACATTCGGGCAAGTGCCGTGAATGTAACCGTCACATTTGCTTGTGCCCTCAAACCAAAAACTGTCAAACCATCAAATGGCTGGTGTCGTAACCGATCACATGACAGTTGAAGATCAGAGGCCAAGAGGGAAGACAGTCCGCAACTTGAGGATGGCGGCTTCCTTGGCTGGAAAAAACGATAGGAGGGTTTAGTTCCGCTTTAAGATACTCTTTTTTTTTTTTTTTTTTTTTTTTTTTTTTTAGGTGGACTCAATCATCAATAATTAATTTGGATGGTATTGGAGTGTTTGTGGGTTTGCACAGTAGCTGGTGGCAACAACACTATCAAGCCAAAATTGTCAAGTTGACTAGACCAAAACGTAAAAATTATTTTACGGCTACTGAATCTTTTACGGGGCGTTTTTATATATGTGCCTGGAGTTTTTGTTTTTTTCTTTAATAAGGACAATGAAAGGGCTAAATCACTGGAAGAGCGAGGTTCCTTTATCTTAAATAAATGCCAAAAAATAAAAAGGGGGGGGGGGGGGGGGCAAATTCTAATGACCAAATGAAAGCTGAAGAGCATCCAGATTGCAGAGTAGAATTCTTTTTTTTTTTTAATTTAATTTTTTTTAATTTCATTTTTTTTTTTTTTTTTTTTTTTTTACAAAGAAGCAACTGGTGCCACATGTAATATAGAAAGCATGCCCCCTGTAATGCCTCCTTCTGCAAGGTCTTGCTTTCATCTACGCCGGTAATAATCACTCTCTAAGTGACAAAACACCTCGGTGAGTGGAAACACGCTCATTAATTCCCTATTAATTGACATAGCTTGGTGTGAGACTTGGAAACCCTTTGGCTAATGGTGACGGTAGACCGCTTTTTTTTTTTTTTTTTTTTTTTCACAGCGACCGCTTGCAGAGAAAATAGTAGAGCAGGTATTAAGAAACGTAAACAGCTCTGACATGCAGGAAAACTAGGTTACGAGGATCGTAGCACGGAGCATTCAACCGGTCACCATGGGAAACAGGAAGTGAGATGCGTAGCAACCACAAGCCCAAAAGCAGAGAAGCGCATACCTTCAGCTTGGAATGAAAATCACGAGATTTCCTTCTGGCAAGAACCTGAATGTGACTAGACACCTGCAGGGTAGGGGGAGGGAGGAAAACAAAGGAAAAAGCCTGTAACCATGGAGATGAAAAGCCCTTACAACTGGGCAAGCCAGACGTACCTTAATGGCCGCTTGGATTTCTCGAACTTTCTTTCTTGCTAAGACCTGTATGTGACTAGACACCTATGGGGTTCAGATTTAAAATAATAAATAAAATAATAAAAAAAAAAAAAAAAAAAAAGGAATTTTAAAAAAATGTATATTTAGTATGGTGTGCTTGGTTTGGGATAGGCCCAGGGGGCGGAATGAATGCGGCACTAATGGTTCATACTGCTGCAACGGTAGGCTTGCAAGCAGAAAAACAAAAAAAGAAAATATATATATTTTTTTTTAAATCAAGCCTTACATGGATTTATAGTACTCTGTCCGTTCGGCAACTTTTAGAATTAAATCTATTTTTTTTTTTTTAAAGAATGAAATTATTACCATCTATGTATGAAAATTTTGTATGTAAAAAAAAGTTATGTTTCTCAATAAAAACTTAGATTGAAGTATATAAAGGATTTAAAAAAAATATATATCTAAAATAAGTTTGATACAGATTAAAAATCCCAGTTAGGGTTTTTTTTTGTTTTTTTCGTTTAAATTTGTTTGATTAATGTAGACCTTTGCAAGGTGTTGCTCATCTTGTAGACCCCCTATGTACAAAATCACAGCTACATAAAAAGAAACACTTTTTTTTTTTTAATTAAAATTAAGACAACTGTCATCACTGGGGCCTCTTCTACGGTCCAGGGGAAGCTGATAATCCAAATATTCCAAATCATCCAAATGTGAGGACACTCATGCACAGTGCTTGCGTGCCTTCTTCTGATATTTAGGAAACCCATCTTTTCTAGGTCCAGTGATGTCACCGACATACTTTTTTTTCTTTTAATTCCTTTTTATTTATTTTTTATTTAGAATAAGTTTTAATTAAAATTCAAATTTAATTGCACGTTTTTTTTTTATGTCTACAAGATGCCCCTGCAGTTTGATGCAAGGTCTGCTTTAATTACTTTACATTTTATTATGCCGACAAATTTGAATTCTATATTACTATTTAAAAAACACACTAATGGCCTGCTACTCATTTTCCCTTCCAGTTTAAAATTAAACTACACACTGCTGCTAGAATGCATTTTTACTTAAACCTTTGAAAACATGCCGAGTTTTGTAAAGCTGACAATTTAACAGTTTAAAAATTCTATTATGCAATTCTGTATAAAAATCATGACAACCATATAATAAAAATGCAGTTAGAAAAATCTGTATACCCAATAAAATAACATAAAAATAGCATAAAACAAACAAAAAAATAAAAAATAAAACAAATAAAATAACGCAAAGAAAAATAACGCACAGAAAAATAACGCAAAGCACAATAACGCAAAGCACAATAACGCAAAGCAAAATAACGCAAAGCAAAATAACGCAAAGCAAAATAACGCAAAGCAAAATAACGCAAAGCAAAATAACGCAAAGCAAAATAACGCAAAGCACAATAACGCAAAGCACAATAACGCAAAGCACAAAAACGCAAAGCACAAAAACGCAAAGCACAAAAACGCAAAGCACAAAAACGCAAAGCACAAAAACGCAAAGCACAAAAACGCAAAGCACAATAACGCAAAGCACAATAACGCAAAGCACAAAAACGCAAAGCACAAAAACGCAAAGCACAAAAACGCAAAGCACAAAAACGCAAAGCACAAAAACGCAAAGCACAAAAACGCAAAGCACAAAAACGCAAAGCACAATAACGCAAAGCACAATAACCCAAAGCACAATAACGCAAAGCAAAATAACGCAAAGCAAAATAACGCAAAGCAAAATAACGCAAAGTAAAATAACGCAAAGCAAAACACAATGTAAAACACCACAACGTAAGGCTGGGTTCACACTGTTGCGAATTGGATGCGGATTTCCCGAATCCAATTTGCAACAGCAGAAGATTTTCACCGACTCTCATATCGCTGCTGTGGCTCCATTGCGAATTTGCACAGGTGCGTCTTTTGGTCCATCTCAGGTCCGAATTCAGCCAAAAATTTGGTCTGAAACGGTGAATGGGGACGCATCGGACCTCTGCTGTGAGCCAAATGCGAAGATAGTGTGAACCCAGCCTAAAACACAATGTAAAACACCACAACGTAAAACAAAACAAAATAAAACATCATAAAACGTAAAACATCATAAAACGTAAAACATCATAAAACGTAAAACATCATAAAACGTAAAACATCATAAAACGTAAAACATCATAAAACGTAAAACATCATAAAACGTAAAACATATCGTAAAACGTAAAACATATCGTAAAACAACATAACGTAAAACAGAACGTAAAACAGAACGTAAAACGACAGAACGTAAAACGACAGAACGTAAAACGACAGAACGTAAAACGACAGAACGTAAAACGACAGAACGTAAAACTACAGAACGTAAAACTACAGAACGTAAAACTACAGAACGTAAAACAACAGAACGTAAAACAACAGAACGTAAAACAACAGAACGTAAAACAACAGAACGTAAAACAACAGAACGTAAAACAAAACAAAAACATGAAATAAAACACCAAAATAAAACACCAAAATAAAACACCAAAATAAAACTATTATAATATGCACATTTAACATTTGTTTTTAAATAAACAATAAGGAAAATTGCAAGGGATTTGTAAAGGAACCTAAAGTTTTCATTTCAGAAACAGCATTATATGAAAAGAAATGTATGACAGTCAAGACTGGAACACAGCCATAAGATATATATGTATTAGATTTAAAAAAAACAAAACAAAAACAAAATAAACAAAGGAAGAGCTAAAAAATAAAATTAGGAAGGCAAATGAAAGACCATAGGTGCACAGAGGATCTTAATATCCCCCGGAGGGGGGTATTAAGCAATATTTGTGTTAAACCTGTGCAGTTAGGGGCTTTTTCAGAAGGATTTGAACTTGGCCCCAGTAAATCTTCAGCGGTTAAATCAAGGCATTGTTTGGGGGCATAGGCTGCTCTTTCACTCCCGGCTAATTGATGGAGAAAGGAGCTCTGGATGGGGACTTGGCGTTTAGTGCTGACTCATCAGTCGCTTTCTTGTGGACTGTAACATTTTAGGCATGCCAATGTGAGGGGCTATTGTTCCGGGACGACAAGCCCCTGTAAACACAAGACAAGTCAGGAGACGAGGGAAGGAGGGGTCGGCTGCTGGCAGGTAAACCCAAAATTTATAGAGATGCTAAGAAATACTAACCGCTGGGGTGGGGGGAGGGGGAAATAAAAAAAGCATTGGCTATCCATTGCACCAGTTTGAAATCCTAACTTTATTATATTTAATTTTATAATTAATATATTTTTTGTTTTGACTTCCTGTCACCTACAAAGTGACAGGAAGTAAAAAAAAGAAATAGACATAAATGTACGCCAATTTGTGCACTTAAAAGGGGTCTATTTGTAAAAGGTTTTAAAACACAACTTTATCAAATTCACACATTTTTCAAAAGGGATTCAAATTGCGAAAAAAAAAGTGTGAAGTGTTCAAATCCTTCTGAAAAAGCCCCTAACTGCACAGGTTTAACACAAATATTTCTTAATACACCCCTCCGGGGGGGGAAAGTTGTGTGAAAAAAAATATATTAACACCTCAAAGTTTCTCCAAAGCCAATTGCTTATTTTTAAATGATTTCATTTAATTTGTATGCAACAGGTACACTTCAGGATGTGCAGCTCAAGAAATTCCTGACAAATGCAGCGAAGGTTCAGCCTAGAAGGTTCAATAATTGCAGATCAATGTGTTTGCAGCAGTGATGGAACGCAAAGTAGATTTGGAGTTATGGAGCATTTATGGAGTCATTCCAGCTATTACTGAAATACACATTTTAGGCAGAAAGCAGAAAGTTGAGGAACTCACCGGCTTCTTCTCTCTCTAGGATGACAGCAGTAAGATCACCAATTGCTTCCTTGACGTTACACTTTGATGTTCTATAACCGGGGTCTCCAAACTTTATAAACAAAGGGACAGCGGACAATCCTTTGGACTTTAAAAGGTGACCAGAGGAAGTAAAAAAAAATGGCCCAGTCTCGTTAGGAGTAAACACAATAGTGCCCCCCCCCATTAGGTGGCGTCAGTGGGAGGGATAGTGCCCCCCCCATTCGTTTGCATCAGTGGGAGGGCTAGTGCCCCCCCCATTCGTTTGCGTCAGTGGGAGGGCTAGTGCCCAACCATTCGTTTGCGTCAGTGGGAGGGCTAGTACCCCCCCATTGGGTTGGCGCCAGTGGGAGGGCTAGTGCCCCCCCAATGGGTTGGCGCCAGTGGGAGGGCTAGTGCCCCCCCCCATTCCTTGGCGCCCGTGGGAGGGCTAGTGCCCCCCCCCCATTCCTTGGCGCCCGTGGGAGGGCTAGTGCCCCCCCCCCCCCATTCCTTGGCGCCCGTGGGAGGGCTATTGCCCCCCCATTCCTTGGCGCCCGTGGGAGGGCTAGTGCCCCCCCATTCCTTGGCGCCCGTGGGAGGTCTAGTGGCCCCCCATTCCTTGGCGCCCGTGGGAGGGCTAGTGGCCCCCCCACTCCTTGGCGCCCGTGGGAGGGCTAGTGGCCCCCCCACTCCTTGGCGCCCGTGGGAGGGCTAGTGCCCCCCCCCATTCCTTGGCGCCCGTGGGAGGGCTATTGCCCCCCCATTCCTTGGCGCCCGTGGGAGGGCTAGTGCCCCCCCATTCCTTGGCGCCCGTGGGAGGTCTAGTGGCCCCCCATTCCTTGGCGCCCGTGGGAGGGCTAGTGGCCCCCCCACTCCTTGGCGCCCGTGGGAGGGCTAGTGGCCCCCCCACTCCTTGGCGCCCGTGGGAGGGCTAGTGGCCCCCCCATTCCTTGGCGCCCGTGGGAGGGCTAGTGGCCCCCCCATTCCTTGGCGCCCGTGGGAGGGCTAGTGGCCCCCCCATTCCTTGGCGCCCGTGGGAGGGCTAGTGGCCCCCCCATTCCTTGGCGCCCGTGGGAGGGCTAGTGGCCCCCCCATTCCTTGGCGCCCGTGGGAGGGCTAGTGGCCCCCCCATTCCTTGGCGCCCGTGGGAGGGCTAGTGGCCCCCCCATTCCTTGGCGCCCGTGGGAGGGCTAGTGGCCCCCCCATTCCTTGGCGTCCGTGGGAGGGCTAGTGGCCCCCCCATTCCTTGGCGTCCGTGGGAGGGATAGTGCCCCCCCATTCCTTGGCGTCCGTGGGAGGGCTAGGGCCCCCCCATTCCTTGGCATCCGTGAGAGGGCTAGGGCCCCCCCATTCCTTGGCGTCCGTTGGAAGGGCTAGGGCCCCCCCATTCCTTGGCGTCCGTGGGAGGGCTAGGGCCCCCCCATTCCTTGGCGTCCGTGGGAGGGCTAGGGCCCCCCCATTCTTTGGCGTCCGTGGGAGGGCTAGGGCCCCCCCATTCCTTGGCGTCCGTGGGAGGGCTAGGGCCCCCCCATTCCTTGGCGTCCGTGGGAGGGCTAGGGCCCCCCCATTCCTTGGCGTCCGTGGGAGGGCTAGGGCCCCCCCATTCCTTGGCGTCCGTGGGAGGGCTAGGGCCCCCCCATTCCTTGGCGTCCGTGGGAGGGCTAGGGCCCCCCCATTCCTTGGCGTCCGTGGGAGGGCTAGGGCCCCCCCATTCCTTGGCGTCCGTGGGAGGGCTAGGGCCCCCCCCATTCCTTGGCGTCCGTGGGAGGGCTAGGGCCCCCCCCATTCCTTGGCGTCCGTGGGAGGGCTAGGGCCCCCCCCATTCCTTGGCGTCCGTGGGAGGGCTAGGGCCCCCCCCATTCCTTGGCGTCCGTGGGAGGGCTAGGGCCCCCCCATTCCTTGGCATCCGTGGGAGGGCTAGGGCCCCCCCATTCCTTGGCGTCCGTGGGAGGGCTAGGGCCCCCCCATTCCTTGGCGTCCGTGGGAGGGCTAGGGCCCCCCCATTCCTTGGCATCCGTGGGAGGGCTAGGGCCCCCCCATTCCTTGGCGTCCGTGGGAGGGCTAGGGCCCCCCCATTCCTTGGCGTCCGTGGGAGGGCTAGTGCCCCCCCAATTCCTTGACGTCCGTGGGAGGGATAGTGCCCCCCCCATTCCTTGGCGTCCGTGGGAGGGATAGTGCCCCATCCTTGGTGTCCGTGGGAGGGATAGTGCCCCATCCTTGGTGTCCGTGGGAGGGATAGTGCCCCATTCTTGGTGTCCGTGGGAGGGATAGTGCCCCATCCTTGGTGTCCGTGGGAGGAATAGTGCCCCATCCTTGGTGTCCGTGGGAGGGATAGTGCCCCATCCTTGGTGCCAGTGGGAAAAATAGCGCCCTATCATTGGTGTCAGTGGGAGAAATAGCGCCCTATCATTGGTGTCAGTGGGAGAAATAGGGAGTAGTATCTGTAGGGGAAATAGTGACTCAAGGGCCTCATACTGGTAAGCACAATAATGCACCTTGCCCACACACCGCAGTCTGAAGACTACGGTTCTAGAATAATAGGAAGAATAAAGGGGGGCAGAGCTGGTAACCCCGGTGCAGAGCACTACTGCAGTTCCCCCAATATGATGCAAAAAGCCAGTGTGTTATTCAACCAGTCAGCCTCCACCTGAAATGTGTATTACTGAGATATTCTATTTAATTAAACAGTTATTTGGAAAGCCATTCCATCCTGCACACATATCTAAGAACAGGGTCCATTTACTAAAAACACATAGACTGTGCACTTTGCAAGTGCAGTTGCACTCATTCTCCCCAGAGCTTACTGAATGTGGTAAAACTACCCAATCAGGTGCAAGGAAAAAAATAAAACTATTGCATTTTTGCTTGCACGTGATTGGATGATGGAAATCAGCAGAGCTTCACCATAGTCACGTGCAAAGTGCACAGTCCATGTGCTTTTAGTACATCGACCCCAATATCTACTTGGTGGCCCCGGGGTCACTGCATGTTGTTGCTTTGAGAACAGATACCACAAAAGTGCTTCACAATGTTTGTCGCTGAATCTGTGTTAATACTAATGAGAAGCTGCGTCAATATACTGCTATACTGTACATGTTATAGAAGACAGAGTGCTGACGAGTAGCTGGGAGGTTGGTCTCTGACCGTCTCTTGCAGCACGCCTACAGGTCTCTGACCCTCTCTTGCAGCACGCCTACAGGTTTCTGACCCTCTCTTGCAGCACGCCTACATGTCTCTGACCGTCTCTTGCAGCACGCCTACATGTCTCTGACCCTCTCTTGCAGCACGCCTACAGGTCTCTGACCCTCTCTTGCAGCACGCCTACAGGTCTCTGACCCTCTCTTGCAGCACGCCTACAGGTCTCTGACCCTCTCTTGCAGCACGCCTACAGGTCTCTGACCAAATTGCAGCACGCCGACAGGTCTCTGACCCTCTTGCAGCACGCCGACAGGTCTCTGACCGTCTCTTGCAGCACGCCGACAGGTCTCTGACCGTCTCTTGCAGCACGCCGACAGGTCTCTGACCGTCTCTTGCAGCACGCCGACAGGTCTCTGACCGTCTCTTGCAGCACGCCGACAGGTCTCTGACCGTCTCTTGCAGCACGCCGACAGGTCTCTGACCGTCTCTTGCAGCACGCCGACAGGTCTCTGACCGTCTCTTGCAGCACGCCTACAGGTCTCTGACCGTCTCTTGCAGCACGCCTACAGGTCTCTGACCGTCTCTTGCAGCACGCCTACAGGTCTCTGACCGTCTCTTGCAGCACGCCTACAGGTCTCTGACCGTCTCTTGCAGCACGCCTACAGGTCTCTGACCGTCTCTTGCAGCACGCCTACAGGTCTCTGACCGTCTCTTGCAGCACGCCTACAGGTCTCTGACCGTCTCTTGCAGCACGCCTACAGGTCTCTGACCGTCTCTTGCAGCACGCCTACAGGTCTCTGACCGTCTCTTGCAGCACGCCTACAGGTCTCTGACCGTCTCTTGCAGCACGCCTACAGGTCTCTGACCGTCTCTTGCAGCACGCCTACAGGTCTCTGACCGTCTCTTGCAGCACGCCTACAGGTCTCTGACCGTCTCTTGCAGCACGCCTACAGGTCTCTGACCGTCTCTTGCAGCACGCCTACAGGTCTCTGACCGTCTCTTGCAGCACGCCTACAGGTCTCTGACCCTCTCTTGCAGCACGCCTTAGTCTCTGACCGTCTCTTGCAGCACGCCTATAGTCTCTGACCCTCTCTTGCAGCCTGCCTATAGTCTCTGACCGTCTCTTGCAGCAAGCCTATCTTGTATTGTGCCTATAATCTCTAAAACTTCTCCTGTTGCAGGTCTGCAATCCATGCCAGCTTTCTGTTGCCTTACCTTCACTAAATATTACATGCACCCCTTTAGTAATGTTAGGGGGTTGCACTTTTAAATAAGTTAATTACCATTGTTCTAATCTGTTTCCACTCTACTACCGATTTTTTGGGTCATCAGAGAGATTTTCCCCGACTTCCTGTCCTACTGAAATGTGGCAGGAAGAGAGAGAATAAAATTCCCAACATGCACCCAAAACATGGATAACATTTTTGACAGGATTTTTTTATTCCCTCCACATTCTATCCATAGGCGGAGTTCAGGATGGAGTTGGGTTTTTAATATAAAAGCGATCCTCCTGAGAACGAGTTGAAACATAGTAAATCACAGCCATGGAATCGGTGGAAATTTCTGTTCTCACAGCATGAACAATGACAATGGATGCTGCATAAGAGCTCATGAGCCTCCCAAATAACAGCCACATCTTCACTACTGCAGAAATTCTAATGGGCTTTTAAAAAAAAGGGAATACATTATATTATTAGAATGAGACAAATGGCGCAGCAAATTGGGCAATTTTGGTAGCTTTTATGCAGCACCAGATTTGAGATCCACACTGTCCACTAATAACCCAGCAATCAGGGCATGATTAAAGTACAATTAATAGATCGATGTCATCAAACAATTAGGATGATCAAATGTATTACCTGTTTTCTGGTCCGCGTTTTGCCTGTCCTTAACTTGATGTATCTGGCTATTAATTCATTCCTACCTGAAAGAAAGGAATGGATGGGGTCAGTTTACTGGAAGACTCCACCTGAGCTAGTCTGTGTATACATATGAGGGGGGGGGGGGGACTGATACATTTACATATTTACAGACCATCTTACAGATATACTATCCAAGAAGTCACCACACTTCAAAGTTCT
Source organism: Lithobates clamitans (assembly GCA_037952925.1). NCBI lineage: Eukaryota > Metazoa > Chordata > Amphibia > Anura > Ranidae > Lithobates > Lithobates clamitans. Next base: position 156,221 of record JBBGZY010002069.1, on the reverse strand, counting down.
TGCTTAACCTCAGTAAAGTTATTTTTACTGTACAAAGATGTGTGCAAAAATCACACAGCTGTTTCAGGTGCCCCCCACTCTTCATCAGGTGCATTCAACAAAGCAAGAATGCTGGAGTGCGGTATATATATATACACACACACACAGCTATGGGTTGTATCACAAAAGTAAACTTCCAAAATGCCCCAGGTGACGCCATTGGTGGGAATGTAGTTGCTAGCGCGCCACTGTTTCCTGCAAGGCCATAGCAAAAGGGTCTTTCTTCTAGCTGGACTCCATTTCCTCTCCATTATGGAGAACCCATGGCGGCGGATATTATCATTTTTACAGGCTTTAGCAATAAAGAAGTAGTGTGTGTGTGTGTGTGTGTGTGTGTGTGTGTGTTAGAATCTGATGGGATAATGCCCCAAGACTAATTGGAAACTTGCCCGTAACAACAAAAAGCTAAATATTATCTTACAGTGCAGTTGGCCTTTAACTGAACTTGATTAGTCTCTATATTGAAATAAATTGGATTAGTGCATGGCTCTAAGTATAGCAGTACATGTATAGATTAACATAATTGTTACACTATGAACTCCCATGGCCCTCTCCTGGTACCCCTAGACTTGCCCCACCCTGACGCCCAAGGCCCTGTCATGTCTAGAAATCCTTGGCCCTGCTCTGTCCAGGCACACTTGACCTTGCTCTGTCTTGGCGCCCATGACTATGCCCTGACACCCCTGGTCCGCCCCTGTCTACGCTACCTTGACCTTGCCCTGTCTTGGCACCCAAGACCATGCCCTTACACGCCCGGCCTGCCCCAGAATCCTTGACCTTGCCCTGTCTTGGTACCCAAGGCCATGCCCCAACACCCCCAGCCCTGCCCTGTCCCGCCACCCTCAACCTTGACCCGTCTTGATGCCCAAGAGCATGCCCCAACACCTCCTGCCCTGCCCTATCCTGACACAGACACTCCCAGCCCTGCCTGTCTCGACACCAACCCGATACAGACACCCCTGGCCCATCCTGACACCACTGGGCCCTGCCCATATTAAATTCTTCTGTAATTCTGTGTAAAATTAGACGCAATGTAGTTGGAATACTGACGAACTCTTCTCACCTTCGAATCTGCATATGCAGGGAAACGACAGTGTAGACATAACATGCTCTGCTATCAAGGTAAATATCAAGGGATCTGTCTAACAATGAACTAAACCTCCTGGGCTTTCTGTACAAACAACCACTGATCTGAATGCAGAACAAAAAAGTCATACATACCAGATAGTACACAACACAGTTCTGTCATTAGCTCTGCTATATCACTTAATCTAAGATTGTGTCTGAGCATTCCTGCCCGACTCTGGAGCTACAACAAGATGTCTACGTAATGTACTGCCTCGTATTTTATAGATTTATCTGCAATTACGTTCACAATAAACCAAATACCTTTATAATACAACTGCTGTTGCCACAGTTTTGCAAGCAATTTTCCAGAATAATGTCCTGCTGACGTCATCAGGGAAAGAGGAGAAGATGGGTAAAGAAGACTGTAATACGTTGGCAGAGGTTCTACCCCCTTTTTACTTTATTCACATGCCCATGTCTCTGACTATCTCCTGTGGCATGCCCACAGTCTCAGAACATCTCTTGCAGCATGCGCCATAGGCTCTGACCATCTCTTGTAGGATGCCCATAAACTCTGACCATCTCTTGTAAGATGCCCATAGGCTCTGATCATCTCCTGCAGGATGCCCATAGTGCCTGACCATCTCCTGTAGCATGCCCACAGTCCCTGACCATCACCTGTAGCAAGTAAATAGTCTCAGACCATCTCTTGTAGCATTCCCATAGTCTTGAACCATCTCTTGTAGCATGCCTATAGTCCCTGACTATATTTTAGCATACCCATAGACCCTAACCATATCCTGTAGCATGCCCATAGTCTCAGACCAGCTCTTGTAGCATGCCCATAGTCCCCGACTATATTTTAGCATACCCATAGTCTGACCATCTCCCGTTGCACTCCTATAGTCTCTATCTCCTGTAGTATGCCTATAGTCTGACCATCACCTGTAGCGTGCCAATATTCTCTAACCTTCACCTGTTGCAGGGCTTCATTTCATGCCAGCTTTCAGTTTCATGACATTAACTGAATATTATGTGCAGCCCTTTGCTAATGTCAGGGGGCTACACTATTTAAGTGGTTGTAAACCCTTACAGACCACTTTTCACTACACTTCACTAACTATAATAAGGCTTACCTGTAGCTACTGTGGTTATCTCCTAAACCTGCACGGTTTAGGAGATATCCCCTGTATCAGCATATGCCGACGTCTTCGGCACATGCGAAGTGAAGCAACGGCTCATTCATGCCATTGCTTCAGCTGATGTGCCATCACCGGTGTCTCCCGCGCATGCACGGGAGTGACGTCATCGTGGCTCCGGCCAATCACAGCACCAGAGCCCGCGATATACGAAAATAACTCTGGGAAACATGTCGCAGAGCAGTGTTCCGGGATTGCTGCAGGGGCTTTGATCTAAGGTGAGTATTTCATAATGAGCTAGTATGCTATGCATACTAGCTCACTATACCTTCCTCTTGCAGGTTCTTTTTTGTGTTTTTTTTCTTAGGGTTTACAACCACTTTACCTAAGTTGATTACCATTGTTCTAATCTGTTTCCACTAAACTTTTGATATTTGAGTCACCAATGGAGAGACTTTCCGACTTCCTTTCTCAATGCAATGGGGCAGGAAGTGAGAAGAAAAAAAAATTTAAAAAATTACGAACACGCACCCAAACACCTATAAACATTACAGAGTTTCTAACCCCTCTGCACCCTTATCCATAGCTGAAAAAAAAGAAGATCTGGACGGAGCTCGGTTTTACTGGAAGCTATCCCCCTTTTAATCTTCTTGGGCTCCAAGTAGGGCTGGGGAAAAAAAAATCGATTTAAATCTTGAGTTGAGAGGTCAAATTGATTAAAAATTTAAGCAAATCGATTTTGTTTTAGATTTTTTTTTCACCTCGCTGGTCCTGAGGAGCTGCGGGCAGGAGTTTTTAGGCAACGCCCCGGCCTCGCCTAAAAATTCCTGCCCGCAGCTCCTCAGGACCGGCGCGGTGTCCAAAAAAAAATAAAAGAACTCCATTCGAATCGTGAATCGAGTTTTTTTTAAGAAAATCGCAGATTTTTTTTTTTTTTTTTTTTTAGAAAATCGCCCAGCCCTAGCTCCAAGATCAAGGCACACGGTGACTGTAGCCATGAAATTAAGAGAGACGCTTGCTTCTTGGGGCGGAAAGCAAAGGCAAACCTAGACGACATTATAAAAAGCAGAGACATCACCCTACCAACAAAGTACTGTATAGTCAAAGCGATGGTATTCCCAGTAGTAACCTATGGCTGTGAAAGTTGGACCATAAGTAAGTCTCATCACCAAAGATTTGATGCTTTTGGACTATGGTGTTGGAGAAGACTTTTGAAAGTCCCTTGGGCAGCAAGAGGTTCAAACCAGTCAATCTTAAAAGGGAATCAACCCTGAATATTCACTGGAAGAACAGATCCTGAAGCTAAAACTCAAACTTTGGCCACCTAATGCGACGAGAAGACTCGTTGAAAAAGACCCCGATGCTGGGAAACATGGAAGGAGAAGAGGATGACAGAAAACAAGATGGATAGATATCATCATCGAAATAATAAAACATGAAGCTACGCAAGCTCCGGGAGGCAGTGGAGGACAGAAAAGCCTATCGCGCTATGGTCAACGAGGTCACAAAGGATCGGACACGACTAAACAACCTTTGGAGGAGTATGGCAATTGCTCTATGAAGAACATTAAATAACTTTCCCCTGGCCGGAGGTGGTGTCTTATTGCCCGACTTCTCTTAACAGATAAAAGGTGGCTAAAAAAAAACTTCTGCTAAAGTGACCATAAAGCCAACCCCCCCACTCCATTCACTTTTAATCTGCTTAGTCAGGAAATCCTTTGTGCACACAAGAAGAATTTTGCAAGTCAACAAGGACTAAAAAATCGGTTTAAGGCAAAAAGTCGGGCCCTCTTCATTTAAACAATGTAAGATAAAAAAAAAAAAATATTTGGCTTGTAAAAATATTCCGGGCAGGTGCTGGGGGTAAAGCGCGCACTCACGATGTGGCCGGGGGGCTGGGCGCCCTGCGTTTTGTGAAGACAAGCTTGCTGCAAAGGATGGGGGGGGGGGGGGGTTCATGTGACGTGGGCCAATAAACAGCATCTGGGGACATTCAATTACAGGCCCTCACCCAGCATGCCTGCACTGTAATCTCTACCAGATGAGGCTCAGGCCTCACTATTTTCAATAATTCACACACTGTGTACACATAAACTGACAATAAGGGCATTCATGCGGCCGCCTGATTCGCAGATCAAAGCTCCCAAATGGGCGGCTGTAGGCATGCTTCTGCTGAATAATTCATTCTTTTCACAGTCCTGGAAAAAAAAAAAATGCTCAGCAGGACTTGGCTGATCGGGTCCCTTTCCTGTGCAGTGTGCTAAGTTCAAAATCTGAAAAAGGGAAGTGGCCTTCTAGGGCTGAACAAGCAGCAAGACACCACAAAACTAAAAAGGAGGGGCAAGGACCCGGAAAAAAAAATGCAATTAAAAAAAAAAAAATTTAAAAAAGAAAAAAAAAAAAAAAAAAAAAAAAGGACCAAGGCAGAAGAAAAAAGAAAAAAGAGCAATGCGAGAGAAAAGAGGAGTACAAATATATAAAATAAGAGGAGCAATGCAAAGAAACAAGAAGGACCAGGGCAAAAAAAAAAAAAAACTATAGCACCAAAACTGCAAATAAACATAATGCACTGACATACAGATAACCACCGGGGGGGGGGGGGGGGGGGGACCTACACAAAATAAAATCTTGAAAACATGTACAGAAAGAAAAAACATGCAAACAAACCCATAATATTACATGCTGGAAAACTTAACACTGCCCTGAAGGTCTTACTCACTGAAAATACACTATAGTTTTTTTTTTTCAAAGCAGAACTGGGGGTAGACAGCTAAAAAGCATCACTTTAACCTGCCAAAAGGATTTGTTGTCCTGTTCATCCAGCTTTGTAATCCAGGCACCCCTGCCAGATAGCACAGCCAGATTTGACTTCCAATGTAGCAGCGGCACAGCTGGGAAATAACAAGCCTTCGGCCACAGGAGAATTAAAGGGGCTGTAAAGGCAGAAGGTTTTTTTTTTTTGTTTTTTTTTTAATCTTAATGCACTCTATGCATGAAGATATAAACAGCGTTCTGTGTGCAGCAGCCCCCCCGAATACTTACTTGAGGTCCCTCTCGGTCCAGCAGTGTCCACAAGTGTCTCAGCCGTTCGAGATTCTCCCTCCCGATTGACTAAGATACAGCAGGGGCACCATTGGCTGCCGCTGCTGTCAAAGTCATCTAGCCAGTCGGAGAGGGGGGCGGGGCCGGGCTCCATGTCGGAATGGACACAGGGAGCTGTGACTCGGCTCGGGTGCCCCCATAGCAAGCTGCTGCCTGTGGGGGCGCTGAACAGGAGGGAGGGGCTAGGAGCACAGAAGAAGCACCAGAGAAGAGGAGGATTTGGGCTGTTCTATGCAAAGCCATTACACAGAGCAGGTATGACATGTTTATTTTTATAGGAAAAAAAACAAGACTTTACAATCACTTTAAGGAGAAGCATCAGACTGATAGGATATCAGTTCTTCTCTTATCTTCTGCTGGTATGTTCCCTGTGTGCATTACAGCAGAGTCTGGCCTTTCCTCTCCTGGTGCTTTTGAGCAAACTAACAGGTTTACTTTGCAGCGAGGCAAGAAGCCCCATCCAAGTCCAAATCAGCCTTCCTCAACCTATTTACCCCAGGAGGAATCATTGAAATCATTTTCAGGTCCCAGGGAACCCCTGCTCAAATAAATGTATAAAGGAGCCAATGGAAGAGGCCCCTTACATTAGAGGTCAGTGAGAAGAATGTCCCTTACATTAGAGGTCAGTGGGAAGAATGTTCCTTACATTGGTGATCAGTGGGAAGAATGCTCCTTACATTGGTGATCAGTGAGAAGAATGTCCCTTACATTGGTGATCAGTGAGAAGAATGATCCTTACATTGGTGATCAGTGGGAAGAATGCTCCTTACATTGGTGATCAGTGGGAAGAATGCTCCTTACATTGGTGATCAGTGGGAAGAATGCTCCTTACATTGGTGATCAGTGAGAAGAATGTCCCTTACATTGGTGATCAGTGAGAAGAATGTCCCTTACATTGGTGATCAGTGAGAAGAATGTTCCTTACATTGGTGATCAGTGAGAAGAATGTTCCTTACATTGGTGATCAGTGAGAAGAATGTCCCTTACATTGGTGGTCAGTGAGAAGAATGTCCCTTACATTGGTGGTCAGTGAGAAGAATGTCCCTTACATTGGTGGTCAGTGGGAAGAATCCTCCTTACATTGGTGATCAGTGAGAATGTTCCTTACATTGGTGATCAGTGAGAATGTTCCTTACATTGGTGATCAGTGAGAATGTCTCTTACATTGGTGATCAGTGAGAATGTTCCTTACATTGGTGATCAGTGAGAAGAATGTCCCTTACATTGGTGATCAGTGAGAAGAATGTTCCTTACATTGGTGATCAGTGAGAAGAATGTCCCTTACATTGGTGGTCAGTGGGAAGAATCCTCCTTACATTGGTGATCAGTGAGAAGAATGTTCCTTACATTGGTGATCAGTGAGAAGAATGTCCCTTACATTGGTGATCAGTGAGAAGAATGTTCCTTACATTGGTGATCAGTGGGAAGAATGTCCCTTACATTGGTGATCAGTGAGAAGCATGTTCCTTACATTGGTGATCAGTGGGAAGAATGTCCCTTACATTGGTGATCAGTGAGAAGAATGTTCCTTACATTGGTGATCAGTGAGAAGAATGTTCCTTACATTGGTGATCAGTGAGAAGAATGCTCCTTACATTGGTGATCAGTGAGAAGAATGTCCCTTACATTGGTGATCAGTGAGAAGAATGCTCCTTACATTGGTGGTCAGTGAGAAGAATGTTCCTTACATTGGTGATCAGTGGGAAGAATGTTCCTTACATTGGTGATCAGTGAGAAGAATGTTCCTTACATTGGTGATCAGTGAGAAGAATGTTCCTTACATTGGTGATCAGTGAGAAGCATGTTCCTTACATTGGTGATCAGTGGGAAGAATGTCCCTTACATTGGTGATCAGTGAGAAGAATGTTCCTTACATTGGTGATCAGTGAGAAGAATGTTCCTTACATTGGTGATCAGTGAGAAGAATGCTCCTTACATTGGTGATCAGTGAGAAGAATGTCCCTTACATTGGTGATCAGTGAGAAGAATGCTCCTTACATTGGTGGTCAGTGAGAAGAATGTTCCTTACATTGGTGATCAGTGGGAAGAATGTTCCTTACATTGGTGATCAGTGGGAAGAATGTTCCTTACATTGGTGATCAGTGAGAAGAATGCTCCTTACATTGGTGATCAGTGAGAAGAATGCTCCTTACATTGGTGGTCAGTGAGAAGAATGCTCCTTACATTGGTGATCAGTGAGAAGAATGCTCCTTACATTGGTGATCAGTGGGAAGAATGTTCCTTACATTGGTGATCAGTGGGAAGATTGTTCCTTACATTGGTGGTCAGAGGAAAAAAAGCCCCCCCCCCCTTACACATAGCTTTAATAATCATTGGTGTCTCTCCCAAATGGCACTACACCAGGAACTATGAAGGCACCATTCAATGTGAGGTCATCCAGCCACAGCGCAAGGAACCCCTACCATCCTCTGGAGAAATCCTAGAGCTCACGGGTACCCCGGCTGAGATTGGCTGCACGCTAGAGCCAACACAGGGCAGCAGTGGAGAACAGTGAGAGAAAAAAAAAATGGTGCGCAAGTGCTGCTTCAGAGAGTGAAAATGTGCAAATTCTTATATGTAACAATCAATCAAAAGGAAGCAAGTAAAAATCAACGTCTTGCCAAAATTTCAGTGCAAGTTCTGCACCAACAGGTGAAAAAAGTATATTACAAGTGATACTTTTCTTTATACATCACTCCGACACTATAAAATTGCAGTTTTTTCCTTCTGCGTTTTCCTTGCTGCGGCAACGAGGGAAAGGATCGAGTCTCCCGTCAGCAGAGTTCAATTCTACATCTGCATGTGCGAATATTTGTTTTTTGGTTTTTTTTTCCTCTTTTCTCTCCTTTCAGGGTTTAAAATTGAAATGAGAAGTTAACGCGCGTTTCCAGGGCTTTGTTCGATTGTGTTCAGGTTTTCATGGCTGTCAGTCAGCGGTGGCACAGCAGCATGAACTAGGGGTGACCTCCCCTTAGTAGAGAATGTATTCTGCTAGCCAGCTGTGCGTTGTGTACTCTGCATTATTCACAAAGCTTTCCTCTTAATCACAATGATCCCCCCACAACTTCTAAAAAACTCATCAATTGTTATTTAAACCCTGCCTATAAAAAAAAAAAAAAAAAAAAGGACTGGGCGCTGCAGCCTTTGTGGACCCCCGTTCCTGCAGCAGCTGACACTTGGTTCCCTGACAAATCCAATTTAACAGCTACAAGGCACTTGAGGCAGCTTCATTTAAAGATGGCAACGCACTGCTGGAAAAGAGGGTTAATGAATATCCGACGCCTGCCGAGCCAGTGTGCCGATATGCTAATATGTATATTCGCACCTATCATCCAAGTAAATCAACTGTTAAACGCGATGGCAGCTGCCGCCTATGTGTTCTAGAATGCAAATATTTTCTTTATAATCTTTTTTTTTTTCAGCATTCCTTTTATGTGATAATGAGGGATATCAGATGGACATAACCTGGTTGAAGGCTGTATATACCGCATTTATCGGCATATAACACGCACATTCATTTTAAGTGGGAAGTTTCAGGGAAAAAACTTCAATTTTAAATAAAGAACTTTGAAGCAAAATAAGGATCAGTGCCCATCTGCAGCCTCACCACCGCCACTAACGCAGGCAGCCTCACCACCGCCACCAACGCAGGCAGCCTCACCACCGCCACCAACGCAGGCAGCCTCACCACCGCCACCAACGCAGGCAGCCTCACCACCGCCACCAACGCAGGCAGCCTCACCACCGCCACCAACGCAGGCAGCCTCACCACCGCCACCAACGCAGGCAGCCTCACCACCGCCACCAACGCAGGCAGCCTCACCACCGCCGGCAGCCTCACCACCGCCAGCAGCCTCACCACCGCCACTAACGCAGGCAGCCTCACCACCGCCACCAACGCAGGCAGCCTCACCACCGCCACCAACGCAGGCAGCCTCACCACCGCCACCAACGCAGGCAGCCTCACCACCGCCACCAACGCAGGCAGCCTCACCACCGCCACCAACGCAGGCAGCCTCACCACCGCCACCAACGCAGGCAGCCTCACCACCGCCACCAACGCAGGCAGCCTCACCACCGCCACCAACGCAGGCAGCCTCACCACCGCCACCAACGCAGGCAGCCTCACCACCGCCACCAACGCAGGCAGCCTCACCACCGCCACCAACGCAGGCAGCCTCACCACTGCAGGTAGCCCTCACCACTACCACCAATGCAGGCAGCCTCACCATTGCCATCAATGCAGCCTGATCGATGCCCATCTGCAGCCTAAAAGGGACAGGGAGGGGGGCGGGACGAGGGTAGGGACTGATGTGAATGTACAATGTATATGTAAAGCGCTGTATAAATTGACGGCGCTATATAAGTACCTTAAATAATAATAATAATAATAATAATAATAGTGCCCCATCATTGGTCATTGGGAGGAATAGTGCCCCATCATTGGTGTCAGCGGGAGGAATAGTGCCCCATCAGTGGTGTCAGCGGGAGGAATAGTGCCCCATCATTGGTGTCAGCGGGAGGAATAGTGCCCCATCATTGGTGTCAGCGGGAGGAATAGTGCCCCATCATTGGTGTCAGCGGGAGGAATAGTGCCCCATCATTGGTGTCAGCGGGAGGAATAGTGCCCCATCAGTGGTGTCAGCGGGAGGAATAGTGCCCCATCATTGGTGTCAGCGGGAGGAATAGTGCCCCATCATTGGTGTCAGTGGGAGGAATAGTGCCCCATCATTGGTGTCAGCGGGAGGAATAGTGCCCCATCATTGGTAAGAATAGTGCCCCATTGTTGATGTCCGTTGGCAAAATAGTGTCTCAAATCAGTGGGAGGAATAGTGCACATAGGGCCGGATAAATGGCCACATTCAGCCCCCGGGCCCCAGTTTGGAGACTCCCGATATATATGAACCACTGATCAGAATCTGCAAGAAAAATAAAAAAATAAAATAAAAAACTTGCGCTGATCATATTCCTATTATTCACTATAATTGTCTTTGAACAGGACAAATATTTTGTTTGGAAGAACATCTCCTGCCTTCTGTTTTTTTTGTGGCCAAAGAGGAGCCATTTATACAATGCCAGAACCCGGGAACATGTGGGAGCAGGCCTCCATAGCCTATAGGCGAGAAGAGAACATCTCAAAAATGCAACTAGACACGGCTTTCTTTCCATTTTTAGTTATGAGCCGGAATCCTCCGCGGGAGTGCGCTTACACGAACAGCAAAAAAAAAAAAAAAAAAAAAACTGCAGCTGCCAACAATGTTGTAATTTCTTCTAAAAATTCACCCTTAGGATGGAGGAGAAATAAATGCAGGAGGTTTTAGTATTAAAAAGGTCTCCAGACAATTTTTTGGGTTAAAAATCTTTCTAGTTCTTTTTGCTGTAGGAAGCAGTAAGAGCGCCAGACCAATGGTCAACAAGTCCAAAATCTTTTCCTAATTAAATATTCAGTGGGATAAAAACAGCCAACATGTTTCAGGGGTTCAAACACTCGCCCTTCATCAGGACTTATGTTACAGCAGGTCTGGGAATGGACAAAATCCATTAAGCTCCAAGTCTAAGCTCTCCACAAGCAATTATTAAAGCAGAGTTCCACCCAAAAGTGGAAGCTCTGCTTACCTGCCTGACCCCCCTGTTGCCACATTTGGCACCTTTCGGGAGGGGGGGGTACCTGTTTGGTTTTGCATAGAGCAGCCCGGATCCTCCTTTTCCAGGGTCCCTCTTTGCTGCTCCGGGCCCCTCCCTCCTGTTGTGTGCCCCCACAGTCAGCAGCTTCCTAGGGGGGCACTGGAGCAGAGTCATAGCTCCGTGTGTCCAGACGCGAACCCCCGACCCGGCCCCACCCTCTCTTTTCCCCCACGATTGGCTGACTGACTTTGATTGACAGCCGTGGGAGCCGCTGCTGCGTCTCAGCCAATCAGGAATAGTGTCCCCGGACAGCTTAGACATTCGTGGACTGTAGAGAGAAGGGGCTCAGGTAACTAATTAGGGGGGGGGTGCTGGGGAGGCTGCTACACACAAAGAATGCATTAAGATAAAAAACTTTCTGCTTTTACAACCCCTTTATGGATAACAAAAAGCTTAATTTAAAAAAAAAAGAAGAAAAGAAAAAAAAAAAAAAAGATTTTTCCGTAACGCCAAACAATTTACCAGCAAAGGTTAAACCGTAAGCCCTCCAATCCAAATAACCACGATCGATAATGCAGCAGCTGTGATTATTTTTTTCAGCCACGCCGTTAAAATAATGCAACTCATGCATAGGAAACAATACGCATGTGTTGTGCATTGTGTGCGCGGACAATATTTTTGTAACCTTGACAGCGAAATGTTTATTCGAAGGGCTGTACAGGTTTCTTCCCCGGTTAACGAAGTAGATCTTTTTTTTTTTTTTTTTTCCTCTCTCTCTTTCTCTCTCTCCGATCTCTTTGAGCAGAACGCAAGGACACTCAAGCCGGAAAAATAAAATAAAGCTTTTTTTTTTTTTTGCCGGCAGCATTTTGTCTTTTGTGAATACACAGGTTTATACATCACACTGCACAATAAAAGCGTTATGTAAAAATTTCTTCTTTAAAAGAAAAAAAAAAAAAAAATCTAAACAATAAGAACCAAGGACACAACTCCTTTACAGGAGCACATACAAGAAAAGCTTTTGGTTGTTTCGTCAGCTTCTTTGCTTTAATTTTTTTTTTTTTTTCCCTTTTATGTTTAACTGAACAATGAGTATAAAAACTGACAAGGTGCCATCACAACATAGCCTTAGTTGGTAGTAAAGGACATTAGCTTTCATGAAAATAAAAAAATAAATCTGATGGAACTTTTAAAAGTGTCATCTAAACTTGAACTTTGTTCAAGCTACTTGAGTCGTTTTTTTTTTTCCTCTTTCTTTCTTGTGGTAGAGATCCATGGAACTTACGATCTAGAGCAACTTTTCTCAACAGTGGAACCCTTGAAATAATTTACAGCCAATTTATTGGTGGCAAGAGGGAAGATGCCCATGTACAGTAGTAGTCTAAATGCCACCCAGCACCACCCAGAGGTGTCATGCTGCTAGCTCTACCAAGTGGCTTTGGCTCCAAAATTACGCAAGCACCATTGAACAGGAGGTCTATCAGTGACCGCTCGAGGAACCTCTAACAACTTCTGGAGGAACCAGAAATTATGCAAGCGCCATTGAATAAGAGGTCTATCAATGACCGCTCAAGGAACCCCCCTCAACTTCTGGACGAACCCGAAATTCTGCAAGCGCCATTGAATAAGAGGTCTATCAATGACCGCTCAAGGAACCCCCCTCACAACTTCTGGACGAACACGAAATTATGCAAGCGTCAATGAATAAGAGGTCTATCAGTGACTGCTCAAGGAACTCCTAGCAACTTCTGTAGGAACCCGAAATTCTGCAAGCGCCATTGAATAAGAGGTCTATCAGTGACCGCTCAAGGAACCCCCCTCAACTTTTGGACGAACCCGAAATTCAGTGACTGCTCAAGGAACCCCTAGCAACTTCTGGAGGAACCCGAAATTCTGCAAGCGTCAATGACTAAGAGGTCTATCAGTGACTGCTCAAGGAACCCCTAGCAACTTCTGGAGGAACCCAAAATTCTGCAAGCGCCACTGAATAAGAGGTCTATCTTTGACCGCTCAAGGAACCCCCCTTTACAACTTCTGGACGAACGCAAAATTCTGCAAGCGTCATTGAATAGGAGGTCTATCAGTTACTGCTCAAGGAACCCCTAGCAAATTCTGTAGGAACCCTGGTTGAGAAGAGATGCTCTAGATGCACTGCATTTATGATGTATTGTCTGACTGCATCAAGAGGAGCTCTTCTGGTAATGTGGATCATACTATTGCACCAGGGGCCCATCTGAATAGTGAATAAACAATTATAAAGACAGTGATGCTACCTAATGCCAATTGTAATGTCAATGTGCTCCGTGCAATCAATGTTAATAAATAAAAAAGTAATAAAATAATGGAATAATAAAATAATTGAACAAAAGATGTGTTAAATCGTTCCAAGGTGAATTCAACTTGTATCATACAAAGGTCAAAAGGGGTGTGCAACTAAGAACATCTGTTCAAAAGTGCTTCCAAGCTGCAAAGTACCAACCTTTTCATCACTTGCTAATTGCTGCTGCCTTCCAAGGTGCCCCAAAAGAATGCTCACTCACCAGAGGTAGTTGTTCCCTTGTATGATGAGGACAATATACACTCTCAATGTATCCCAAGATCACTCATCCACTGTCAGAAAATTACCTCTGAAGGTGCTCATAACTGCCAGTGGTGTCATTTCCTGACAGTGGAGCAGTTACTGGAAGAGTAAGCACATATTGACCTCCTTATCATAAAAAGGGGTCAACTACCTTTTGTGAATGGGAATTCTTTTGGAAGGCAGCAGCACTTAGCAGGGGTTGAAAAGGTTGGTACTTTGCAGCTTGGAAGCACTTTTCATAATTGTCCAGTGGTGTAATTTTCTGACAGTGGAGCAGTACTTGGAGGAATGAGATATATCGACCTTATCATACACAAGGTGTCAACTACCTCTGGTGAGTAAGCAAACTTTTGGGGCACCTTGGAAGGTGGCAGCACTTAAGGGTTGAAGAATCTGAACATTGCAAGAAGGTGGTCATAATTGCCCAGTGGTGTAATTTCCTCACAGTGGAAGCAGTTTGTGATCCCAGGACACATTGCACCACTAGAAAATTATGACCACCTTCAGGTAATTGATCCCTTGTATGATAAGCAGGTCAATATATGCTCAATGTATCCCAGGTTCAGTCATCCACGTACTGTTCCACTCTTAGGAAATTACACCATTGGGCAGTTATGACCACTTCTTGCAATGCTCAGACTCTTCAACCCCCATTAAGTGATGCTGTCTTCCAAGGTTCCTGAAAAGCATGCTCATTCACCAGAGCAGGTTGACATCTTGTATGATAAGAAAGTCACTATACGGTTAATGTACCCCAGGATCATTCCTCCACATAGGACCATCAGAAGAGGTTGACCACTTGCATGATAAAATGTTTAATTTATGCTAATGTGTCCCAGGACCATTCCTTCACAAGCTGCTCCACTGTCAGGAAATTACACCACTGGACAATTATGCCCACGTTTAGAGGTAGTTGACCCTTGATATTATAAGGAGGTCAATATACAGTCAATGTAACTCAGGATCACTTCTTCACAAACACCTGAGCGTTTTGTAGCTTGAAGCTCAAAAAACACTGGAGGGGGAAAAAAAAAAAAAAATCAATGATGCTCTATGGAGATGGTTCACATCCCCAATCCAAAATGCCTGAAGCTCAAGTAAGTTCTGGAGCTTTTTTTTTTTTTTTTTTTAGGCAGATTACGAGAGTCATCACTATAATAAAAAAAAATTAAGCCAAAATGTGGGCTTGAATGACGTAGATCAGGGGTCTCCAAACTATGGCCCTGCAGTTGTTCAGGAACTACAATTCATAAAGCCTAGTCGTGTCTGTGACAGGCAGAGTTATACAATGCCTCATGAGACGTGTAGTTCTGCAACAGCTGGAGGGCTATAGTTTGGAGATCCCCGACATAGATGAAAGCAAAGTAGGGATAAGGTGCTGTATCCATGAAAATCATGCTACTGTACCAAGGGCACTTCTTAAGAGAGACATCCTGGGGCAGAGTAAAGATCTCAGAGGATGGATGGCAGCCTGCATCTTCTCCACATGATATTTTACACTATGGAGGCCTGTATATAATTTTTTTCATGGAACCCCCTTTATGATCGAGTCCGTTCGGGCAGTGGAGGCTTAACAGCGCAATCTCCCTGGAGAATCATAGGCCATGGCTGGGTGTAAAGCCACAGGTTTATCAGGCCTCCTGTTATAGGAGGTCTCAGGAGCTGATAAGCGGCCATTTTATGAGGTGGAGGTATCTCTTTGATCTGTCACGATTCTTTGGTGTCAATATGCACGATTAAGAGACTTTTGGATTTCACCTCACTATTTGGATTTGTTTGTTTCTATGCATATAGACTTTTTTCATTCATCAATATTATCACTATGTGTTATTTAAGCAGCGCAGTTTATTTTTTGGATTTACATCTGAAGAGTACCAAGCAGGACACATGACTTGAGCTAATGGGAGGGATGGAGAGTTGGGTTTCGCGGTCCATAGTCCATTTCTTGAACTTCTCAGGTACCCTGATGGTGGCCCAAGATCTGCACATAACGAGAGCTCTAGCCGTTTTACTAACTTTTAATTTTATATTTCAGAGTATGCAACAGAAAGAGGGCAGAGACCCTTGCTGTAATAAAGGTCACTGGGAACAAAGCCAGGTGGAGGGGGAAGAGGTAAGGAACCCACCAGATTATACCTGCAACACCACTTTTTGCATGTACTGACCCATGCAACTTTTTACAGCGCAGGGTATTGGAGTCATGGCTCCTGTTGACATCATAGGAAGTAAAGTAGCTACAACATGGTAAAACAGATACCTTGAATATACCAGAGACTGGGTAGAAGCAAAGGAGGGATAAAAGGCGCTTTATCTATGAAGAGCTGGGAGATATATAATGAGGGTCCACAGTAAGCTCCTGGAGGAGATTAAGGTTGATGGGGAGACATCCCAGCATGAAGGTTCAATAGGTTGGAACAGTAATAACTGTAAGATGACACAGTCAAAACTCAGTTGAAGTCCCAAACCGATTAATTCCTTTACAGTTCTATTATGTTATATTCCCTTTTCTAGTAAATGCCTGAAAATATATATTTTTTTAATCCATAAAAATGCTTCTAATCTCCACATTCCAAAAGGTCTGTACCATACTGTCCCTGGTTTTACTGAGGCTGGCAACCCTGAAGGGGCCCCCTAGTGGCCCAGGACCCCCGGGCAATGCCCGAGTGGCTCAATGGTCAGTCCGCACAGGGGATGTCCTTTTTCAGAAAGGTCTTCTCTAAGTGTCCCATTTCTGGAAGGTCTAAATGAAGAGCAATCGTTCTGAAAATGTATCTTCTCACCAACACACACACACACACACACAGATACGCTTTGTATGGATCCCATTAGCCCCATCTGTAAGCTTGCCAAACCTTTAAAACTAATTGGAAGAGCAGTAACCAAAAACATAATCCTGGAGTTTACTTTTACTGTATTAGAGAACTATCAACACAACGATTAAAGTTTCTAATCATTGCTCAACTCAGATGCATGTCAGGCCATAATCCCAAAATGAACCAAGAGGTATATTTCTAAAGAATATCTATACCCAGGAACAAGAATTGATAACATTGCAAGTTACCGCTCCTTAGGATTTGGCAGCTGCATTATGCATACTTTATTTTAACCTGGTAATCCTGCCATTAACTCACTTCCTGTCCTAGGGTGACAACACATACCTCCCAACTTTTTGAGATGGGAATGAGGGACAGCGATTAGCCAAAAAGGAATGCAGGCATAGGACACACCCCTTGCCACGCCCCCTTAAAGGGGAATTGTACAAAAAAAAAAAAAAAACAAGATTGATTAAACCCACAAGTGCTTTTTTAACCACTACTATTACTTTATTTTGGCTTTTGGAATTTACAAATGCAGCAATTTAGAAATCAGATGAAAGGTTTAGCGCTGGGAAACACTTTTTGATAGCTAAAAAGTGCATTTTATATACAACTATATAGGTCAGACCAAAATGAGGGACAATTGAGGAGCAATGAGGGACAGAGGGACATTACTCCAAATCGGGGACAGTCCCTCGAAATCAGGGACAGTTGGGAGCTATGTGACAACCCTACTAAACATTGTTGTCAAACTAGATAACACCACCTTCATGTCCAGAATCACCAGAAGTTAGGCGCTCAATGGATTTCTCTCTGGATAAACAGATTAATATATATATATATATATATATATATATATATATATATATATATATATATATATATATATATATATATATATATATATATATATATATATATATATATATATATATATTTTTTTTTAACAAAACATTTAACAGACCAAAAAAGGAGAAATGGTTAGGCTTCACTCACATATGAATCTGTGGCCCCTGCGAGGGCCGTATTTCCATGTATGGTGGTGCACCAGTGTTCGTGCATCCCCCATGTAGGCAGTCTCTTTAAAAATCAGTTAGGACGCAGCAGCTGCAAAGACAGAGCCGCTTCTCCCAATGTGACATCCATGCAGGTTCACCCAGGTTGCGTTCGGAGCCATGCACTCGCATGGATATCACATTGGGAGCAGCGGCAGTGTCTGTGCAGCTACTGTGCCCAGACTGACTTCAGTGGGATTGCCCGCATAGGGGATCCACGAACACCTGTCTACCCTTGTGTAGGTTAAAACAGCCCTCACATGGGGTACGGGTGCATATGCCCCATGTGCATGAGGACTTAGAGTTTGCATACAGTTTAAAGAGGTTCTAAAAAGCAGTGATGTGCATGAGAGAAGAGGCTCTCTCGGAGCAAGCATGCACGAGAACTCCCCTCCCCCCCAGCAAGCTGCTTGCTATGGGGGCACTTAATAGTGGGGAGGGGCCAGGAGTGCGGGAGAGGGGCCAGGTGCGCGGGAGAGGGGCCAGGTGCGCGGGAGAGGGGCCAGGTGCGCGGGAGAGGGGCCAGGAGAGGGGCCAGGAGTGCGGGAGAGGGGCCAGGAGTGCGGGAGAGGGGCCAGGAGTGCGGGAGAGGGGCCAGGAGAGGGGCCAGGAGTGCGGGAGAGGGGCCAGGAGAGGGGCCAGGAGTGCGGGAGAGGGGCCAGGAGAGGGGCCAGGAGTGCGGGAGAGGGGCCAGGAGTGCGGGAGAGGGGCCAGGAGTGCGGGAGAGGGGCCAGGAGTGCGGGAGAGGGGCCAGGAGTGCGGGAGAGGGGCCAGGAGTGCGGGAGTGGGACCTGAGAAGAGGGGGATTGGGGCTTCTATGTGTAGGTAAGTTTAACACAATTGTTATTTTTATTTAGAAAATCTAGCATTTTGCAGCTCTCAGGATGAAGTAGTTGCACAGCACAGAATGCATGGCAAAATTCACAAGCAGAGGCACGGTGAAAAGCCTGCTGGATTTTGCTGGCAACCAATCAAGTAAAAAGGTGAATGGAACAGGTTTTCTAAACACAGTCGCAACACCCTCTAGAAGGCTGCTGCCAAATATCCTAAATTCCAGTATCCAGCATTCCAAACTGGAATCAAATTTTTATCAACCCCGGGATAAAATTTGCTAAAAATAGAAAAAAATAAAATAAAAAATGATGTGTCCAAAGCAACCAAGATTTTCTGGCACGCTGATTATTTTTTCTTGGTAACGAAAAGAAAGGTTGCCCTGGAAAAACAAAGACACAAATATATTGCAATGTATTCTTTTATGAACTGAACAATGCCTGTAGAACCATGACGGCACATGGCCTCAGGACACCGAAGAGAAAAAAAAAAAAAAAAATGATCATCAATTTAGAAAAAAGGACCGACCTAATCACTACTCTGAGCGCATTCATGACTCATTTACTAATCAGAATTGCCCTTTTTTTACTAAGCCGACGGAAAAGGAAACCACCTGCGTTGTCTATTTAAGAAAAAAAAAACACAGCAACAAAAAAAAAATACAAAAAAGGTTGGAAAAACATCAAATTTGCATTGGGTGTAAATATAATAATATATAACAATAATAAAAAAAACAATTAAAAAAAACACTTTGATAAATTCAATTTTCCTTTATACAGTGGAACTGTATCTGCTGCAAATTTAAACTTAAAACTATAATTTATGAGAGGTAATCAAGCTGGTTGCCGGGTCTTCAGATCCTAATTAAGGTAAGTATCCACAAACAGAAAACGAATTGGACCCCATTAGGTGCAAACAACTCCTCTATATACACACACAAGATGAAATGTATTTTAATTAAAGCATATCTACTGTCAAAAAGTAAAATCCAACATTCATTTCCACATTGTATTTCAGTTATTTCTCACCTACTCCTATTACTCTGAACCATCTTAAAATGTGTACACTTTACTTTGTGAAGATCCCCACATTATTTTACTTCCTTGAATTCCTGTGACCTGTAGTCACTCTGCCCTGTGGGTAGACACTGCTGTGTCACACATTTCACAGAGCCCGCTTTCTGAGAGGAGGAGTTTCAGGAGCCGGAATCAATACTGGGATACCTGCTTGCAGGCGGCAGGGTACCATGGGATATGTAGTCCTGAGAAACTGAGGAGCAGCTGCAGAGCATGCCAGGGAATCTCCCTCATTTTGCATCACTGGTACATCACCATGTTCTTCGTAAATGAGAAAAGAGGATTACAGATACAATTTTTCTGTATACTTTTACAAGAAACGTAGCTGTGTAGAGGTGATAGAAAGTGAGGAAGAATGTAACTATTTTGAGACACCCCGAAATAAACGGATTTTTTTTTTGTATATACATTATATATGTAACAAATATTTGTAAAAGTGGATGCATTAGGCCCCTTTCACATGGGGGGGGAATCTGTTTTGATGGACTCTGCTTGCTCAGCAGGGATCGCTCCGTGGATCCCCGCTGAGCAGGCAGACAGGTCAGTCTTCGCTCACTGTGTTGAGACAAACCTGTCAAAGTCCCGTTTTCCTTTATGGGGAGATCAGAAGAAAAAATGGACATCCGATCCACTGGACAGATAGCAAACGTATCGCCATACGTCTGTTTTCAGCAGACCTCGACGGATTGGATGCCAGGCGGGTGTCGGCGGACAAATATCCGCTGGCATCCGTCTCACCCTTGGAAGTTAATGGGTGGCCCAATCAGATCCGCCTGAAAAACGGATAGGCTCCGATCGTGTGAAAGGGGCCTTACACATAAAAAATTAAAATTAAAAATCTTAAAAGTGGACCTTCCATTTTCACTTAGAATTACAACAGCATACAGCTCTGCGTGCCGATATAAAATCAACTTACATTAGTTAAACAAATATCTTTTGCTTTTACTGTTTTTCCACTTCCTGGCTGAGTGAGGCACTGGTGATGCAACCAGAGCCTCCCAGATGCATTGTAGGAAGGCTACATCGCCATTACAGTTTTTCCACTACGTGGCTGAGCAAGGCACTGGTGACGTAATCTGAGCCTCACAGATGCAACGTAGGAAGGCTACATAACCATTGCGGTTTTCCACTTCTTGGTTGAGTGAGGCACTGGTGATTTAACCAGAGCCTCCCAAATGCATTGTAGGAAGGCTACATCAAAATTGTGGTTCTTCCACTTCTTGGTTGAGCGAGGTACTCATGATGTAACTAAAGCCTTCCAAATGCATCGTAGGAAGGCTACATCACCATTTCAGTTTTTCCCCACTACCTGGCTGAGTAAGGCACTGGCGATGTAATCAGAGCCTCACAGATCCATCGTAGGAAGTCTACATCGCCATTACAGTTTTTCCACTACGTGGCTGAGCGAGGCATTAGTGATGTAACCAGAGCCTCCCAGATGCATTGTAGGAAGGCTACATCGCCATTAGTTTTTCCACCACGTGACTGAGCGAGGCACTGGTGACGTAATCAGAGCCTCACAGATGCATCGTAGGAAGGCTACATAACCATTGCGGTTTTTCCACTTCCTTGTTGAGTGTCGATTGCTCTTTAACTACAGGTGTTTTGTGTTAGGTGTTTGATTTGATATACGCCTTTACATAGCTTGTATTGTGAGCATTTCACTTGTTGTGAACAAGCACGGTTCTTTTCGTGTGAAACGCGTCAACTGATCATCATTGCAATTTTGTCTGGCTCATGACAATAAAGAAATTTCTACAGCATCTTTTGGATTCAAGTGTGCGATCAATCTTTTCTTCTCTTCTTGTTGAGTGAGGCACTGGTGATTTAACCAGAGCCTCCCAGATGCAACATAGGAAGGCTACATCAAAATTGTGGTTTTTCCACTTCCTGGTTGAGCGAGGTACTCATGATGTAACCAGAGCCTTCCAAATGCATCGTAGGAAGGCTACATCACCCTTGCAGTTTTTCCCCACTACCTGGCCGAGTAAGGCGCTGGTGATGTATTTAGAGCCTCCCAGGTGCATCGTAGGAAGGCTACATCAAAATTGTGGATTTTCCACTTCCTGGTTGAGCGAGGTACTCATGATGTAACCAGAGCCTTCCAAATGCATCGTAGGAAGGCTACATCACCCTTGCAGTTTTTCCCCACTACCTGGCTGAGTAAGGCGCTGGTGATGTAATCAGAACCTCCCAGGTGCATCGCAGGAAGGCTACCAGTGTCTTCCCCCTCAAATAATGTGCACGGTCATATGTTCCAGGAGGCAGATTCGGAGATTTAAGGGAGATGGATTCAGCTGAAAATGGCCATAGAAGCAGGCAGGGCGGCTCAGTAGCGAGCCTGCATGAGCGACTCCATAGAAAGTGGCTTACTATGATGAGCACTCGGCAGTGGAGAGGAGCCAGAAATACCTGCGGAGGACACGAGAAGAAGAGGATTGGAGATTGCTCTGTGCAAAACCACTCCACAGAGCAGGTGAGTATAAGATTTTATTCATTTATTTTTTTAAATAATGTACCAACTATTCCTTTTACATATGGTAACGTCTTAAACTCCCACCCAAAAAAAAAACAAAACAAAAAGACGAAAAAAATAAAAAAACAAAAACAAAAAAAAGCTTCTGTTGGGAAAGAGCTGAAAATTGCCCCCAAAATACTCCAATGGGAGCACCTGAAAAACATGCAATATGGGAGTTTTGCCGTGCATTTTATTGTCTACTAATTAGCTTTTCATTGGCAAAAAAAAAAAAAGGCCCAAAAAACAATGAAGACGCTCAACTTAAGTGTGAATGGGGCTGAATAGTCTCATTCATTTCCTATTTGTGCATAAATCATCCAATGTCTTTTTTCAGTAACATTTGCCGTTGCTTTTCTGCCCCCCCCCCCCCATTTATTTCACTTTCACCCAAAAAAAAAAAAAGTCTTGTGGTATTAAAATCTCACCCTTCGCATTTCATAACAGACAATTACAAAATAATCAAATAAATACAATAAGCAAAAAGGTGAGTTGTGTATGTGCTCATTCATTGCATGCCCCCATGAGGACACTACAAGCGTAATATTCTAATTCATAATGATTTGGTGACATCCACGGGGGCCCATTTTCTTGTGACATCTTCCAGGACGAATGGTTTTAATTCTACCCCAGCACGCTCCCCGGCCGTAATGAGTGATAAGCACGGGCTTGTCACATCTCAGAAAACGTCCTATTGATGCGGCAATCTTTTGTAAAGATCCAGAGGGCTGTGCGTGTGCCAGGCTGGCGCTCAGCCGCCCCCCCCCCCCTCCGCAGGTGGTATGCCGCCCTTCGCGCCGAATGCCCCAGCAGCCGATCGCGGAAGAATTACGAGCCAGGCAAGAAAATCATGGCGCTACGTGCCGATTCCTTTTTAACAAATAATAATAAGTTTGACTTTTCATTTACACATTCTGCCAATTGCTAACAAGTTTTCCATCTTGCTCAAACACCAGATTGATTGGGAGAGATTGAAAATATTGATTTAACCCCTCTGCCCGGTCTGGTCGGCTGGAGTCCTGCCGGCTCTGTCTTATCACATCACAATTGCCTGTCTGTAATTCCTCAGGGCCAGGCTAATAACTCGCTTTACTTTGTCTTCTCATCTACTGAAATTATGCTGCTACTTTTCAAAGTCAATTTCCACTCATTGGACAGCACCCGCCCGTCAAGATACGAGGGAGGGGGGAAAAAAAAAAAAGAAACGGTGGCGTGGCAAGACAGAAGCGAAGGAGACCAGGCCTGACTTTTTTTTTTTTTTTTTTTTTTAAACAAATGGTGTTAATTGTTCCCCTGTGCCCGGGCTAACAACTTACCGGAAGAGGCCCAGCACATGAATTTCTCATTGACGGCCAGTTAAAAAAAAAAACGAGCCTGTCCGTCATCGAGGCTTCTCAGAGCCGTGCGGCGAGAGGAGGATATATTGCAGCACCTGCAACTTGGGGGGGGGGGGTTAGAGAACGAAGGAGTCATTAATTGATTTCATTATTTATGGGCAGAGGTGTGTTCTAAGATCGCCGGCATTATTACGACGATTAATCAGTGGCGGCAATGACAGGTCGCGGGGGAAATGCGATAATTGTTGGGAGAAAAATGAGAATGTGAGGATTTCCTACTTGGTGACATATTAAAAGCCGTGAAAGGTGCACAAAAGGCCAAGAGCAGACCACACAGCCGCAAGTCAATGGGAAATGATCCACGATGTGCCGACGTGAATGCGTCGGGGGGGGCAATAAAGACCACAAAAAAAAAAAAAATGCAAGAAATTCAGAATTTACACACCTAGGGCTCATTTACACTTTCTTCGATTTTAACACACATTAAAAGCGCCCACTGCTTCAGCATGCTTTTTTGATGCTTCGGTGGATTTTGTTTGAAGCTTTAATGAAGCTTGGCAAATGCCCCTAGTGTGTTGATTTTCCATTTGTTTTAAAGGGGTCCGGTAAAACCCCAGCTCAAAAGTACCCCCCACTTAGTAGAATCCCTGTTCAGGAGGAGATTCTAAGCTTATTAGCACCCTCGTTCAGCAGATCCCCAGCGTATTAGGACCCCCCCCCCCCCAGCTCTGCTGATGCCCCACTCAGCAGTACCCCCAGCTCTGCTGATCCCCCACTCACTAGTACCCCCAGCTCTGCTGATCCCCCACTCACTAGTACCCCCAGCTCTGCTGATCCCCCACTCACTAGTACCCCCAGCTCTGCTGATCCCCCACTCACTAGTACCCCCAGCTCTGCTGATCCCCCACTCACTAGTACCCCCAGCTCTGCTGATCCCCCACTCAGTAGTATCCCCAGCTCTACTGATCCCCCAGAGAAAAACACAAAGAGGCGCCTCTGGGTGTAGATGTTAAAAACAATTTATTAGAATCATATGTACAAACAACTCACATTTATGAAGTCATCAATAGGCATATAGTGAGATAGGGGGTACATCCATCATGGGGATAGTCCTCAGAACCTTTAAAGAAGCTCTCCCTGCTTGCTGGGCATGTGGCTGTATGAGCTGGACACTGCAAGATGGTAAACGTCGGCTGCGGTGGAGAGAAGACTCAAAAGCGAGGCCTGGAACGCAGATGGATAGCAGGTGCGGAGAGATGACGTCACTGGCAAGCGACACGTTTCACGAGCGTACGGGCTGCAATGACGTGGCAGCCGCGCTCCAAGCTCTGCTGATCCCCCACTCAGTAGTAATTGATATTATTATTTAAAAGGTACTTATATAGCGCTGTCAATTTAAGCAGAGCTTTTACATATAAGGAAAGAAAAAGTTCTGGACAGTCCAGGACTTTTTCCTTCTTTCTAAGTTGGGCAGAGACAGCACCTGCAAGTTTCTTAATAGGGCGGGTGTTTCCATAGGTCTGGAGCTTTTGGAGCGGCAATCTCCTTCCTCATCGCTTTTACATATAACATTGTACATTCACATCAGTCTCTACCCTCAAGGAGCTTACAATCTAATGTCCCTAACTCACATACATATACTGGGGCCAATTTAGACAGAAGCCAATTAACCTACCAGCATGTCTTTGGAGTGTGGGAGTAAACCGGAGTACCCGGAGGAAACCCACGCAGGCACAGGGAGAATAATGCAAACTCCAGGCAGTGTCTGGTTAGGATTCGAAGCCAGCGAACCCTTTTTACTGCTAGGCAAGAGTGCTACCCACTACACCACTGTGCCACCCAAGCTCTGCTGATCGCCCCCCCCCCCGCTCAGTAGTGACCCCCAGCTCTGTTGATCCCCCATTCAGTAGTAACCCTCAGATCTGCCGATTCCCTGCTAGTAACCCCCGAGCTCTGCTGATCCTCTAGCTGGCTGATTATCTTCCCTCTCCAGTCCCCCCTCACCTCCAGCTATATTTGCTCCCACGCTGCTCACCAACATCTGTTAATTTCTCCTGCTCTGGTCCCCCAGCTTTGCTGACCCTCTACCGCTTGGAAAGTGGAAATTTAAGCCTCGTACACACGGTACGATTGTTGGCAGGGGATTGTCTGTTGACAGACTGTTGTCCTAAAATCTTACTATTAGTACGCTCCTTTGGACAACTGTTGTCCAATTTTCGGCCAACAAATGTTGGATGACAGGCTAGTAAATTTTCGGTGGACAATGGCTTGACGTCGTATGGACAGTACACAAACCCATCACACAAAAGTCGAAAGAACAAAAAACACATGCTCGGAAACAATGCTCAAACACTAAATTAGCAGAAGGGGCCCAAAGGGTGGTGCCCAAGAGCTGAAATTCCTTGTAGTACGTCACTATGTTGGTGTTTGTGGCACGAAAATTGTGTACCGTTAGTATGCAAGACAAGATCCTGGCACACGCCCTTTTGACAAAAATCAGACGCTCGGTTGGCCAACAATCATACCGTGTGTACGAGGCTTAAGTTCCCCTTTAACCATTTGCCACCCACATGGGTACTTCGTGGCTTACTTCCTGGTTCTTGGGCGCGCTGCCTGGTCACAGCATGAGTTTCCTTCTCCCTGAGCACGTTTCCCTCAGGGACAGAAGCCGGACAGATTTTGTGTGCCTACAAGCAGCACACATACACTCGTTAGTCACATTTAACTCCTAGACTGTCCTCCACAGGTAACCGTTTGATTGCCCTGTCCTCCAGCCAGTGTCTCTAGTACAGCAACAGTGCCATACTCTGGCTAATGCCGTCCATTTGGGGGTTCAGCGATGGAGACGCTGGTTTTGTTCATTGGTAAGTATTGGGCCGTTTTTGCTCTGGCCCATTCTGCCATTGTTCTTACATCTACCACTGTGACACATCTTTCTGTCTATTTAGACACATCTCATCCGCATCCACCCCTGATGAGCGAGCAATGATCTCGCGAAACGCGCGTCGGGTTTTCTGGTGCGTGCATCTGTATATACTGCATTGTATAACGTTTGTATCAACTTTATTTATTCTCTTTATTATGTGCAAATCCATTGGCTGAGCCAATATGCTGTATTATCCATGTATGTACATTCATTTTAATAAACATTTATACTGCCATTACTCTTTACTCAGTGACCACCTCATTTAAAGTCCCCAGGTGACTCTCTTATTTGCACTAGTACAGCAACAGTGTACAGTATTCTCATTGATCCCTGTATTAGTGTCACTAGTGACACCAGTGTCAGTTAGCGCTAGACTGCCCGCCACGCTATCAGTCACACTGCAAGTCGCTGATCGCTGCCAATACTAGAATAGTGTCTGTACGGATCAGTATCTTTATCACGATCAGAACTATACTAGGGTCCGCAATAGTATAGCATTCCCATAAATTTTTTTTTTTTTTTTTTTTTACCAAATACATGTAGCAGAATACATTTTGGCCTAAATTTATCAAGAAATTTTATTTTATTGGATATGTTTTATAACAAAGTATTGGGTTTTTTTTTCCATTTATGTAGCAAAACATTAAAATCCCAGTGGTGATCAAATACCACCCAAAAGAAAGCTCTATTGATGTGAAAAATAATTACATAAATTTAAAATTTGTGTATAGTGTGGTGCATGACCGCGCAATTACCAGTTAAAATATCAAAGTTCTGAATGGCGAAAAAAATGGCCTGGGTCATGAAGGATGGGGTAAAACCTTCTGGAGGTCACGTGGTTAAGGTAGCGTCACCCTCTGCTCTTCAATTGTTATGAACGACCTTTTCCTTACAAACGAATACATTGTAGTTCCATTTTTTTTTTTCCTCATCGCACAAGCATGCAATCATTTGCTGGAAAAATACAAAATTATCCTCATTAAAATGCAAAATTTCCAAATTTTGTATATTTCAGTTTGCAGCTGCCCTAGGAATGTTCTACGGCTCTGCACTCCGCCGAGCGCCTGACCATGTGCTGTTTTCAAGGAGCTGCATACGGACGCCGAGACTGAAGTATAACAACAGATGTCCTGTACGGCGTGTGTTTTCTGTACGTGGGGCAACAGTCAATTTATATAGTGCTAAACATTCTTTTTATTGAAGGGATTGAAGATTGAAGTTAATGACCTGGAAAGCTGAAAAAGTTTTTTTTTTTTTTTTTGTATTGTTTCATAGACGCAGCGTGGTATACGGCATTTACTTCTTGTTGATTCATTCCCCTCTTTTATGCGCTTTACCATCATGCCTTTAGAACCCAAAGTAAGGATTATAATCCGCAATATTACAATAAACCGTTAGGCGGGAAATACAGAAAGACTATTTGCTTAAACACGACGATGGCACGACCATGGGGGGGGGGGGCACAAAAACAGGGCATTACCGCTTGAGCCTTTAAGTACTTGCTAATATACCTCTCCTATTTTAGTCATAGCCGAAAATCTTTTAATGCAGCGTATTTCTTCGGAGACATTCAATACGGTGTCTCAGCGTGACTTTCGGCCTCGGACCGCTAATACCGCGCGTTTTGTTGCGTGCCTTTAAATCAGCTTTATGGAACAGGACAAAAGCGAGTCGCTGGGCGAATGAATATGAAAATAAGTGGGACGGCAAAGGCTGTTTGGCTTTTAAGAAACCAAATAGCAT
Source organism: Lithobates clamitans (assembly GCA_037952925.1). NCBI lineage: Eukaryota > Metazoa > Chordata > Amphibia > Anura > Ranidae > Lithobates > Lithobates clamitans. The sequence goes on along the minus strand of JBBGZY010002069.1, from coordinate 128,368 downwards.
TTAAATCACCATGTCAAGAATGTGTTGGAAGTAAACACAACATCGAATGTGAATAAATCAGAGAGTGCGGATATAATGTTTTATAAGTGTGCATTTTCATAAGTAAGCGAGTAACAGCTAGGTGGCATCACCTGTCTAGGATCCGATTTACATGTGATTTATACACCGATCAGTCATAATGATCTGACCATGGATAGGTAAAATAACCTAATCTATTGATTATATTACAGCAATGGCATCAGAAAGTCGGTAAGATATGAACATGAGAGGTAAATGAGAAATCCTGGACAGCCGCACTCAAAAGTAATCTTTGATCTTTAAGTATAATCATAAAAATACATGCCACAGCATCACAAAGCAGGAAAGCGTACGCGTTTCACACTGTAGTCAGTGCTTAATCAAGCTATGATTAAGCACTGACTACAGTGTGAAACGCGTAAGCTTTCCTGCTTTGTGATGCTGTGGCATGTATTTTTATGATTATACTTAAAGATCGAAGATTACTTTTGAGTGCAGCTGTCCAGGATTTCTCGTTTACCTCTCAATTACCAGCATTGCCTGCACCTGTTACTTCCAGCATGGAGAAAATGTTTGTTCCTCACAGACCTCCTTCAGAGCGGTGATATTTTTCTCTCTAAGATATGAACATGTTGTCCCAAAAGTTAACGTGTTGAAAGCAGAAAAAAAAATAAAAAATGGGAAAGCGTAAGGATTTGAGCGACTTTGACGAAGGCCGAATTGTAATGTCTAGACGACTGGGTCAGAGCAACTCCAAAACTGCAGCTCTTGTGGGATGTTCCCGTTCTGCAAGTGTTCAGGACCGACCAAAAAGTGGTCCAAGGAAGATAGAACCAGTGAACTGGTGACGGGGTCATAGGTGGCCAAAGCTCATTGATGAGGGTGAGCAGTGAAGGGTGGACCGTCTAGTCTGGTCCAATAGAAGAGCTACTGGAGCTCAAATTGCTGAAAAAGTGAATGCTGGTTCTGTTAAAAAAAGGTGTCAGAAAACACAGAGCATCACAGTTTGTTGTGTAGGGGGCCTGTGTAGCTGCAGAGTGCTCAGGGTGCCCATACTGACCCATGTCCACAGCCAAAAGTGCCTACAATGGGCACGTGAGCATCAGAACTTGGCCACAGATCAGTGGAAGGTGGTGACCTGGTCTGATGAATTCAAGAATGGTTTGAGGAACACAACGATGTTGACTTCGGGTGTTGACCTCTTGGCCTCCAAATTCTCCAGATTTCAGCCCAAATCGAGCGTCTGTGGGATGTGCCATAAATACAAGTCCAACCCATGGAGGCCCCACCTCGCAACTTACAGGATCTGCTACAAGTGCATACTTATCTCCATCTGACAGCCGCAGTTCTGCTGAAGTTTTCATTGCCCTGCTCGTGCTTCTATTGGGCAAACTTTATTTGTCCACAACAGCAGCCTTTCTTAACCTTTTGGTCCTAGGGCAGGGGTCTCCAAACTTTCTAAACAAAGGGCCAGTGTGCAGACCTTTAGACTTTGGGGGGGTTCCTCAAGGACCTGTGGTCAGTAAGAGGAGGAATAGTACCCCATCATTGGTGTCAGTGGAAGGGACTAGTGCCCATCATTGGTGTCAGTGGGAGGAATAGTGCCCCATCATTGGTGTCAGTGGGAGGAATAATACCCAATCATTGGTGTCAGTGGGAGGAATAGTTTCCCAAAAGAGCAGATAAAAGCAGAGAGCCTCATTCGGACCACAAGCCACAGTTTGGAGACCACTGTCCTAGAGGAATTCTTGAAAAATGTGTTAAATTTTATTTAAATGTAATTTTATGGGAAATGTATCACATGTTATAACAAGGCATAACATTAGAACATTATACCCATAAAGAACATAACATTACATAAATCTGGCCTTAAGTGTGTGCACAGAGACATCATTTTTAGGTCTTGGGGAACCCCTACTCAAACCAATTCATTGTGAATCGGTGGGAAGCGTCCCCCCCCCCCCTCTTATAGCGGTAGACAGAGTATCAACCTTGTGGGCAGTCAAAAAGATCATTCGTGTTGTGCAGGTGGCATTGCCCATTAAACCATGCAGATGGTATCAAATGAGAAACCAAAGAACCACAGTCCAAGGAAGCCCTGCGAACCTCTGGAGGAACCCCCGAGGTTGCTTGGTTGAGAATGACTGGTCTCCAGCCCTGTAGATGTCCATAGGGGCTCTGATGTGCAGGTGCAGCCAGGACAGTGGAGACCACAGCCATCAGATCAAGGCAAGTATACATCTGAATTGGCTGAAGGTTGGAAAGATTGGATCAGGGGAAGGGGGTAAAAAAGTATAAAATTCTTTGTTTTAACCTAAATATAAACGTTAATTCTATTCCATCCCCTTTCCAAGCTAAACTGACTAAAGCAACCTGCCCCCTATTGTTACCCCCTTATTTGTAATACATAGCATCGGGTTGAGGTCTCAGAATCTGTAAGCAGAAATGCCTCTGACTGGCTACTTATATGTAAGGAATCTACCAAAGTGGAAATTCAAGTGCATATATTTTTGGCATACATTACACTAAACTATAGCCCCTATTACTGAACCTGCCGATACCAATAACAATGTAGTGAGTGACACATTAGGATAATGCCAAAAATCTCATGTGGCAGAAGTCTACGTGACAAGTTTTGGCATCAATATACAATGCAGCAAACCATCGGTGCCAATAAACCTGCACAGGAATGTTCACACCCTAACCAGGGCACTTAGAGATCTTGTATCAGAATTATTAGAAAATCCCTTTAAAGTGTATCAGAATTAGAGGAAAATCCCTTTAAAACAATTTTCTCTGTTTTGGATAAACTCGAGTAGGGTTAGGACCGGCCTGAGTTTTTTTTTTTTTTCCACTACCGTGTTTCCATTGATGGTATTTTCTTATTACGGTCTTATCCTAGGTGGCCAACAGGACAGGGAATTAGCTGTAAATCTTTCTATATACAACTTAGAAAGTTTGGACTTCAAGTGATCCCTTTCGTTGGCTAACTTATTAAGGATGCAAGCTTCCTGGACTCCTTAGATCCCTTTTTCGGGCTTCATAAAATTCTAAACCATTAAAGTTTTGGCTGTGGTTCCACTTCAAAAGAAAAGCTCTGATGGTCCTACTAACAGGGACGGGAATTAAAAGGAACAGATCTATAAAATCACCAACATAAGCAATTAATATACCTCAACGGCAAGGATCTGGCACCCTCTCAATGTTTGTGTTCAGCCCATTGTTGGGATAAGGTTTCTCCAAATTTTCTAAACAAAGGGCTAGTTTATTGTACTGATGGTGGTCAGCGGGAGCAGTGCCCCGCCTTTGGCGTCAGTGCGAGGAGCAGTGCCCCGCCTTTGGCGTCAGTGCGAGGAGCAGTGCCCCGCCTTTGGCGTCAGTGCGAGGAGCAGTGCCCCGCCTTTGGCGTCAGTGCGAGGAGCAGTGCCCCGCCTTTGGCGTCAGTGCGAGGAGCAGTGCCCTGCCTTTGGCGTCAGTGCGAGGAGCAGTGCCCCGGTCTTTGGTGTCAGTGGGAGTCATAGTCCCCATAAAAGTGGTGTCAGTGGGAGGAATAGTACCCCATCTTTGGTGTCAGTGGGAGGCATGGTGGTCCATCATTAGCGTGAGTGGGAAGAGTTGTGCACCATCTTTGGTGTCAGATAAAAGGCAAGCAAAGGGCCACAGTCTAGAGACCACTGGTCTAATCAACATAGTTCACATGGAAAATTCCTTTTGCACCAGAGTAGCTGGCTCAGTATAAATTGTCCACCTACACTGCAACTTTTATACTTATGGTATGCGTTTTAGAACGTTTATGTAAGTTACATTATAGCCATGCATGTCCGAGGTGGGCCTTGAGAGAACATGGCATGCCAATGCACATAAAAAAAATGCAAGCATACCACACATGCAGTCCTAACCATGCCTCCGCACGCAGCCAAAACCGCCGCAAACATTTTTAGAAAATGCACTACAACAAAAAAAAATTCGACCCACTGCTTTCTCAGTCATGAACCACCAGACCCGTTTTGCACCAACAAACTGTGTTTGCAATGGTGTCCTCCTGCTATGTACACAACGTTCAATTATCTGAGCCCACACACACACACACACAGATTTTCAATGCCTTTCTACAACCTCCTTTAGCGAGTGATCACATTAGCAGTAAGGGATTTTTTTGGCGATGTTTTCCAGTCATTCTAATTAAGACTGTAGACGAGGATGGGGCAATTTGCATTAATCTAAATTACAAATGGACATATTAAAATATAAAATTAGGCCGTAATGAGAGCAAAATAGGAGTAAAGAGGTTTGTTAGCCCTCTTTGATAATGTAGCAATCATTACAACTTTGTAGGCATATGGCTCCACTTACGCACAAAGTGACACTGCAGGATTAAAGCCACTCGAATTACCCGGCAGTGTCACCTCGCTCTGACATCCTCGGGCTACCGAATGGAAACCCCCCACTTCCTGTGCTTAAAGGTGAACTCCAGGCGGCAATAAAAACATCAATTAAATGGATGACATCGAACAAGTATCTCTCCGCTCCAAGCAGTTCCTCCCCACCTTGCCACCAGAACTCTAGGAGGCAAACCGAGCCGTACACGCTTGGTGGTTCTAAAGTATTATGGTTTTTTTTACTTTTTTGCATTCTTGGCATTAAGGTAGAAAACCTTCTGTAGTGAGGATCCTCCCACATAAATACTTAAGCCCCATCTCAATCCAGCGCTGTGCCCTAGAGCAGCGGCCTTCTCTGCTGTCTCCCTCTTTACAGGACAGAGAGGCAGCAGTGGAAGCCATTGGCTTCTGTTGCTGTCAATCAAATCCTGTGTCAATGCAGGAAGAAAGGGCCGCCGCACACTGGATAAAACACCGACATCCACATTTATTGTACAAGACATCCACAGGTATGAGAAGAACAGTCCCCACCCTAAGACATCCACAGGCATGAGAAGAACAGTCCCCGCCCTAGGAACGCGTTTCACCCAATAGGGCTTAGTCTTAGGCCAGCCATACACGGCTCGAATCTGGGCCGGTTCAGCAGGAATTGGCAGAGATTGGAACCATTAATGGGCCGGCTGAATGTACCAAGTAGATCGATTGATCAAATTGGGTACAACCAGCCCGCCGGATTCACTTGCGATTATCGCAAGTGTCTATGATAACTGCTATCGATAATTACGGCTTCCCCCACCGGGAGAAGACATTGCTCAGCAGCAGGGATTCCCCTGACAGCACTGTCTGTGTTGATGGGAGAATGGAGCTTTTTTTTTTTTTCCCCCCGCAACCTGTGGTTGCAGGAAAGAGATTTGCTCCATGTATAGCTGGCCTTAGACATTATGACTAAGCCCTATGCTGCGTTGCAGTGTAAATGGGGCACATCGAAAACAATTGTGAGACATCTTGCAATAAAGACCGCTCAATCCTGCTCTCTCTCCTTGTGCAGGATAACTGGCCTTGTCTCCACCCCCTCCTGTCGGCAACCTGTAGTAGGTGGAGCTTGCTGGGCCCCTCCCACGGCTCTGCTCTCTCTCTCTCTCCTTGTGCAGGGTGACTGGTCTTGTCTCCACCCCCTCCTGTGTCTCCTGCAGGCAACTTGTGGTAGGTGGAGCTTGCTGCTCCCACAGCTCTGCTCTCATTTTGAGAAAGGTGACTGGTCTGGTCTCCCCCCCCCACCTGTCGACAACCTGTAGTAGGTGGAGCTTACTGGGCCCCTCCCACAGCTTTGCTTTCTCTTTGAGCAGGGAGACTGGTCTTGTCTCCACCCCCTCCTGTTGGCAACCTGTAGTAGGTGGAGCTTGCTGGGCCCCTCCCACAGCTCTGCTCTCTCCCCTTGTGCAGGGTGACTGGTCTTGTCTCCGCCCCATCTGTCGGCAACCTGGAGTTCTGCTTTAACACATATGAAGAAAAGCCGACCACTGTAAGCACCTTTCCCGAATGTACACATGGAGAAAGATACAAATAAAGGCCTGTGAAATATGAAGGAATACCAATATACCGAAATCCCCGTGTATCAGAAAGAAGCCCACACCCCACAGGCAATGCTTACAGGGACAAAAAAAAAAAAAAAAATGAAGGGGGCGCTAATGGGAACTGAACCCAGGACCCCTGTGCTGCAAGGCCACCAGGCCAATGCAACAAGATCTTGCCAGCGGTAAAAGCCAGGAAGCAGCACCGGCGTAGGAACATGCGGCAAGGCGCGCAGAGGAAGGCTGGTTCTTTTATTTTCTGTAATGGATATTGATAAAACAATATGTTCAATATTACATTGCTGGGAACAGGTATGTGATACGAATTTGTGGAATGCGGCTCTCTGTGAAGTACAATGTCACCGCGATTCACGACGGCTTTGCAAATGAAATAGATTTCAGAACCGCGCGTCATCTGAGAAGATTGCCTTGTTGAGCACTTGTCACCTTTTGTACATATTGCTCTTAGCTCACTGGTGTATCTGTACAACAATGCACAAACAAATATTAAGAGGAGCTAGAAAAGAGGATATGGTTTAAAAACTAAAAGCTGCTGAAATGTACAGTGACAGGAAAAAGTATGTGAACCCCACAACAATAGACGGGCACAATGTGCTTAAGCCGATAACACACAGTTCTAATTTCTTGTGTTTTTATTGAACACACCCTTTAAACAATTTCAATTAAAGCCAATTGTTGAGTCAGTAGTTTTCACACTTGGAGTCTAATGAATGAAATTAGTTTGGGAGGTGTGGTTGGTTTAGAGCAGCTTGGATAAAAAGAAAACTCAAACATTTTAAGATTGCGGTTCATAAGAAGCATCAGCTGATGTGAGCCATTCCTCCCAAAAAGGAGCTCCCTGAAGACATAGGATCGGGAGTAGTTGATCTGCATAAGGCTGGAAAGAGACACAAAACAATATCAAAGTGTTTAGGCGTCCATCAGTTGGCAGTTAAACAAACTGTCTATGAATGGAGACCGTTTAGTACCGTGGCTGCTCTTCCTAGACGTGAGCACCCAGCCAAGATGACTCCCAAAGTACAACGCAGAATCCTCAATGAGGTATAGAAGAACCCACGAGTAACCGCTAAAGGCTTGAAGTCATCACTGGAACTGGCAAACATCCCGACATGATACAAGAGACAGTCAGAGGCTGCAGACATGATACAAGAGACAGTCAGAGGCTGCAGACATGACACAAGAGACAGTCAGAGGCTGCAGACATGACACAAGAGACAGTCAGAGGCTGCAGACATGACACAAGAGACAGTCAGAGGCTGCAGACATGACACAAGAGACAGTCAGAGGCTGCAGACATGACACAAGAGACAGTCAGAGGCTGCAGACATGACACAAGAGACAGTCAGAGGCTGCAGACATGACACAAGAGACAGTCAGAGGCTGCAGACATGACACAAGAGACAGTCAGAGGCTGCAGACATGACACAAGAGACAGTCAGAGGCTGCAGACATGACACAAGAGACAGTCAGAGGCTGCAGACATGACACAAGAGACAGTCAGAGGCTGCAGACATGACACAAGAGACAGTCAGAGGCTGCAGACATGACACAAGAGACAGTCAGAGGCTGCAGACATGACACAAGAGACAGTCAGAGGCTGCAGACATGACACAAGAGACAGTCAGAGGCTGCAGACATGACACAAGAGACAGTCAGAGGCTGCAGACATGACACAAGAGACAGTCAGAGGCTGCAGACATGATACAAGAGACAGTCAGAGGCTGCAGGCATGATACAAGAGACAGTCAGAGGCTGCAGGCATGATACAAGAGACAGTCAGAGGCTGCAGGCATGATACAAGAGACAGTCAGAGGCTGCAGACATGATACAAGAGACAGTCAGAGGCTGCAGACATGATACAAGAGACAGTCAGAGGCTGCAGACAAGATACAAGAGACAGTCAGAGGCTGCAGACAAGATACAAGAGACAGTCAGAGGCTGCAGACAAGATACAAGAGACGGTCAGAGGCTGCAGACAAGATACAAGAGACGGTCAGAGGCTGCAGACAAGATACAAGAGACGGTCAGAGTGCAGGCATGGTACAAGAGACGGTCAGAGACTGCAGGCATGATACAAGAGACAGTCAGAGGCTGCAGACAAGATACAAGAGACAGTCAGAGGCTGCAGGCATGATACAAGAGACAGTCAGAGGCTGCAGACATGATACAAGAGACAGTCAGAGGCTGCAGACATGATACAAGAGACAGTCAGAGGCTGCAGACAAGATACAAGAGACAGTCAGAGGCTGCAGGCATGATACAAGAGACGGTCAGAGGCTGCAGACATGATACAAGAGATGGTAGGAGACTGCAGACATGATACAAGAGACGGTAGGAGACTGCAGACATGATACAAGAGACGGTAGGAGACTGCAGACATGATACAAGAGACGGTAGGAGACTGCAGACATGATACAAGAGACGGTAGGAGACTGCAGACATGATACAAGAGACGGTAGGAGACTGCAGACATGATACAAGAGACGGTAGGAGACTGCAGACATGATACAAGAGACGGTAGGAGACTGCAGACATGATACAAGAGACGGTAGGAGACTGCAGACATGATACAAGAGACGGTAGGAGACTGCAGACATGATACAAGAGACGGTAGGAGACTGCAGACATGATACAAGAGACGGTAGGAGACTGCGGACATGATACAAGAGACGGTAGGGAGACTGCGGACATGATACAAGAGACGGTAGGAGACTGCAGACATGATACAAGAGACGGTAGGAGACTGCAGACATGGGACAGGAGATGGTCAGAGACTGCAGACATGGGACAGGAGATGGTCAGAGACTGCAGACACGATACAAGAGACGGTCAGAGACTGCAGACACGATACAAGAGACGGTCAGAGACTGCAGACATGGTACAGGAGGTGGTCAGAGACTGCAGACATGTTACAAGAGATGGTCAGAGACTGCAGACATGGTACAGGATGTCGTCAGAGACTGCAACTGTGCTATGGGAGTTGCTGTAGACTGGTACAGGGACAGTCATTGACTGGAAAAGGGTTACACGAGACTAGTAAAAGATCACTGTATTGACTTACTGATCACAACTTACACATCTGTGCTCCTTGCAGCCCATTTAAAAATTACTTGAGAGATAGGAGGAATCAAAGTATAATGAGAGAAGGGCTGGGTCGCACAGAAGTAGAGAGAAATACACCACACCATAGAACTACCAGAATCCAATCTAATGAATATTTCTCTTTCACTGGGCCTAGCAGAAACCCAGAAAAGGAAAACAGAGTACGGTCTCTGCAGGGGCTGCGAGGGCCACACAATAAGTGTAAAAGGGCGGCTTGTCTGGCATCAGGGCCATAGACGGATGAAAATCCGGGATTACGGTTGGTTTAGCCTCTTCCCCCGACCAGGCATGTTGGAAGAAGCGGACGAGCGTTTTACACAAAGTCTCCAGACTTGGCAGATCTGAAGAGGAAACATTACACATCTGACCCTGGTGCTACTCCGTCCACGCGGGGGGGAGGCGGCCCCCGGGGAACAACAGGTGTGGGCTGACGGGATTCCATGGAATAATATGTAAGAAGGGAATTTTTACACATAATAATCTGCTGAACACACAGCACAGGTCTGATGTTAGCAGGAAGGAAAAGCAGAGATTCCGTGAGCGGAGGAAACTTTTATGAGCACATTATGAACTTATTAAATAGGAAAAAGCTTCCAACTATCCAGTAATCTTTAGATGTGTGCCTGCATTTGTTTTCTTTTTTTTTTAGGCTTTTTGACTGTTTATCTGGCCAGTAACACATCTATTGTATTAGGCTCGGAGCACAGAGCATTGCACCATGCGCCCATCCCAGGTGTTACAACAGCGAATTAATATTTGCTGTTGTAACACTGATCCTCAATCCGGCCAATCAGAAGCAGGTCTGAGACCGGTTTTCCGATTGCCCGAAAAGAGAAGACTCCCGATCAGGAGGAAACTGAAGCCGCCGATGCCCGTGGAGAGCAGGGGAAGGGAAAGCTGTCGCTGCCGCCGAGCAAGGGAAGCCGCCGGTGAAGGGCTGCATGGGGTAATTGCACCAGACTGGCCCGTGGACCGACCAACAGGGGGGGGGGGGTTATCTTGTGGTACTGTTTGCGGCCCCCTAAAAAAAAAAGTTAACACTGGCCGCCAATGGTGCGCCACACCTACTCCCACACGCTCTGGAAGAAGGAGCACAGGAGGCAAAGCAGACAGCAACATTGTCAGTCAGGGGTGCAGGGGAACGTTAGCTGGACTAGCAGATTTACATACACTAACAAATTGAAGAAAAACTCCAACTTACAATTTATAAGCAGTTACAGCAAACTGTTTTTTTTTTTCCTTTTTAGGATAAAGGTTTTACCAAAATAAGTAAAAGCTGATCGTAAGCACCTCAAATCAGTGGTAAATGGTTTGCCTCAATCCTGTAAATGCTACATTCTGCAGGACAGCTTGTTCTGTTGAAAAATAAAAAAGACTAGCTGGCTGGAACACCAGATAAAAAAAAAGAAGCAAGCCTAAAAAATAACCTAATGCAGACATCACATCTAAGAATTGGTAATCTCTGCAATAGAATATAATTTTATCTCTTTGGTTTATTACCGCTTTAAAGGTTAACTCCACTGAAGATGGATATTTGCCGTTTGTGTAGGCACCGTGAACCTGGCTCTTGTTTTTGTATTACAATGCAACATCGACCCAAGACAGACTTGGCAGAACCTCCTATAGAAGATATACTATAGGAGATGGTCAGATTGCAGACCTACCACTATAGGAGATGGTCAGAAAATGCAGACCTACCACTATAGGAGATGGTCAGAGATTGCAGACCTACCGCTATAGGAGATGGTCAGAGATTGCAGACCTACCGCTATAGGAGATGGTCAGAGATTGCAGACCTACCGCTATAGGAGATGGTCAGAGATTGCAGACCTACCGCTATAGGAGATGGTCAGAGATTGCAGACCTACCGCTATAGGAGATGGTCAGAGATTGCAGACCTACCGCTATAGGAGATGGTCAGAGATTGCAGACCTACCGCTATAGGAGATGGTCAGAGATTGCAGACCTACCACTATAGGAGATGGTCAGAGATTGCAGACCTACTACTATAGGAGATGGTCAGAGATTGAAGACCTACCACTATAGGAGATGGTCAGAGATTACAGACCTACCGCTATAGGAGATGGTCAGAGATTGAAGACCTACCACTATAGGAGATGGTCAGAGATTGAAGACCTACCACTATAGGAGGAGATGGTCAGAGATTGAAGACCTACCACTATAGGAGATGGTCAGAGATTGAAGACCTACCACTATAGGAGATGGTCAGAGATTGAAGACCTACCACTATAGGAGATGGTCAGAGATTTCAGACCTACCACTATAGGAGATGGTCAGAGATTGAAGACCTACCACTATAGGAGGAGATGGTCAGAGATTGAAGACCTACCACTATAGGAGATGGTCAGAGATTGAAGACCTACCACTATAGGAGATGGTCAGAGATTGAAGACCTACCACTATAGGAGATGGTCAGAGATTTCAGACCTACCACTATAGGAGATGGTCAGAGATTGAAGACCTACCACTATAGGAGATGGTCAGAGATGGCTCGCGAGTGTTTGCAACTCCTCAGGCCAACAGAGATCATCTGCATCTAAAAGATGTTATCTTCTGTGATAAGCTTTTCTGCTACTACAAGTTATGGACCTATTTTTTATTTATTTTTTTATCTGTTGCCATGTTTCATTTCAGTGGTACTTTTTTTTTTATAATGGGATTTCAGGATTAAGATTAAACTCTGCAGGTTCATCCTCTTGAGTTGCAAATTTGTATTTTGTATTCTCCTGCCTGGCACGGCGATGCCCACTTGTCGTCATTAATATTTTGCTCTACTATAAATAAAAAACGTTTGAAAGTTAAAATAAACAATAAAAAAAATGCATGTAGTTGGGTTCAACCGTTGCGCTCTCTTTCTTTGGTGACAGATGCTCATAGTCATAACAATGCCATAGAACCGATTTAAAAAGTCCAGATTTTTTTTTTTTTCCTACAAACACAAAAACACAAGAACTAAGACAATAAAATAGCTCTGGGGCAGCTAATGTCCCCTAGTCTGTCCATAATTACAAGGCCCACAGATCCTGTTTGACAGCTCCTTTATTTACTGTGTGTGTCAACACGGGGTGGGGCCCAGGCCCCCCTCCGGCTATCCGCATTCCTGAGATTATACTGTAATCACGACTGCTGATCGGAGGGGACTGTGCCTCTGGAGAAGTCCAAGAAAGACCTCCATTTGTCAGTAAAACACAGAAGTTGTTATGCTAGGACTGTAGGGAGGACATGGAGAGGGAAGCTGGCGTGCCAGGAGGAGGAGAACTGCAGGTGACGGGATTGTGCCATCGGTTATTCCTGGACAGCAGCTGCTAAACCAGATATCACTGTCCGAAAAAAAAAAAAACATCTCGTCCGGCCGAGCTCTTAAATAACCAAAACAGAATGAGTGTTACTGCAACTCAGTCACTAATAAAAAAAATATTTTTTAAAGATGGCGGCTGCTTGTAACCAGCTAATGCTTACCCAGTCACGCTGCCGATCTTCACTCTCTTAAAAAGACCCACCACTGCCAAAGAATCTTCTGTATCAGAACGCAGTTCTTAAAGTGGTGCTCCAGCCCCCCCCCCCCCCCCAACCTAAAAATGAAAAGCCAGCTGCTGTAGCTGCTGACTTTTAATATTAGGACAATTACCTGTCCTGGAATCCAGCGATGTCGGCACCCTAGCCAATGCTTCCATCGGCTCTCGGGTGCTGCCGCCGCCATTGCCTATAAGGGAAACCAGCAATGAAGCCTTGTGGCTTCAAAGCCAATTCCCTACTGCGCAAAAAGCGAGCTGCGCTTTCTGAATGGCCCAGCGGCAGGGAAAAGAGGAGGGGGGGGGGGGCGAACGTCTGACGTACCTCGTCGTGGCGAGGTCCGACAGAAGTGGGGACAGGTACCTGTCAAAAACTGGTACCCGCTCTCCCCGAAAGGTGCACCGGGGGGGGCGACAGATAAGCGGAGCTTCCACTTGTGCGATACATGTTCACCTAGATCAGCCATGTTGCTAAAAATGTAGAAAGACCGTATCCAACACACATCACGTTGCTAAAATTCTAGCTCAAAGGAGCCGATACCCGCAATTTACGCTCTTATGGTGTAATAAAAAACAGCAGACTTCGCGCTGCACCCCCTTCACATAAATAAGGCTTCTTTCTTCTGCCAATAGTCTGGCTGGATGGAGAGCACTGGAAGTGACAGGCCCAGCTGCTGAGGAGGACTCTGGGCAGAAGTGTTGGTTTCAGTCCCGAAAACAATAGCGGGGCTCAAAGCGGCCGGGCAGAAAGCCTCCAAAATCCGTCTTTACAAGTGCTGAGCACAGCAGAGAATACTCCCTTTAGAGAGAAATGAAATTAAAAAAAAAAAACGTGCATTTTTATTTAATGCCGCTCTCGCAGTACGCAAACATCTTGCAAGTCCTTTTGTGACATGCAGGGTGTATTTTATTGACATTTAAGAACATAAATCACGGAACAGCGAAACAAACGAAAGCTTTGTTTGCGGCTAATAATTACAATGCGTGGGTAACAAACAAGTGCGGCGCAAACCCTCTCGGAAAAAACAAGGGCTTATTGTGACCATTAAAAAGTGCCACAATCAGAAAAATGGCCCCAGTTTTGTCATGCAATGCACTCACATGGCGGCCTGACACAATGGGCCACTGAGAATTTCTACAATGTGACATTTTCAAAAGGACTTTATTTTTTGTAAGTAGCCTTTTCTGAACACACGTCAGATTAAGGCACACCACCACTTGAAAACACATTTTTCTTAGTTTTTTATTTTGTAATACAGAACGACTAACCTAAAAAAAAAAAAAAAAAAAGTGTAACCGTGTGTTCCCCGACAAAGCTGCAGAATGATACCTCCGGCTCGACAGCTCATACTAAAATCTCTCTCTCTCTCTCTCTCTCTATCTCTCTCTCTATCTTTCCTATATCTTCTCTCTATATCTCTCTCTCTCTTATCTCTCTCTCTCTCTCTATCTCTCTCTCTCTCTCTCTCTCTCTCTCTCTCTCTCTCTCTCTCTCTCTCTCTATCTCTCTCTCTCTCTCTCTATATCTCTCTCTCTCTATCTCTCTCTCTCTCTCTCTCTCTCTCTCTCTCTCTCTCTCTCTCTCTCTCTCTCTATCTCTCTCTCTCTATATCTCTCTCTCTCTCTCTATCTCTCTCTCTCTCTATCTCTCTCTCTCTCTCTCTCTCTCTCTCTCTCTCTCTCTCTCTCTCTCTCTCTCTATCTCTCTCTCTCTCTCTCTCTCTCTCTCTCTCTATCTCTCTCTCTCTCTCTCTATCTCTCTCTCTCTCTCTCTATCTCTCTCTCTCTCTCTCTATCTCTCTCTCTCTCTCTATCTCTCTCTCTCTCTATCTCTCTCTCTCTCTATCTCTCTCTCTCTCTATCTCTCTCTCTCTATCTCACTATCTCTCTCTCTCTATCTCTCTCTCTCTCTCTCTCTCTCTCTCTCTCTCTCTATCTCTCTCTCTCTCTATCTCTCTCTCTCTCTCTATCTCTATATCTCTCTCTCTCTCTATATATCTCTCTCTCTCTCTATCTCTCTCTCTCTCTATCTCTCTCTCTCTCTATCTCTCTCTCTCTATATCTCTCTCTCTCTATATCTCTCTCTCTCTATATCTCTCTCTCTCTATATCTCTCTCTCTCTATATCTCTCTCTCTCTATATCTCTCTCTCTCTATATCTCTCTCTCTCTATATCTCTCTCTCTCTATATCTCTCTCTCTCTATATCTCTCTCTATATCTCTCTCTCTATATCTCTCTCTCTCTATATATCTATCTCTCTATATTTATATCACACACACACTCACAAAAGTGAGTACACCCCTCACATTTTTGTAAATATTTTATTATTTACAAAAATGTGTGTAGACACCTTAAGATGTTTCCTATTAGGCACGTCCCCACGTGTGAGTCGCGTCACCTTATGCATGCCGTGTCTGGAGCCCTTCTTTGATTGCCTTTCGATACTCCCTGCAAACTTCTGAGACTTTATACCAAGATTATTATTTTTAATGTTATTGATTGCCTGCGGTTCTCTCTCCTGTAGAATAATTAACAAGCTCCTGAAGAAGCAATCACGTGCGAAACATGTAGAGCTTTTTTGCATACTATAATCCAATACAGGGACATACGCCTGTAATGTTATGCTTTTGACGTACATGACCTGTACTGGAGAGATCTAGCTAGTTTCTTGCACTTTATTTGCAATATTTTAATAATTTTTTTGTATTATGTGATTAATAAAAATGTATACTTTTTTTTATAATTGGTGCCTGCAAAGTCCATCCTTGCTGCTTTTCTATTTAAATATATACACATATACACACATACTTGTAAACACACAGTATTTTAGGCAGTTTGGTTCCAGATGCTAGAAAAGCAACAATAACTCAAATAACCACTCATTACACCTAAGGTATGCAGAATACAATTTCTGAACGTCCAACACATCGAACCTTGAAGCAGAAGACCACACCGGGTGCCACTCCTGTCAGCTAAGAACAGGAAACGGAGGCTACAATTTACACAGGCTCCCCAAAGTTGGACAATAGAAGATTGGCTTTGGACCCCTTTTAGGGGCCACTAAATGAAATTAAGAGTTGGGAGGATTTCCTAAACTCGCTTTTTTTTATTTTATTTTTTAGAAGGATGTAGAGGACATCACTTCACAAGCAAGAAACTAAAGCTTTCCTCCTCCGAATTCCCGGGGGAGGGACAACTAGGAAGAACTACCTCCTGGGATCTTAGAAAATTGGACGAGAATAAAGGATCAAGACTAATCACTACCTCCAATTCTCAAGAAATGGTATTTACAAGAGAGGGACTTCAAATCAGAAATCCCCTTCCCAGAAATTATGGCCAGAAGAAAGGTAATCTTTAAAGTAATCAATTTCAAAGAGGCCTCATCTAACGGTTCAGAGGGAGCTTTGGTAAAAACATTCAAACCCAACGACAGATCCCGGGGGGGGGGGGGGGACCATTACATAACTTTGGGTGTACAGTTCTTGCTGAGAGAAATCTTTTAATCAAAGGCTCCTCAACTAGTCTTCTTTCCATGAAGAGAGATAGGGCAGTAACTTGAACCCTAAAGGGTCCTGACAGAAAGTCCTCTTTCCACCCCTTGCTGTAAGAACGCCAGTATACAGGTGATAGAAAAGGAATCAACTCCTGTTTTCTTCTGCCAGGAAACAAAGTCTTCCAGACTTTCCCATAAATCTTTCTAGTGACTAACCTACGGCTACCTAGAATAGATTTACTAACTTTAACTGAACACCCCTTTAGTTGTAGGATATGCCGCTCAGCCTCCAGGCCATCAAACAGTAAGTCTGAGGGATTGAATGGAGTACTGGCCCTTGCCGGAGGAGGTCCCTTCGCTCCAGCAGGATCCAGGGGAGGGATCTACTGAAAGTGATCTTAGTGCGCAGAACCAAGTCCTCCTAGGGCACCAAATCCTGGGGCAAATCAGGACAACGTCTGCTTGTTCCTGAATAATCTTCCGAATTACCAGGCGCAACAGAGGGAATGGAGGGAAGGGAAAGAGTACATCTGTCCCTATGGACCCCGCCTCTCTCTCCAGTGAGAAGAAAGTTGGAAGCTTCCTGTTGAGACTGGATGTCCAAAGATCCACTTTGGAAACACCCCACTCCAATATGATCTCCTGGAAAGTTTCTTGGTACAGTTCCCAATTGCTGCAGCAGATACTTATTCTGCTCAGGAAGACTGTCAGAACATTTGCCGTGCCAATGATGTGAACTGCCCTGACCAAAGAAAAATTGTTCTCTGTTCAGGTAAGAATCTGCTGGCTCAACAACAGAGGCCTGTCCGAGTAAGTGCCCCCCTGCTCGTTGAGGTATGCCACGTTGAGAACAAAACAGGTTTCTTGCATTGGCTCTCACCTCCAGAGCTACCAAAGCCTTCCCCGTGACTAAAAGATATCTGAGGTTTGACGACTGAGCTGCCTCCTCTGGCAGCCAGGAGCCCTGGGCCTGCCAGTCTTCTGAATGAGCTCCCCACCCCCACAGGCTGGCATCTGTGGTAATTCATATTGGGGAATGCTGTGCCCAAGTTTCCCTCCTTGCAGATGTTCCGGCTGCTCCCACCAGGACAGATCGAGAAAATCTTCTCCTGGAACTTGAAGCTGATTCAAGGAGTCTTACCTGCGATCTTAATGATGCAGAAGACACGCCTGAAGTGGACTGGAATGCAACTGGACCCGTGGCACCCCTGGAATTTGCCGCAGACATCAAGCCCAATAACTGCAGGGATGTCCTCAGCAGCCATGAGGGAAAACCCTTAGCAGATAGGGAAGGATGCTGTAAACAAGGAGCGCCGATCCCTCGTGGTACACCGCTAGGCCAAGAGCTTGCCTGTGTGTACTAGCAAAGCTCCCTGTGCCTCTAGCAGTGGTCCCCCAGACAGCACGTGCTCGCATGGCTACTCGGCGTCCGGAAATGCGCCCCGCCACTTCTGGCGCAATTTGCCATGTCACCGGAAGTGCATCATTCAACGCCATTTTAGTACACGTGGCGAGGAGAACAGATACCAGGAAACCAACTCTCGCCCAACCCCCTCACCTAAGTCCACCCTGGCAGGACGTACTCCAGATCCAAGGACGCTGGGGAGTGGGAGTCGCCGGTTTAAAGTAAAAACGGCAAGTAACCCACAATAAACAGAAAAAAAAAGGAACCCTTTTGGAAAAAGAAAAAATATAGTAGGAATAGCCACCACTTAGTCTAGCCATATACCGCAAGAGTGGGTCCGCCAACCACAATTACTAGACCAATGGAAAAAAAAACAAATGTTTCGGTGTGCACTCCTGGAGGGTCTGGAAACACAAAACAACTGAGGGTCAGAGGAAAGGGAGGGGCCTTTTAAATAGTGTCCGATTTGTGTTTCCTTTAAAAGACTGAGCCAATCATCTCTCAAGTAGCTGTTCTGGAAGATGAAGGGGGAAAACACCACTTTGTGAATCAGAATATTAATTTTGTGTAGAGCTGGTCAATACTTGAAATCAGAAACACACCTTTGGGACAGTCCCTGGAAACAATAGACAAACAGAATGAGCAACTGCTGGACCTCAAGTCATCACTGCAACAAGGACATTTTTTTTCCCATGACTTTTTTTTCCCAAAGCTTTTATTTAGCATGCTCAATTCTGACCAGAAGTCCTCCTATACTGACTTGCATGCACCGTCTGATCCTTAATGCATTTCGTGTTAATTGTAAAGAAAAAAAAAAAAAAAGCAGAAACTTCTGGACTTCAAAGCACCGAAGGGCATATTTACCAAACATTATCTAAATGTAATGCCTTCAAATTTAATAGTTTAATTTAATTTCACTCAAGCAAATTTTTCTCCTAATCCGATAATGCGGTTAGCATCTAACAGTGCCTGTGGTTTAAAAACAACCACACTGCCATCTCCTCATCATAAAATGCACAACAAGCAAGAGAAAAGCCATTAAACGCGTGTGACAAAAACCAGAGGGAAATATGTGTAGCCAATGTGTGTGTGACAACTAGACACGTGTGACCAATGCGTGTATGACATTCAATGATACGGACACAAAAATATGCATTCCTAAAAAAATTCAACAGTGCAACCCAAGCAGTTCAAAACAATGTTATGAGTGTCTGATAATATACAGGGAAAAGTGGATTTCCTCAAGAAGTCCTATAATTAAACTAAACTCTTCAAAAGATCACAAGAACCTCTGTTTAATTTTTATCATGCGTGCCTAATACTCAGACTTGGTTACAGAAAAAGAACTAAACATCAGTTTGATCCACCAGCGCTTTTCTTCTTTTGGTCGCAATTTAGCTTTTAGCCTGGAGACAGGACCTTACAGCTCAGGTGGCACCACCAATTATTCCAGTACAGCCTGTACCCATGCCCTATGCTTTAGATCAGCCTTTCTCAACCTTTCCAACACAGAGGAACCCTTGAAATAACTTTCCGGTTTTAGGGAACCCCTGCTAAAAATGACTCTCTCTACAACTCATGATGCATAATGCAGGGTTTCTCAACCAGGGTTCCCTCCAAAAGGTACTCTAGGGGTTCCTTGAGCAATTTCTGCCTCTTAGATAAGTTCCCACTGACACCATTGATCTTTTTAGCTATCTGTAAGGTGGTCATTTTTCCCAATGACCATAACTGTAAGGGGCATTCTTCCCACTGATCACCACACTAATGTATCATGAGTTGTAGATAAAGTAATTTTTAGCAGGGGTTCTCTGAGACCAGAAAGTTATTTCAAGGATTCCTTCTTGTTGGTAAGGTTGAAAAAGGTTGCATTAGAGAGTGTTGGACAGTGGGAAGAACGGTCCTAATATGTGAGGTCGTTGGGAAGAATTACCCCCTTACAGATAGCTAAAAAGGATCAATGGTGAAAGTTGGAACTTTTTATCTGAGAGGCAGAAATTGCTCAATGGTCGAAAAACCCCTAGCAATTTCTAGAGTTCCATGGAAGCCTGGTTGAGAAACCATGCTTTAGAGGTTTGATGTTGAGCTTAAACGAAAACCAAAGAGCTTCTATGCATCAAGTGTTGCTTGTGACCAAGAAGGTGCCCGTGGAAGCAACTGACACATAAGGTACTTGAATCTGGCCAGAAACCAAGGACGGACCACCTGATAAGTGGCACCAGTGGGACAAATACTCTCCTAAATGGATGAAACTGTTTATATTTTTCATAAAGAAAAACACATAAGCCTAGGGAGAACAACTTGGTGACAAATGGTTCTGTTGAATTTGTACTCAGTTGAGCGCACTTAATGAGAACTACTGCTCATGCATGGGTTCACGTCATACAGGAATAAATGGTTACACCACCTGAAGTATAAGGTCCGTTCCCACTAACAGAAAATTAGGTCTATTTATGGCATATATGGGTAAAGTAAAACCAATTTTTATGATATCAGTCTCTTACGGAGGTTTTCTTCTTTCATTAAGGGTACACAAAGCACTTATGTTTGTCCCTGACCAGTGTGAAGCCACCACCTATCTGCTGCATTCCTAGCTCTATTGACCAACCATTCACCCACTCAAAGCCTTCTGAAATGCAGTAACAGAATGCATTAGACCACGCTATGGCCTTCAAAGCCCACTGAAAAGAGGGCCAACCAGTAGTAGCACTGCAGTTGCTTTGTGGGACTGTTACTGCAGAGCAGCCCTTCTAAATCTTTACACTCTAGAGGAACTCTTAAAAAAAAGTAAATTCTCAGGGAATCCCAGTTAAATTAAAAAAATTGTGTCCTCTAATATTAAAGGGACCATGTAGAAGTGAAACTTTGCATTGGAAGTCGGTATAAGTGGGGATCAACCCACCACTGCTCACTGCATCATGAGGAGGAACCCTAGAGTTCCACAGAACCTGGTTGAGAAACTTTTCCAGAGAATGGGTAGAGGCTCTGAGCAGGATTGGTCTAACAATTAAAAGGCCTTCCCTTTCCTAAGTGGAAATAATGAAATAATAACTGAAATAATGTTTAAAGTAGGACACAACAGAAAATGTTGTCTTCGATTTCCTATCCTTTTCATGAGCTGCCAAACCTGAGCTATTCAATACAAAAATACCAGCTTTGGGTTTTGAAGTTGGAGTGCCAGTATGGCCCACAGCAATTAGCGTACCCTCTACAGATCAAGTTACGAGGCAATCATTGTATTAAGAGAGGTGGTAGAGAAAGGGATCAAAGCTGGAGCAGCGTCATAGAATTTAGAAGTGTGCCCTGGGTTTGGGGGATCTCCATGCACATAAAAGTAGTCACTAACGAAATGAAAGGTGCATTAGGTGCACAAATCTTAAAAGAGAAAAGTATTCTCTTTGTAGTCATATTTCCAATATTGTCCCTGAGCCAATAGGTCTTTATTGCCATTAACAGTGCAGCTGGCCATAGGTGGGCTTGATCAAAAAAAAAAAAAAAAAAAAACGGTTTTCCCCATCCACTTAAAGTGTAAGTAAACCAAGCCAGCCAAGGAAGCTGCCATCTTTGCCTCGGTTTAATCTACAACTGCCATGATGCTACACATGTGATCAGTTATGAAACCAGCCAGTGGATGGTTTGACAGTTTGGTTGAGCGCACAACCAATGGGAGTGTTACATTTCCGGCACAGGCACATGGGTTTACTTCCGCTTTAACGTGATTTTAATGTTATTTTTTCTTTAAATAGCAAAAAACATGTTAGACTTACCCGCTCTGTCCAATGGTTTTGCACAGAGCAGCCCCAATACACCTCTTCTGGGGTTCCCTGAAGGTGCTCTAGGCTCCTCCTCATGTGCCACCATAGCAAGCCACTTACTATGGTGGCATACACGTGGGCTCGATCCGAAGCTGCAGTCTGTTTCCATTGACACACACAGTGCAGCTCGGACCCACTTCCCAACCCCTCGTCACTGGATTTTATCGACAACAGCAGGAGCCAATGGGCTCCAGTTGCTTTCACCGAATACGATGAGGAGGTGTGAGATGGAGCAGAGCTGCTGCACACTGGATCGAGATCACGTAAGTATTTAGATGGGGCTTGGGGGAGGAGCTGGCAATAGTTTTGTTTTTTACCTCAATGCAAAAAATGCATTAAGGTAAAAAACCTTCAATCACTTTATCCTCCCTGCTGCGGTATTGTATGCTGATAGTAGGACTCCTTCGGTCACAATACACTGATCAGCACTGCGGCCGATTGGCTGCAAGTACTGATTGAATAAAAAGTATAGCAACAGTCCCGATTGAGAGGAAGTAATCATTAAATTGACTCCTCTCGAACAGGAATAACCATAAATGGAATGAGATTGGGCCAGTCCCTGCAGAACCGGCCGAATTTCGATCCATCTACGGCCAGCTAGCGACTCCCTTTTCCTAAACATGGAACTCTCTCAGCATCGTCAGCTTTTCTTTCTGAAGCCTCAATAAGCTGAACTGTTTAGAAAGCATTTTATACGTTTTTTTTTTTTTTTTTTTACAGAGCATAAGGAAAGTGAAATGTTTCCTGGTGAGCTAAAAACATCAATCAACATGCAAATTGAAGCCTCCCACACCAGAGGGATGAATTTCAGGTAGTAGGAAATAACTTGAAGCGATTTTATGACTTTTCCGGCAAACTTCTGAATTTGCAGAGAGATTTGGCAGATAAAAATTTGCATAGGTCACCCTTGTCCTGCTCTTCCCCCCGGAGCGGTAAGGGCAGGCACAGGTTATGGCTGGTCTGAAGAGGAGAATCCTTTGTAAATTTTATCTATCTAATCCGGAAAGGAAAAGGCGCCTACTGTTCCACCCTCACCCCATTCTGCTAATACCTAAAAGATGAGCCAGGTAAGCTTCAGCAAACGGATCAATAAAGACCACAGTTAAAAATCTGGCAGAGAAAAAAAAAACCTACATCACATTACAAATATTGGCACAGGACTTCAAATAGGCCAAGCGTGGTCCCAACAGCAGGTAGGCCGCTATACGGTGCAAAGAGCGACTGCGAAGACTTCATCGATTCAAGGAAACCTGGCCAGAGACAATATGGAGGCTGCAACTGCTGACCTTCTTAACCACCTCAATACCGGGCACTTTAACCCCCTTCCTGCCCAGGCCAGTTCTCAGCGCTGTCACACTTTAAATGACAATTGCGCGGTCATGTGACACTGCACCCATATAAAATTTCTATCATTTTTTCACATAAAAAGAGTTTATTTGGTGGTATTTAACCACCACTGGGTTTTTTATTTTTTGCTAAACACCAAAAAAAAAAAAAAAAAGTTTAAAGTTTGTTATAAAATTTTGCAAACAGGTAATTTTTCTCTTTTACTGCTGGGCTCTGATAGGTGTCACTAGTAGGTGGCACTGCTGGGCTCTGATAGGTGTCACTAGTAGGTGGCACTGCTGGGCTCTGATAGGTGTCACTAGTAGGTGGCACTGCTGGGCACTGATAGGTGGCACTGATTGGCAGCACTGGTGGGCACTGTTAGGACTGCACTGATGATCAGTGCCCCGATTATCAGTGTAGATGCCCCTGTCACACTAGCTGGTTATCGGCTCTCCTCACGCTGTCAGTGTGAGGAAAGGAATGCTGATAACCGGCTTGTGTTTACAATTGGATGATGATTGGACACAGCTGATCACATGGTAAAGAGCCGCTGATTGGCTCTCCTCCCCGATCTGTGATCAGCTGCATCCAGAGGACACAATGATCACAGAGCGCGCTGCAGAGGGTGCAATCACGGGAGGACATCCTATGACGCCCTCTCAAAACTGGCTGGCTGCAGCCGTCATTCGGCTGTAGTGCAATTGGCAAGTGGTTAAAATGCGATTTGCCTGGTTGTAAAGCAAATCCAAAAGGACTTGCATGGCAGTCTTGAACAAGTTTGCAAATCAGAAGGTCTGACTTCACCCACATGCTTGTTTCTGGGGAGGTGACCCAGAAAGTACTTACAACAACTTTAATTAACCCCTTCATGATGAAGGTAAAAGCAGATCCAAAGGCCTGAACACAGTTTTGCAACTTTGACATGTGCATATCATCGCAACTACTTCACTATCCCAATTACCATTTTTAATCCTTATGTTGCTAGCATTAGTAAATAGGAAAAGTATATCATATTTACTTGTTTTTAACATTTCTTCCTGGTTTCTTGCCTAGGCAAATGTCATACATCCCAGGAGCCTTCAGGAGCATAGAGGAGGAGGGGTTTTCTCAGCTAAACATCCTCTGCTGCATGCAAAATTGAGCTAAGGGCAGGTGGATTCCAGGAAAATAAATGCTACATGAATCATCTGCACTTACCCAAGATGGCCACAGACAGAAATGCTGGGGGGGGGGGGGGGTTTCAAAGCGATATCTCAACAAAAAAAAGCATGGAGACATGGACGGGATGGCTGAGTTTGCTTTGGATATCAAAAATCAATTAAAAAATGTGTGGGGGGAGAGAGAGAGAGAGAGAGAACACGGTAAAAAAGTAAGAAAGCGAGAGCGTACGCAAGAGCGAAAGAGTAAGAAAACGAAGGGATGTAAATGAGTGAAAGCGAGGGAGCAAAAGAGCACGAGAGAGGGCACGAGAGAGAGCTAGAAAGAGCATGACAGAGAGAGAAAGAGCACGAGAAAGCAAGAGAGAGCGAGGGAGCACAAGAGAGCTGGAAAAAAAGCACAAGAGAGCTGGAAAAAAAGCACAAGAGAGCTGGAAAAAAAGCACAAGAGAGCTGGAAAAAAAGCACAAGAGAGCTGGAAAAAAAGCACAAGAGAGCTGGAAAAAAAAGCACAAGAGAGCTGGAAAAAAAGCACAAGAGAGCTGGAAAAAAAGCACAAGAGAGCGGGAAAAAAAAGCACAAGAGAGCGGGAAAAAAGCACAAGAGAGCGGGAAAAAAAGCACAAGAGAGTGAAAGAGCACAAGAAAGCGAAAGAGAGAGTGCGAGAGAGCACAAGAGAGCGCAAAAGAGCATGAGAGAGCGAAAGAGAGAAAGAGAGAGAGAGAAAAGGAGAAAAAAGGAAAAGATGATATTTTCAATAATTATATCATAGTAACTTTATAACAAATAATTCGGTGGTTTACCACTTATTAGAATGCTTATTTTATATAAGTGTATATAACAAAATTCATTTTAGATTTTTTTTTAATGTGTTGTAGCCCTGATGAAGGGGGAGTGTGTGAACACCTGAAACGCGTTGGCTCTCTTATTGACTATTGAATAAAACAAGACTTGGAACTCTTTCAGCGATTGGCCTGGTGCTCTGACCGCTTTCTTTATATTAAGAAACGACGGCTGGACTGAGTGATAGGAGGTGACGTCACATGACTCCCTGCGGCCATACAGAGAAGTATTAGGTCATTTCCTCATCTTCCTTTGCAGGAGCTGCCCGATACACATCCCACATGGCGAAATAATGGCGCTCCCAGTGCAGCGCGGAGGTTCAGGGTGGCAGGATGACCCAGTGCACTATAGCAGCATCTGGCTAAAAAAAATTCAGACGCTGTGGCCAGGTCAGTGCCTCCCCCTCCCCCAACATATACATTAGGCTTTATTTTGGAAGTAGAGCGTTTCTTAAACCGTACTTGCATTTAAGCTTTGCGTGCCAGTATGCCGGGCGCCAGAATGAGCCCATCAAGTGTCAGCCTTTCAGGTAAACAGGGTGACAGGATAAAACTACATACACACACACACACAGAACAGACAGTGCGTTTTAGACGATGAGGCAGTTGCTATGGTGACCGATGCTAATTAACCACATTCAGCTCTGAGCAGAAAGAGCCGGAGGGCAGACAGAACACTGTACATCTCAGATCAAGCACGGCAGAACATTTCGTGCAATCTCCAAACATCTCTCATATCTGGAATACCTGGGTATTAGCTTAGCTTGCAGAATGCCTAAGGAAAGACAACAATGTATTTTATTAATTTTCATCCAGCAACATTCTTTAATAGCATCAGCGAGACGACGGCGCGCGCTGCCCGTGTCCAGGAAAGAAAATGAAATCATTTGTACACGACTTCCCTGGGAATAAGTTGGTTCCAAATAAGATTAGATAGCGTCTGATCCGAATGGAGTTTTGATCCCTTGCAATTCTTTGATATATATTTCCCGTCTTCCTATTTTCCTTAAGCCAGATAGCTGCGGCTATCGGTAAATCAAAAATACGGGAGAAAAAAAAAAAAAAAGACTATCGAACACTCCCTCAAGCAGCAGTTGCATAAAAGGGCGCCTCACTAAAATTGGTCGTGATAATTTGGGTGAAATAGTTTACAACCTAATGCAAATAAAACAAATAAATTAGGCAATGTTATGTCTAAAAGACAAATCCAACATTCACTAAGAGTGGACCTGAATCCAAAACTCCAACACTTAAAGTGGAGCCGAGTCCAAAAATCCAACACTAAAAAGGAGGACCCAAAGCCAAGATTAAAAGTGGACCTGAATCCAAAAATCCAACACTAAAAAGTGGACCTGAATCCAAAAATCCAACACTAAAAAGTGGACCTGAATCCAAAAATCCAACACTAAAAAGTGGACCTGAATCCAAAAATCCAACACTAAAAAGTGGACCTGAATCCAAAAATCCAACACTAAAAAGTGGACCTGAATCCAAAAATCCAACACTTAGGGATCCAAGCGTTCTGAATTGTGGGTGGAATCGCCGCAATTCTGCCTGCAATTTCAGGATCACAGCAAAACCTAGAAAGTGTTTGCAATGCCATTATTTCTTAAATGACCCCCAAAACGCGGGGCGACTTCCACGATTGTCGAGCGACAAAATCACAATACAATTGCTGCAAAAATCGCAAACGCTCCTGGCCCTGTGCCAAGATTTGGTACATGAGCTTCTTTTTGAGCGTATCAGGAACAGAGGGAGGCCCATTCAAATAAATGGTGCCCCTCCAAAAAAATAAATAAAAGCAAAAAAAAAAAAAAAAAAACAACACGAGCGGCTGTAGCTGTCACTGCAGATTGCTCAGGTGTGAATGGAGCCTAAAAGTTGATCTGAATCCTGAAATCCAACACCTAAAAGTTGACCTGGATCCAATAACCCAACACTAAAAGTTGACCTGAATCCAAAAAATCCAACACTAAAAGTGGACCTGAATCCAACACTAAAAGTGGACCTGAATCCAACACTAAAAGTGGACCTGAATCCAACACTAAAAGTGGACCTGAATCCAACACTAAAAGTGGACCTGAATCCAACACTAAAAGTGGACCTGAATCCAACACTAAAAGTGGACCTGAATCCAACACTAAAAGTGGACCTGAATCCAACACTAAAAGTGGACCTGAATCCAACACTAAAAGTGGACCTGAATCCAACACTAAAAGTGGACCTGAATCCAACACTAAAAGTGGACCTGAATTCAACACTAAAAGTGGACCTGAATCCAACACTAAAAGTTGACCTGAATCCAACACTAAAAGTGGACCCGGATCCAAAAAATCCAACACTAAAAGTGGACCTGAATCCAAAAAGTGAAGAATTGCTATAGGGAATATATAGAACTGTTCACTGGGCATAAGTATTACCCTGAACATGTACCTTTTGCATTTAATTCCTCCGAAAAACAAAAAAACAGCAGTGCACTTCCTGTGCCCAGGCAGTCCTGTAGCTGTATAAAGTATCTGCAGTGTGAGATCATCTATGACACTACTGCCTCCTGACTTCTACTCTAAGCAGATTTGGAGTGAGATTTGGAAGAGTAACTACTGTACTGTTTAAAGGAAAAAAAAGGAGAACAGAAAGTGGGACTTTAAATGAGGCACTGTACTGTTTACTGTTCTCCTTGCTGGAGCGGAAGCTGTACCTGAGGACCTGTAGTGCAAAGATCTCCCTGCTTCTACTTCTCTCATTCTTTGAATCTGTGCTTCCTCCATCTCTGCTGCTGCTTTGTGATCATTACTCTGCCAGTCATCAGAGGGCAGCACTGACATGAGAAAGTAAAGCCCTGCCCCATCTACTAAGACGTCCACCTCCAGATAGCATGGATAATAAAGCCAGTATACCTTCAGTTCACACTGAATCCATGCACGTTTCCCGAGTTCAAATCGCACTGCCCCATTGCCACAGCTAGGTTAACACCCCAAAACGTAGATTACAAAAACAGTGAGTTTGCCTGCACCGGAGTCCATGGTACAAAATGATCATGCAATCCAGTTGCAATGCTTTTCTAAAATTGGTGCATGTGCTATTTTGGTACGACACGGTGCAATTTGAACCCATTCAACATTATATGGGCTCAAAGCGCACCGCACTGAATAGCATATGAATTGCACAGGAATGCAGTGCAATTCATGTACAATTCATAGGCTATTTATATTGTGAACCATGGCTTATGTAGGAAAAAAAAAAAAAAAAAGGATCAGTAATAGGGAGCTAACAGATAATACTGGTGAAGAGTCCTTGGCCCTGTGCTTGCCATTTTGAGCGCAGTTTCTGCAATATGGATGCTTTCAATGCAAAGTGGTCTACAGAAATGCTGTTTAAAGCACCATAAATGCTTTACTGTTTTTTAAATTACATATATATTTTATTGTATATATTTTTCACCCTTTGGATTAACATTGAAAATGTTTTTGTCTTGTTTTTATGTACAGTGCTGTGGAAAAGTATTTGCGCCCTTCCTGATTTTTTTTTTGCATATTTCTCACACTTAAATGATTCAGATCAAACAAATTTTAATATTTCACAAAAATAACCTGAGTAAATCCAAGATGCAGTTTTTAAATGATTATTTCATTAAAAGGGAAAAAAGCTTTTTAAACCTGCCTGGCCCTATGGGGAAAAGTAATTGCCCCCTCCCATGCTGAATCATGAATGAACTGCGATTAACCACATTTTTTTGGAAAGCCGAGTTAAAATTTCCCTTGCCACACCCAGGCCTGATTACTGCCAGACCTGTTGAATCAAGAAAATCGCATTAATAGAAGCTGTCTGACAAGCGAAGCACGCTAACAGATCACAAAAAGCCACACGTCATGCCACAATCTAAAAAAAAACTCAAGAACAGATTAGAAACAATGTAATGTTCATGTATCGGTCTAGGGAGGGTATTTAAAGCCATGTCTAAGGCTTTGGAACTCCAGTGAACCACGGGGAGAACCATTATCCACAAATGCAGGTAACTTGGAACAGTGTTGAACCTTCCCAGGAGTGGCCGGCCTACAAAAATTACTTCAAGAGTAGGACGACGACTCATCCAGGAGGTCATAAAAGAACCCAGAACATCTAAAGAACTGCAGGCCTCACTTGCCTCAGCTAAGCTCAGTGTTCATGATTCAACAAGAAGAAAGAAACTGGGCAAAAACGGCATCCATGGGAGAGTTCCAAGGCCAAAGCTACTGCTGACCAAAAAGAACACAAAGGCTCATCTCACATTTACCAAAAAACATCTTGATAACCCCCAAGACTTTTAGGCAAATATTCTGTGGACTGATGAGACAAAAATTTCACTTTTTGGAAGGTATGCGTCCCGTTACATCTGGTCATCTACATCTGGCATAAAAGTAATACAGCATTTCATAACAAGAACATCATACCAACAGTCAGACTTGGTGGTGGTAGCGTGGTGGTCTGGGGCAGCTTTTGCAGGACGACTTACTATAATTGATGGAACCATGAATTCTGAGCTCTACCAGAAAATACTAAAGGAGAATGTCCGGCCATCAGTTCGTGACCTCAAGCTCAAGTGCACTTGGGCTATGCAGCAGGACAATGATCCGAAACACAACAGCAAGTCCACCTCCAAATGGTTCAAACAAAGCAATATTTAGGTTTTGGAGTGGCCTAGTCAAAGCCCGGACTTAAATCCAATTGAGATGCTGTATCATGACCTTACACAGGCCGTTCATGCTGGAAAACCCTCCAATGTGGCTGAATTAAAACAATTCTACAAAGAAGAGTGGGCCAAAATTGCTCCACAGCAATGTGAACGACTCATTGCCAGTTATCGCAAAAGCTTGATTGCAGTCACCAAAAGGTGGCACAACCAGTTATTAGGTTTAGGGGGAAATTACTTTTTCACAGCATTGTATTTTATCCAGCGTACTGTACACCTTTTCCTAAATAAAGTGCCCACTAAACACGTTGGTCTTTTAACCTGTTTTTATGATCATTACCAATCTTCCTTAAGAATCCACTTGGAGGCTTCTTTTTAGTTGATGGGCACCTCTACTGACCACAATTCTTATTCCATTTCTTGGGCCTCATCCATTTGACCATTGTTCACCAGTTCTGATCGCAACTCTGCAGTGCAAGAATTTCCGGAAAACCCCATCAAGAACCCACACTCTGTACGGAGACAGTCATATTCTCCACGTGTGCTAAAATAGGTTGAATGACCCGAGGATGTTTATCCAGCAGTCTTTGGATTGAGAGCATATTCTTACTACATTTTTCGCCATACTTTTAACATGCGTACAGCTGAATACTGTACTGCCATTACGGTTGCCTTCAAAGGGTCAGTAGTATCTGCAAGACTAGATGTCCAGAGAACCCAACCCCCCCCCCCCCCACCCACCATCAGAAGTCAAGAGTCTCCCACCCTTGCTTACATCACAGTGCATCCCCCCTGCTGCCGGAGTTGGAGCTGGGAAGCAGAAAGTTCAGGATCTGAAGGAGGACCAGAGGAGGGCTGGAGTCAACTGTCAAGAGTTTGCCGATTGCTGAGACCAGGGGAGGCAGAGAAGAGGGAGGTGCTGGATCTGTAGAAGTTCTGTCCTCCTCTCTGAAAGGGGGGGGTGGGTGGCCCCAGAAACAAGCCTCTCAGGGCTGCGCGGAGAAGATTTAGTGGAGAAGTTCTGTCCTCCTCTCTGCTGCCAACTGCTCAAAATGGGAGGTGTAGACGAGGGGGGGGGGGGGTGCTGCAGGAGAGGTGTGAGGGCCACATGAAATGGCCTGGTGAGCTGAATTTGGCCCGCAGGTCTTGTGTTTGACTATGTGATCTAGTTAGCAATGCAGACTGGCACACGCCACACCCTACTTGGTTGTGGCAGCATGGACTATGAAAGTTACTCACGTGGGTGTTCAGTAGCCTCAAAAGTCAGAAATGGCCAATGCACAAACCATCGTTCAGCAAAGTCTACAACAACCTTTTCTCAACAAGTGTAGTTCTACCCCATATCCGCTCCTTTGTTAGATCTAGGAAATCAAGCAAGTTTACAAAATATAACTGAAGAGTTTTCTTTATCCCTACCGATACCCTAAAAGCTCTAATGGAAGTGGTCAAATGGGCCTAAAGTTCAACATAATGCCAATATACTGTACACCCTCCTGCTGTGTGTCTGACCTGTCAACAAGTCCAGGCCATCTCGAGGTCACAGCATCCAAACTTAGCCCTGGAAGAGGGACATGAAGATCTTGGAAAGGGACAGGAGCCGTGTTCAGTCAGACCCATTGACCAGCTGACTCAGCTTGAAGTTCACCTTCTGACAGCTCCCAGCTGACCCACCACACGGCTGTGTTCAGATTTCAGGAGTCGTTGACAGGTAAACATGACACAACTTTTCACATTGGTTTAGGTAAAAAGACAGCCAGAGGAGCCAAATAGTCAGTGCCTGGTTAGACTTTAGGTCAATATTAAGGATTCTGTTGGGTCACACAGCTATCTTTAAGAAGTTTTAAAGCAAATATGTTAGTTTCCTTAAAAATTAAAGCCGAAGTCCAACCATTGATTTCCAAAGAAGTGGGCAGAAGTTAACATTTGTGCTGGATTTTTAACTTCTGCTGCAACTCCAGTGGACAAATATTCCATACCTTACAGTCAAGTAAAGGAGATAAAACCCCGTAAAGTTTATTTTTGCCATCTGTGTCCCATCGGGGAAGGTTTACCTTCACTTCCTGTCCAACAACCAAACAGGAAGTGACATGAAATCCCTGCAAATTAAGAGAATCGACCCAGGTCACCAAAATGTGTGTCCCCATTGGAAGAGTTCCCCTCTATTACGTTTCCTGGGACAACCCAAAATTTGGGATTTTCTTTTACTTTCACTTTTTAATAATATTGGTAAACAGGACAAATAGAGAGGGGTGAATCTCCCCAACGGGGACACAGACAGCAATACAAACTGGCAGGGGTTCTAATCTATCTCCACTCTATCCAAAAATAAAAAAATAAAAAAAAAACTGCCACGCTATGGATTCCCACCTGTGGATAAAAACCCATTATCCCTTGATTTCTATCTAAGAGCACTCTGGGTTACTGATGTGTGCTGGGCGGCCTCCTCCCATAACATTACTGTCATTCTGCAGCCTGTGCGTGGGCAACTGTCTTATCCCCTGATCTGAAAAACAATAAAAACTCTTGTAGGGAGGTGTAGTTCAGCCTCCCTGCAGAGGTTGCGCCATTACAACAGCTGCCATACAGAGAGGACAGGTGGAACTCTTGTTCCTCTGAGGCCTCCGTAGGCGTCATCAGGAGAGCAAGTCTGGATGACATGGGTGGACATCTTTAGTGTGGGCAATGCTAATCAAGAGCACTGTCCCACTGCAATTGGCATGCATTTGTGAAGCTGCTAGATCAGGGACAGGAACCCACTGGTTAAGAACAGTGTGGCTAGTATAGGGAGTGGTTTTAGTAAAGGAAGAACAGAGTAGGAACTGCACATCTGTGCCACCAGCTAGGAACTCTTCCCGCCTTTAGGTTCCTTGTTGCCAGACCACCTTCCAGCCACTGCCATTAGATGTTTTTGGACATCATAAGCCATTCACAGTATCTTCTTTTATACAGAGATTGTTTTTTCTCAGACATTCTATAAAGTACTGCTGTACCGGGTTTGGCTGTGTTACACAGACCCTGTTGCCACCTTGATGGAACGTTGGTGTTAATGCACTTTGCTGCATATTTGGACTTTGTGTGCATCCTCTCCACTCAAGCTAGCAAACACCTCCCCCCCCCACCCCTACATACTGCTATTGTAAAAATGATATAGTTGCTATTATAGTGGTACATTGTGGGATGTCAGGAAAGTATTAATCTCTGCGGAAATCAGAACGGAAAAAAATGCATAGAATTCAAAGCACTGCCCTGATGAGGTGCAGGATGCAGTCCCCCCCCCCCCCCCCCCCTTTGTCTGCATGCTTTGTCTCTATAGCTCTCACAGTGCAAGTCTGCTGCCAGGTAAATAATTAAAGCAAGCCCACACCTTCGGTAACTTGATCTGAAGCTGCCAAAGACAAACAGCTGCTTTCATGTCATCGCTGCTGGAGGGCCCCGGCAAGGTGCTCCACGCCCCTCTGGCAAAAGACAGTCAAACCGATTCCTCGGTTCAACGAAGTTTGGCAGCCAGCACACCTCGAGGAAGAAGCAGCATTTCTACTAGGCCGTCATACTGGATACACAACACCTCACCCTAGTCTACCAAATCCACAAAATGACAGCACTTCCAGTACTGTAATAAAACTATTGTGCATCCAGTGGTTGGCCATGTTGGGGGGGTGTAGTGTTCTATGTATGGAGTGTAATAGACTTGTATGATGATCATGTCCAGTGGTGGGTCATGTTGGGGGGTGTAGTGTTCTATGTATAGAGTGTAATAGGATTGTATGATGGTCATATCCAGTGGTCAGTCATGTTGGGGGGGTGTAGTGTTCTATGTATAGGGTGTAATAGGATTGTATGATGATCATGTCCAGTGGTGGGTCATGTTGGAAGTGTAGTGTTTTATGTATAGAGAGAGTAATAGAACTGTATTATGATCATGTCCAGTGGTGGGTCATGTTGGAGGGTGTAGTGTTCTATGTATGGAATGTAATAAAATTGTATTATGTTCATATCCAGTGGTGGGTCGTGTTGGGGGTTGTAGTGTTTTATGTATAGGGTGTAATAGAATTGTATGATGATCATGTCCAGTGGTGGGTCATGTTGGGGGTGTAGTGTTCTATGTATAGAGTGTAATAGAATTGTATGATGATCATGTCCACTGGTGGGTCATGTTGGGGGTGTAGTGTTCTATGTATGGAATGTAATAAAATTGTATTATGATCATGTCCAGTGGTCGGCCATGTTGGGGGTGTAGTGTTCTATGTATAGAGTGTAATAGAATTGTATGATGATCATGTCCACTGGTGGGTCATGTTGGGGGTGTAGTGTTCTATGTATGGAATGTAATAAAATTGTATTATGATCATGTCCAGTGGTCGGCCATGTTGGGGGTATAGTGTTCTATGTATAGAGTGTAATAGAATTGTATTATGATCATGTCCAGTGGTGGGTCATGTTGGAGGTGTAGTGTTCTATGTATAGAGAGTAAAAAATATTACACACAATACATCTCATATTGTAGCTGCATATTAAAAAAAAAAAAACATTTTGTGTTATTATTTTAATTAGCGCAATTTATTTTTTTGTAGATGTTTAATTACGGTCTATAAATATATGAAGTCAATGATCTGCTTTCTACTAGATTAAAATTTGTTGCCCCTATTCAGGTCTATATACTCCGTATTATGCAAAATGCAATGCTGTTTAACTGCCTATCCGTGTCCAGACAGAACTATCCATGTCATCACCATTATCAAGCATCCAATTCACAAGTAACCCGGCAATGTGCGATGTTGCAGTCCATCTGAAGAGAGTCTCAGGAGGTGACTGTACACCTGGACTAACCCGATACTGGGACGGGTCGTGATATACAGGAGATCTCGCAGAAGCCTCTGTATAAAAAAAATCAGAGCAAAGCAATGTGTTGAAGGTTACACTGCAGTAGAGGTGCCTGGACTTGTGGACGGTACATTAGGGAAAGAATTCACAGGGATACAAAGCACATGTCACAAGTGAGAAACGTAAACTGAAATCCTATTACGTTCCCTGCCGATTCCGCTTCGCGTCCCTCGCCTTTGCCACACGTCTGAAATGAAGCGGCCGGCGGGAACTTCACTCCGATAATTTACTGTGTTACACATCCAAAGGCAAGGTGATTTCCTTAAGGTCTTCAATTAGCTACATCTGTCTCGGGGGTAACACGGAAAAGCATTCTGGCCAGGCAGATGCAGAATAGTGAATTGGCTTTATTATAGTGTGGTGAAGACAGCGAGGACTTAGATTCATTAGACACCCTCCATCGTTGGGGAGATCCACAATACAAGTTTTCCATATAGCCGACCTACCCATGTGCAACAAATGCTTTACATCCATCAGTTCAGAATTTGAAGAGTCCACTCCAAGTCCCAATTTGCAAAGAACGTTACATTGAAAAAGTAAGTCGAGAGCACAAACAGGTTCGGCGGGAGGCTGACCCATCCGATGCCACTAATAACCGTTCAGCAAATTAGTAGCAGTTAGAAGACTCAGGAATGCAGACAGCTTCTGCCATGAGGAGTGAAGTGTGGCCTGGCCAGTACAACCCAAATGGGAAGCTTCCTGAAGGGGTAAATGAAGCCCATGCCCTTTCCCTACTCCACCTGAACCTTTCCCTATTGCTGCAACTGTCCCTGTCAGAAGAGGATCCTGTCCCTAACCTGTCCACTTGCATAAAGGGTGCCAAACCAAGGGATCAGAGTCTTAAATAGACTTTGCCTAACCTAACATGGTTGCCAGGTTCACATGGGCCGTGTGACTGAGGAAATCAGAGAAACAGAGTTTCTCTTAACTTACTCTCCCATCTGCATTAAACCTGCGGACGAGCTCCACCGGCAGTGGAGAACACAGACTGCACCTGCCTACAGGTGTATCCAAATCACACCCACTTAATGGGTTGCCCAGAACCTGCCCTTGACTATGTGGAGATCACCCATTACGAACACTTTAGAGACGTTGCCTTTAAACATGCAGGTGTTCCGTCAGATATGGCGACCCATCAGAATTGGTAACAGAAGTGACCTTCCGTCGCCGCCATCTTGCTACACCCCGCACTCCTCCACAGTAAGGATACACCGAGAAGGGGTCAAGCGGACATTGTTACACCCACCGGAGTTTCGCATTTCGCAGTTATTTTTAACAATAAACACAGCATATATGGTGAAATAAAGTATTTGGAAATCCATCGAGCTGTTTACATGTTGCAT
Source organism: Lithobates clamitans (assembly GCA_037952925.1). Lineage (NCBI taxonomy): Eukaryota > Metazoa > Chordata > Amphibia > Anura > Ranidae > Lithobates > Lithobates clamitans. The sequence continues at coordinate 92,810 of JBBGZY010002069.1, read as the reverse complement.
TATAAAAGCAGATGTGTTCTGTCAGATTACCAAGCCTGTGAGATCAGCAGGTTTGCTGCTGCTTTTAAAATTCAACATCTAAAAACAGTCCGTCGGATTTCTAAATACTGTATTTGACCTTGTAAGCTGCGTTTACCGTTAAAAATAACTGTGAATTGCAAAACTCCAGTGGGTGTAAAAAGATGTCCGCTTGCCCCCTTCTTGGTGTATCCTTACTGTGAACGAGTGCGGGGTGTAGCAAGATGGTGGCGACAGAACGTCACTGCCGTTACCAATTCTGACGGGTCGCCATATCTGACGGAACACAGGAACTACCCACTCAAAAGGCCAAAATGCCTTTTTTGGGTCATTGAGCATGTGCAGTAACTTCGTTACGGTTGATGGTGTGATCCCAGGACATGGCCAGGGACACAGCATCACGTGGGACATAGGGCTAAGATGAAGGGCAGTTCCAGCAAATCCAGGACAGATGCCATCTATCCATCATCCGGAATATAAAATTAATAGACGTTCAGCAGGGATAGTGGGGACCCCTCATAGTGGGCATGTTTAAGGTTCGAGTGCTATTGCCCCTTGAATGCGTTGCTCGTCTTTGATGGTCTAATCGTAAAACCATTAAAACCTTTCCTCTATTGAAGTCATATTCTGGTACTCACTACCTGCCTCACCAAACTAGTGAAGCTTATTTGAAAACTTTCTGCGATCGTTTGAATAAGCCTAGAAAATCCAGCACCTCTAAGATTTCTTCCAGATTTGCATAGCGGTCTGTGTCCCCTACAGCTTCACCCTTTTCCGATAGACCCTCATCACCGAGACTAAAAAGAAAAAAATTCTAAATTTTAAGTTGTGACAAGAAAAAAAAAAAGTTAAGGGGAACTTTTAATCGGGGGGACACTTTTGTTCAAGTGACAACTGAGAGGTAATTTCCCTCATTTTCGGGAGAATTCCTCTGGGGTTTGCAGGACAGGAAGGGAGGGGAATATCCCCAATGGGACACAGATGGCAAAAAAAGGACAAAAAAGTTTTAACCATTTCCTTCTCCATCCAAAACGAAAAAGAAATTAGGTTAGATATTTTTTAATAAGTAAAAGGTATTTACACAGTGCCGACAATTTACGCATCACTTTTTATATATTGTACATGCACATCAGTCCCTGACCTTAAGGAGCCTACAATCTAAGGTCCCCATCATACATGCATGAACATATTAGAGACAATTTAGACAGGAGCCATTTAACCTGCCACCATGTCTTTGAAGGGAGGAAACTGAAATACCCTGAGGAAACCCAAACAAGCACAGGAAGAACACGCAAACTCCATGCAGGTATAGTCACGGTTGGGATTTAAACCAATGACCTTAGTACTGGAAGGCAGAATGGCCAATCACTGAGCCAATGTGCCGTTCTAGAAATATTACCTGTTTACCAACACGGATAATGAGTGCTGTGCTAAGGGCATGACTTAAACATCTGAGAGCACCTAGCCCAAAAGAGAGAATAGACAAGAAAGATACAGATATGGTGAAGGAAGGATGGGCAGTTGGTAAATGAGCTTGAATAGTTGCCAAAATTTCAACTGATAGACCTCACCCTAAAAAGTAAAAAAATTAAAAAAAACACACCTTTTAACTCTCATAACTCTACAATGTAATGAAAGGCGGTAAAACACCTGCCACCCGAAGATTCTAGGCAACACAATTTAGCTGTTAAAACATCAAAGTAAAGAATGCTGCCAAACAAGAACTTTCTGCCGGGGGCGTTACACCCACCTCAGGGTTACTGTAAACCTGAGTGACATTTTGTCTTCCATTTTTAAACCTATCTGGACCAGCCCAAGTTATCGGGGAGCTGGACTACAGCCAAAAAAGAAAAAAAGAAAAAAGAAAAGAACCCCTAAAAAGTCACCTTTTGTGGTCTCTACACCACAGATAAATGACCTCTCATTACGAGGGCCTCAAGAGTGCAATGGAGTACAACCGGTTCCCTCAATGTACAAACAAGGTCTAAATACTGTAAATATGAACTGCACTAAAGTCCGGTACCGTTTGGTTTTAAAAAATTTGCCGTTTACATGGCTCTACTTATAAAGTACAGTTCAATTTTTACAATAGACACTTTCCATATACTGTATACCACGTGTTGTGGTAGTGTGAATAAAAATAGGACAAAAGGCAAAATTGCCTTATCTATGCGTTGGGCAAGGGTGCCCAACACACATATGGTATGAACGGGCCATTAAAGTACACCTGAGACTTATGTTCACTGCAATGCTGAAGTACTGGCTTCCATGCTTCAAGTCACTGGCTGCTACCTTTGGGAGATTGGACACTGGCAAACAAGCTGTAAAGACAGCCCAGTACAACTCTCCACACTCCCAGCATGCCTCAGTTTTGTAGCAACCACTATGACTGGATCATAAGAAAAGAGAAGGGACTGGTGTTCCATAATGTACTCCAAGAAAGGGATTATGCAGCAAGTCAAAAATCTAACATACGTTAAAAAGTGACATGAGAGAAGTTGGGAAATCCAGAAGCAGTCCAACTGAGGGGTGGGCAACACAGCTACAAAAAGTTAACCGCCCACAAAACCAAACAGGTTAACAGAGGGTTCCGCAATAAAGGTTTAGGTGCCCCCACTCAGGCCAACAAGGTCCGATGAATTAGACACTGCTGACTAGTGAGGGTGCAGGTTGGAGAAAGGTTCATCCAGACCCAAAGTACGCTGTAGAAGTAGGATGAGATAGCCTGGCCATTGCACACCTTGCCTGAGTGGTTAGCAGGTAAAGCAGCCCCAGCTTGATTCACCCAAGCCATGCCTTCAACATGTTTTACCCTACCCCCAGGGCTTAATCATGATTAAGCCCCAGGGGGCGGGATGAAACATGTTGGGGGCATGGCTTAGATGAATCGAGCTGGGGCTGTTTTTACCTGCCAACCACTCTGGCCAGGCGAGGTGTGCGGTGGCCACTCTCTTTTCCTACTTCTACAGCTTAACAGAGGGGACTCAGAAGAGCCTACAGAGTCACCTGAAAAACCATACAGCTGAAGATAGCATCTTGGGGGGGGGCTAAACATCTAGCTGATTGAACGTAACAATTGAACTAACATAAAATCAGTTGGGAACCTTGCCAATCTGAGAAACATATGCTTGATGCAGAAAAACCCAAGGAGGACCGTTTCTAAGATTTGTAAGGTCACCACCTGGTCTTCAATTCACATGTTCATTAAGTTTTTCCAGGTGGATATTCAGGCCTCCTACAGTTGTACAGCTCCTCAGGCAACTCTGTTGAGCCACCTCTGTTAAAGTGACAAGTAATCGATTTTTTTTTTACATCACACTAAAAAATTAAATATACTATGGCTCTGTGTGTTTTTTTTATATTTAAAAAGTCTCTTACCATTGTTTTTGGTCTTTTTTTGTCCTTTGCATGCTCCCTATCCTCCACTGATGCACCTAAAATGCTACTAGTGTGGGAGCCAGCAATGGCAGTATTTCTGGTCACATGCATAGTACAATTCCCATAGGACTGAAATTGTCTACACGTAGATGTGTAGTCCATCTCAGAAGCCAGCAGGAGAGGGTGGCTACATTCACATACACAAGAAGGCATGGAGAAAAAACGTAGCCAGCCTAGAACAGGAAGTCTGAGAATAGCAGAAAAAAAGTCTCTATGATCCAACTCCTTCTGCTTGGAGTGTGAGGGGTTATACTGGGCGGCCCTTATAGCTTTGTGTCCAATTGGCAGGGACTGGGTCTGAACCTGGGACCTCTGCTGTATCTGGTGGAAACTCTACTTTCTGAGCCGTCTGAAATGCTAGACAACAACACCTTCCCCGATTGCTTAGACAACCTTGTCTTATGCCTTGTTTCTCTTGAACACTTTGCTCCTCCCATGAGCTTCCTAATCAAGCTATGCTTGTGCACTTCCTGTTTTGCCAGATTGTACTCCTTCCAGCCAATATCTTGCTTTTGTCAGTCCTGCTGCTGTACGTATCTTCGTTACCAATCGTTACCGACCTATGGCTTGTTCCTTAACTACTCTTCTGCTTGACCCCAACCTGCAAACACTTTTTACAGACCTTTGGCTTGCTTGCTGACTACACTTCTGCATGATCCCTACCTGTTATATCTGCTATTGGACCCCAGCTTGCTAACCTTCTGCTGGGGCAATTTTAAGGACTGCAACCTGGTACTAACACGAAGCAAAATCCATCTCCACCATCAGGAGCTCTGGTGAATGACAGTTAGTACTTAACACATCAGATGAGCCTGCATCATCCGCAGGGTGACCTGCTTGTATACCTATTCTGCTGGTCAGTGGACGTCCCTCTACTGCTATAGCTACTGGTCTCTGATACCAATCTTCTGAAGGCAGCAGCATAACCTATTGCACCTGAATAGTTCAGCCCGTGTCCCTTAATGTAGGACTAACAATTTTTGACACTTTAAGGACCATCTCCAGGATTAAAATTTATTGGAAAAAAAAAAAAAAAGGCACACACGCTAAATGCCCATTTGACTTGTAGTGCCGAGTCTTCCTCCTTTTCTGTGTACATCTGTCGGGTCCTTCTAACAGGTGTCCACGTCACCAACTGCCTGACATGGACATTTCCTATTGGCGCCAACAAAACACAAACAGCAGTAGGACCCTCAATGCCAAAAGACGTACATGGGAACAGTGAGGGGACCAGTCCTCTAAGGCAGGGGTCTCCAATCTTTCTAAACAAGGGGACAGTTTACTTGCCCTATCATTGGTGTCAGTGGGAGAAATAGAGCCCCATCATTGGGTTCATTGGTGCCAGTGAGTACAAGGGTGCCCGTCTTTGGTATCAGAGAGAGGAATATTGCTCCATTGTTGGCGTCAGTGGCAAGAATTATGCCCCCCTTGTTGGTGGACAAATAGTGCCTCAAGGGCTGGCTAAAGGCAAGCAGTTTCGAGACCGCTGCCCTAAGGGATATTGGAGCAGAGAATAGTGTCCGGTCCCCAGAGCAGGAAATCACCATTCGTCATAGAAGAAACCCAGGACTTGGTGGGATAAGCTACGAAGATGTTTTTTTTGCAGAAACAGCCAGTTTAAGGTAAATAATGCAAAATACGCCCAAAAAACAAAACAAAAAAAAAACCTTTAGTTTTGCCCAAAGTTAGATTTTTAATGCTAGGATATAATCTGGAGGGGTAGAAGGAGCTTCGGGCCTTCATCTGGGTCATGCCTACTCTTAAGGATTCAAGTAAAATTTGCATATCAGCAGCCTAGCCCTTATTAGACGGAAATGCTAATAAGTTCTATTTAAAGGTCTAAATGTCCATGCCATTATAAACTAAATATACAAGGGCCAATTTATCAGGGTTATCATCAGGACAAGAAGCAAAAACACACCAACTCAAGACCCCACGAAAATGCTCTTTCCGCTGTAACTTCAAAGCCCCCATTCTCCTTAATGGAGCCTTCTGATTTCTGGAGTGGACAGGCTGTGCCCAGCTCCGGTTACCTCTAATCCTTTTCACCTTTATATTTAGTATTATTAAGTTCTCAGCATTTCACTTCTGTCTTTTTTTCTCTTTCCCAGCTATGATAAACATGTCTATGATTTTTTTTATTTTTTTTTGGGGGGGGGGGGTTGGGGAGAAATATCACCTTACAATTGCTGGGCTCTATACAATTACCGCCGGTCTGGATCAGATGTCTGTGATACAATTTGTCGATGTTGCTGAGAGACACACGGAGGACAATAGAAAATGTGTGTACAGTGATTACAATAACACATGACAGAGCACGCAATGCAATACCTCGCATCTGCTATTTGCTTACTGAAAATGACATTTCTAAACGCTCAATATCCTGGAATATTTCAGGGTAATAAACGGCTTTCATGCGGCGCACAAACTATTTGGAGAATTCTGCCTTGTCGAAATGCGATCGAGAAGCCAAGTATGCCACACATTGGCTGCCGGGATCTGATCTCCCGTTAATCAATATCTTTTCTTTATTTTTTCAGGGTTTTGAAAGCTTTACTATCCGCATCTTCACTGGTTACATACAGGGGCGGCTGGTGCTCAAAATATTTTGGGGGGGTGCAAACAAACTGAAAAATACTGAAACCTCCACAAAATGCAGCCACTTGTGCCCACTGACCCTCTCCCCCACCCCCCCACTCGCGGCTCTGGCAGCACCCAACCCCCACCCCCCGCGCATCTCTGGCAGCACACACACCCCCACCCACATCTCTGGCAGCACCCCCCCACATGTCTCTGGCAGCACACCCCCACCCCTCTACGAGCACGGCTCTGGCAGAGGGGACCTACCGCAGCAGCTCCCCCAGCGCGTCTTCTCCGCTCCTCTTCCCAAGCGCCAGGCATCCAATACTGTGGCCTGGCGCTTTGGGCAGTCAGGAAACAGATCTGCCACCCTGCCTCCCGATTGGCGGGGGAGGAAGGTTAGTGTGAAAATAGCAAAAATGTATTCGCCATCCTCACACAATTGGGTGGGATCAGGGCGGACTCTCTGCGCCCCGAGCCCACCCTACTTTTAAGCCTATTAGAGCCTCTGGCTCTAATCAGGTGCTTCAAAAAGTACCACCCCCACCATAGGAATCCATGTGTCCGGCGTCCTGAAAGGGGCCATGCGCATAGATGGGGAGGGGGGCGGCGCTTATGCGCCCACAGTACACAGGCCGCCACTGGTTACATACCACATCCAGACTGGTATGAAAGTGAATGGTCTACCGGCCTGAGGTTTTAAACATGCCGGGTCTGTATAGACGCACTCGGTAAGGCCGCTGCACAACTACAGGGTACTAGTAGGGAAAAAAGGTACCTTACAGTGGTTGTAAACCTCTATAATGAGACCTGAACAAGGCATATCCCTTCTATAGTGTGTACTTGTGTCAACCCAAAGCACCTAGTGTGATTTTTTTGTCTGTCTGACAGTCTATGCCGACACGAACTCCAGCACACAGCAAGTAACGGACAGCCTCATCCGTGAATGTTTCCCTATGAGACTGTGCATGAGGGGTGTCCATTCCCTGCACTCAGGTCTCAGATTATACTCAGCTCTGAGCTGTGTAGTGTGTGACATCAGATTCCCGCCCCCTGACTTCTGCAGGTGCGAAATGTTGTGAAAATGTTGTACTTTGAATCATCTTATGTAGGAGGCTTTGTTTCATCTCGGTGCATCACCTGAGGCCAGTCACTTTATTTGGCATGTGTAAGGGTTTACAACCGCTATACCACCTTCAGGAAATCCGCCGTCATTCTGCTATAGGCCGGGCACGGGGTAGGGGGATTTCCCGCTCTGAGTGAACGCCATATGACGTCCTTTAGAATAGGATGCTCTGGGCGAACCCTTGGGGGTGCGCAGTGCGGCAATTCGCTATATGATCTTGGTAAAGAGCCTATGACGTAGGCTCTTTACCATGGTGATCAGCTGTGTCCAATCACAGCTGATCACAGTGAAAATAGGAAATGGCTGTTATCGGCATTCCACTCCTCACACTGACAGCGCGCGAGGAGTGACTTTCCTCAGTGGGGAGGATGTGCTCAATTAGTGATGCCCGCCCGTGCCCACCAGTGAGGACAGACAGTGATGCCCACCAGTACTGCATATTAGTGCCAGTCAGTGCAGCCTCATCAGCACACATCAGTGAAGGAGTCAAGGAGAAAAAAGGGGAAGTGTTTGAGACATGAAGGAGGATTTTGGTTGGTCAGGAAGGGTAAGGGGCGTTTTTCCTTATTTTATTAAGCTTGTGCATCTCATAGCAAATGGATTTGTTTCAATTTTCAAACAAGAGTCTTTCCATGCATTTTAAATCTGGTACGTAACAGTGGTGTGCGCAGCCTATTGCGTTAGGGGAGGTGTGCACCCCAAAGCTCAAATTCGCTCACTTTTGAGACAGAGAAAGGGACTGAGAACAAGAGATTCCCCACTCCCTTTCTCCGCAGCCTCAGCTGCATGGGGCAGTAAATGAATGGGAAGTGCTCTGTGCTGAGTGGCTTCCTGTTCATTCACAAACGGAAGCATAGTAAACACAGTTTACTGTGCTTCGATTATGAATGAAAGGAGCGAGTGATCGGTAACAATCACTCAGTGTTTATTTAGAAAAGGAAGGGGCCGGTAAATCCCTGCTGTCCATCCTGAGAGGAAGGAGGAAGGAGGGGGAAGAAAGAAGAAAGAAGAAGAAAGAAGAGGAGGAGGAAGGAGAAGGAAGGAGAAGGACGGAGAAGGAAGCAGAAGGAAGGAGAAGGAAGGAGGAGGAAGGAGAAGGAAGGAGGAGGGAAGAGGAGGAGAGAGGAGGGGGGAGAGAGGAGGGGGGAGAGAGGAGGGGGGAGGGGGGAGAGAGGAGGAGGGAGGGGGGAGAGAGGAGGAGGGAGGGGGGAGAGAGGAGGAGGGAGGGGGGAGAGGGGAGGGGGGAGGGGGAGAGAGGAGGAGGAGGAGGAGGAGGAGGAGGAGGAGGAGGAGGAGGAGGAGGAGGAGGAGGGAGGGGGGAGGGGAGGAGGAGGGAGGGGGGGAGGGAGGAGGAGGAGGGAGGGGGAGGTAGAAGGTAGGAGGAAGGTAGGAGGGAGGAAGCCAACAGTGCTGCAGCGGGGCCGTGCAGCAAGGGCAATCTGCACAGCATAAGGAGATTAGGGTGTGCCCAGGCACAACTGACGCTCCCAGTGCACACACCTATGCGTGACAATTGGAAAAAAATAAAACAAAACAAAAAACAAAAAAAACTATGCAGTTCTAGTGTTAGTCTGACTATAGTTTACTGATCGAATCCCACCCTGGTTTCTGATGCCTCTTTCCCAGAAGTCCTAATTTTCAACGAATTGCATAAGACAGACAGATTCCGGTAACTACATTGCCAGTCCTTTAAAAATATTTTTCAAAATAGATATATTACCGTTTTAAATGGCTTTTTTTTATTTCAACAAATAAAAAAAATAATCACCAAAAAAATAATCACCAAATTTTAGTGATTGGGTTTACACTTCAACTACCTACGTGACTATTCAATGAACACAGTATTTGTAGGGCACAGGTTTGGGAAACACGGACGGAATGGCCCTTGTGGGTCACCAAAGGAAGCTGCTAGGGCACTAGGTGTAGTCCTGGACTCTGAACTCTTTCAGCCCCACATCCAATTACTTTCCGAGGCTTGCCCCCTTAACATCTCTAAAACATGCCCCCTTCCTAATCAATGACACAACAAAGCTCCCGATTCACTCCCTGGTCATCTGTCGTCTCGAATACTGCAACTCCCTCCTCATTGGCTCACCTTTAAATAGTCCACCCCCCCCCCCTTCAGGCCATCATGATTACTGCTGCCAGACTCATCCGCCTTACCAACCGCTCAGTGTCTTATACACCTCTCTGCCAATCCCTCCACTGGCTTCCGCTCACCCAACTAATTAAATTCAAAATACGATCAATAACTTACAAAGCCGTCCACAACTCACCCCTGAGCTACATCACATACCTGGTCTCAAAATACCAACCAAATCATCGTTCTCTTCATCCCTCCCAAGACCTCCTGCTCTCGCCCCCTCGTCACCTCCTCCCACACTCGCCCTCCAGGACTTCTCCCAAGCCTTTCCCATCCTTTGGAATACCCTACCCCAATCTGTCCGACTATCTCCAACTCTATCCACTTTCAGGCGATCCCTGAAAACTTTTCTCTTCGGGAGAAGCCTATCCTGCCCACACCTAATTTTTTTTTTTGGGGGGGGGGGTTTTCTTCATCAGCTCATCCCCCACAGCTATTACCCTTTGTATCAATTGACACCCCCCCCCCCTAGATTGTAAGCTCCAACGAGCAGGGTCCTCTGATTCCTCCTGTATTGAAATGTATTGTTACTGTACTGTCTGCCCTCATGTTGTAAAGCTCTGCGCAAGCTGTTGGCGCTACATAAATCCTGTATAATAATAATCACATATTTCAATCATCTATATCATTTTCATGCTACAGAAACCCCAATGCTGCAATGTATAAACAATAGGTTTTTTTTCGGTGAGTCACTCAGGGTGTCCAATCCATCTGTCAGTCTACAGGAACTCAATGAACAGACTCCATGCACCTGTTATACCTCATGCCTTGAGCAACCCAGAGGAGGATGAAGAATGCCCCGATTACAAGTATGATGTTTGCTTTTGCAGCATGTAAGGGCCATTTGTTTGGCAGCCCAACAAAGGCTTTCTTATTGATTAATCCGTGTAGAAGTGGCGTTATAAGCCAAATATTATTTTTCCAGAAAAACAAAACTCCTCCACCCGATGAGCTGGACTTCTGCAGAAAGCAAGGTTGATTTGTAGATTCCCCAAAGTCCTTCACAGTCTATAGTCCAGATTTAATTTTACGAAAACACATAAATAGGGTTTGCATTTTTTCCGTTTATTCAATAAAAAAAAATAAAAAACCTACTACGCCTTATGGAATAAAAGTTTAAGTAAACCTAAATTTACGAAAACAGAGCAGGCAGCTTTTATTGCAGAAGAGACATGGTGGGGTTAATGAGGATTAGTAAAATTGGAGAGTGCAAAATCTGGCGCAGTCATAGGTGTGCACAGCCTACTGCATTAGGGTGTGAACCTCAAAGCTCAAACATATAGGTGTGTGTGCGCATGCGCATGTGTATCTATACTGATGGTGTCAGTAGAGCAGTGGACAGCGAGAGTACTTTTTATTATTTTATGATTTTTTTACAATTTAAAAAAAATTTTTTTTACAAACTTTTTTTTAGGATCCCCATAATGCCGTGTACACACGAGCGGACTTTTCGGCATCAAAGGTCCGACGGTCTTTCCGTACGAAGGGACTAGAATAAGGAAGTTCATAGCCAGTAGCCAATAGCTGTCCTAGCGTGCTTTTTTGTCCGTCGGACTAGCATACAGACGAACGGATTTTTCGACCGGACTCGAGTCCCTCGGAAAGATTTGAAACATGTTCCAAATCTAAAGTCCATCTGATTTTCGACAGAAAAGGTCCGCTGAAGCCCACACACGGTCGGATTGTCCGACTGATTCGTTCCGTCGGACCAGTCCGGTCGTGTGTACATGGCATTAGGGGGCTTTGGTGAAATATCAGGGGTTTAAACAGGGGGAATCTGCACCACATATGGTGATTAGGGTGTGTCCTGGTACACCCTGTGCGCACATCTATGGGTGCAGCTGACTGTACATGGTAGCCAATCAGCTTCTAAAAATTGATACTAAAAGGATCATTTTTAAATTTTTTTTAAACAAACATGTCATACTTGCCTCCACTGTGCAGCTCATTTTGCACAGAGTGGCCCCGAACATCCATTTCTGAGGTCCTTTGCAGCTCCTCCCCACATTAGATAACCCCCCCCTTGGAGAAGCGCACTCCCGAGGGGGGTTACCTTGCAGGCCCATTACAGAGTCCAGCATTCGGCGTCCATAGAGGCCGAATGCAGGACTCGGCCCCGCCCCCCCGGCACCCGCGTCATTGGATTTGAGTGACAGCAGTGGGAGCCAATGGCTTCGCTGCTATCCATCTATCCAATCAAGAGCTGGGAACCAGAGAGAGGACAGCGGGAACACGCCGACGGAAATTAGGGGCTCAGGTAAGTCTTAGATTGTAAGCTCTAAGGAGCAGGGCCCTCTGATTTCTACTGTATCAAAGTGTATTGTATTTGTACTGTCTACCCTCAAGTTGTAAAGCGCTACGTAAACTGTTGGCGCTATATAAATCCTGTATAATAATAATAATAATAATAAAGTAAAACAGGGGGGGGGGGGGCGGGGTGGTGGTTGGGGGGTCGGTGACTGCAAGGTGTTTTTTCACCTTAACGCATAGGATGCATTAAGGTGAAAAAACACAAGGGTTTACAACCCCTTAACTTCAGCTTGCTCAATTAAAGCGTTTAACCCCCCGACCCCCCAAAAAAAAAATGGATCCTGCTCCTTTAAAGCAGGTTATGCAGCACAGCGCTTGTGCTGTGTCATTTGGCCCCCTGTAACACCTAAAAAAAACCTGGCTGACAGTTTCTACCCTTCCCTACGTAAACTGACCACGGTATTTGTGCCCTATATAGATATAGAACTCAGGAGGAACCCATCCCCCCTAATCTCTCCCCCCTCCCCATCTACTCATTATGCATGAAAAAACAGCATTACAATGCACTGGGACCTCCCCAACAGGTGTCCAGGAGGACTCTGAACAAGCCCGAGCTTGTGCAAATTTCAGTAACTTGTGCAAATTTCACAAACTAGTTCAGCTCTGGCCAATGAACAGACTTCATGCTGTCCTGTTCAGCAGACCAGTTCAGCTCCGATCAAAAAAAAAAAAAAAGCACTTCTGATTGGATGCTATGAATTGCTGCTTACACCTGGACGCATTGCAAACTTTTTGAAACGTCATGAAATTATACCGTTTGCACACACAAATCCAAATAGTTAAAAAAACAAAACAAAACCAAAACAAAAAAACTGAAAAAAAAAAAAAATGGCAAGCTTTGAGTAAGCGGCAAATTTCAAAAGCGATACCAAAAACAGGCCTTGTTGCGGTAGGCAGCCCTACTCCAATTTAATTGCAAATCAAAATGTGGAAGAGAAGAGATCAGTTAATCTCCAGGCCCCAGCAATCCAGCAGGGCCTACAAACTTTCTGCCAACAGCAGCTGAGTAGCATCAGCCCGAGTCTATATAATTTTTTTTTTTTTTTTTCCAGACATTATGTTCCATTTGGCTGCTGAGGTCACATGACAGCTGCAAACTAAAAGCCTAGAGGATTGCTGCTGCCTCCAGTCCACACTGACAGCCTGGAAGAGCCTTGCACACCAAAGAGGAGGAGGGGGGGATCCGTCTTTCCATTACATCATCCAGCCAGCACTGGGGGGGGGGGGGGTTGGAGCACAGCTGGTGGCAGCCGCAGTACCATCTGCTTTCCCCTCTACACTGTGTGCTCATTTTCTCTGCAGGCTCCTACAGTTACTTACTTAGGAACTAAAAACTACACGCACGCCGAAAATCGAGTCATCTGCAAGAGAGGCAGAATGAGCGGCGTACAGGAGGGGGCCGTTTACTGACAGTGTGCTGTTCCGGATGGGGCTCCCGAGCTCCGAGAGGAATAAAAATTGACCAGGCCGATAATTCTGACAACCCAAATTAATAAATTTGTCATTGGCCTCAATTATGCAGTTTAGTAGCTCCGGAATCACACCTGTTATCACAGGAAGTGAAGGATTGGTTTATTATTCTTTTGCATTAAATGGGCTCCTTTGCCTAATCTGGAGCGGACTGATGAGCTGGTCATAATCTTGGTCTCTTCCGACGGTACCGACCATCTCCCCAACTGCAGCGAAAGCTTCAATGGCCAAAGCGGACTCTTCAAAATAGTTTTTTCAGGTTTCAATAATTTCGTTTTTGACATCTTGTTTCCCAAAAAAGGTTTATTGCAGCGGTGTCCAACCTCTGCGGCCCACGGGTCACATGTAGCCCAAGATGGCTATGAAGGTGGCCCCGACACAAAATCGTAAAACATTCCAAAAAACAAATTAACATTTTTAGGTATTTTTTCTTCACAAATGCATTTAAACTGCGCTAACACATGCGGGCGAAAGAAGAAAAAAAAAATTTGATAACGTCCCTTTACTGGACTCTTAGGCAGGCCATATATCACGTATGAAAATTCTGAACGAAAATTCTTAGATAAGATTTTCGAAAGAAAATTCTTTCGAAATTCGACCCATGTTTGATACATGGGTCCAATTTCGAAAGAATTTTCTTTCGAAAAACTTATCTAAGAATTTGCGTTCAGAATTTCGCACCATTAGCAGCAGCAGCCGATTTTCGTACGGCCATCTAATTTGAGTAATCAGACATGTTGGATATTTTTTGAAAAACTAACGATGTTCTAATCAATGATGGGGAGAATCTTGTGAGAAATGTAAATCGGAAAAGAAATGTGCAAGTAAAGAAAATTCCCGGAAAGAAAAGAAGATTCCCAGCCACGAAAATGCTTTTTTGTAGCAACATGAGGTAAAATTGAAGGCTTGGTTGGCTGAATTTCGAAATCAATGGTGGCGTCATCGGATCAAAAAAAAACAAAAAAAAAAAAAAACGCACAAAATTGTCCGAATTTCAAAAGAAAATAGTTTCGAAATTCGACCACATATGACCAGCCTTAGAAGTTTTATCATAGCATTTTTTGCTGTTTGCGTATATTATGTGACAATTTCTTCTTCTTCTAATGTGGCCCAGGAAGGTCAAAAGGTTGGACACCACTGGTTTATTGGGTTTTTTCGGATTTTACAGATACTACCAAAAACATTAAAGGTTAAGAACAAAAAGAAGGTATAAGCAGAGGAGTCATCATTAAAGTAGACATGAGGATTGATTACAATAATAACTGTAGGTGGAGGCAAAGTACCGCAACCTTTAAGTCATCAGGAGCTTTGTGACTAGCACTGAGGGTGGATGTACAGGTTATGCCAATTGGGTGTGCTCTGTGTCAACAGGTACAAACACCTCTGTGGCAGAGGGGAGAGGGGATACCAATCAGTTCAGAGAAGGAACTCTAGGGTAGGAGAAAGGATAAATCTGGACATAGGCAACAGAAGAATAGAAAGAAGAACCAGGGATGAAGAGGAGAACTAGAAATCGGTTCTTGCCTGGGGTGGGCAGGGGAAGGGGGAAAAAAAAAAAAGAAGAAGAGTAGGGGGTAGTCCTGTATGGGCCACCATCTGGCTGTAGAAAACATGAAGTGTAGAGGTCTTCATACTGAAAGTAGAGTTTGATCCATGTTCAGGCAGGCGTTATCCAGAGAGTCCTCAAGAATGGAATCGTGCTTCTCGTGGACCATAGTCCCCATGGACTGCTTTTGGACCTTGGTGAAGTTGAGAAATGTCTCCAAGCTTGGGTCAATGTTTGCCAGGCACACGACTCCCACCAGCTTTCTCCTGTTGCTTGTGAAGGTTATTTTTTTATGTTTTGTAAATGTACTAAAAAGCATTGTGCAAAGCGAGGGTCTCTAAATTTTCTAAACAAAGTGCCAGTGTACTGGCCTTTAAACTTTAGGTGGGCTGGACTGTGACCAGTGGGAGTAGACAATGCTCCAGCATCAATAGAAGTAAGCAACGCCTCAGGCTTGGTGGTTGGGAGCAAATAAAATTATATAACGTGTGGTCAGGAGGATGAGGACTAGTGCCCCATCATTGGTATTAGTGGGAGAAATAGATCCCCACCATTGGTTTCTGTGAGGGGAATTATGTCCCCTCGTTGGAGTCAATGGTAGGAATAATACCCCACTGTTGGTGTCAGCGGAAGGAATGGTGCCTCGTTGTTGGTGTCAGTGGGGGGGAAGGGGGGGGGGAATAGTGCCCAATGGCCGGAAAACACAAGGACTGCATCTGGCACATGGGTCACAGTTTGGAGACCACTTGTCTAAAACTATATGAAAAGTTACATTAAACATTAACAAGAATCTAGGCAATGTTACACATTGCAGTGGACACGGCAGAAGTAAAGATAAATCCACACACAAAATTTTATATGGTGACAAGTGAATAAATGCTCAATTTTACTTGCCAATAAAAGGGAGGCGCAAATGTCAAAAGAAAGAGGGTGAAATTTGTGACCTGGGAAATCCTATGCCCTAAATGTTGAAAATTTTAGGCTTAAAAATATTCGGTTGAAGTCTGTTGAGTGATACAAGGGGTGATCCAGAAGTCCGTAGCCTCACACAGAAAGAAAAGGCTCAGGATCATTACATTTTTGTTTTTTCCGCATAATCTCCCCTTATTTTTTACCTCAATGCACTCCCTTAGATGATGCTGTTTGCAGTCATGTTGGAACAGGAAGGGGCCCATCCCCAAAACTGTTCCCACAATGTTGGGAGCATGAAATGGTCGAAAATGTCTTGGTATGCTGACGCCTGAAAATTTCACTTCGCTGGAACTAAGGAGCCAAGCCCAACCCCTGAAAAACCGCATACCATAATCCTCCCTCCACCAAATGATTTGGACCAGTGCACAAAGCAAGGTCCATAAAGACATGGACAAGCCAGTTTGGGGTGGAGGAACCTGACCTCAACCCAATAGAACACCTTTGGGGTGCATTCGAGTGGAGACTGAGGCAGGCCTTCACGTTCAACATCAGTGCCTGACCTCACAAATGCCCTTCTGGAAGAATGGTCAAACATTCCTATAGACACACTCCTAAACCTTGTGGACAGCCTTCACAGAAGAGATGAAGCAGTTATAGCTGCAAAGGGTGGGCCAACTCAATACTGAACCCTACGGGCTAAGACTGGGTTGCCATTAAAGTTCATGTGCGTGTAAAGGCAGGTGTCCCAATACTTAGTGTATGCTAGACACTTCTGACATTCATTAAAAAGCACACATACAATAATATACTAACACAACCCCAATTAAACCACATATCTTCCTTGTTGGGCTATAGACGTTTGGATCACCCCTCCATAGTATCCATTCTATCCATATCTTATTGACCTTAACTAGGGCGTCATACTATATTACAGATCACTTTTCATTGACCATCCCCAAAGAAAGGTCTGAACGCTTTAAAAAGCGTATCGCTCCAACTATTTGGTAAGCTTCTGCGATTTTGTTCAGGTCCACAGGAATGAATGGTAACACGATTTTGAGCTTGGCTTTCGACTATCAGGCCATTTTCAAATAACGAAGGGCAGTACTGAGCTCAGAGGATGGAAGTGTTAGTTATCACAGAGGGAGATTTTTCAACTTGTTCAGAAGCCTCCCTTTTAAACAGAGACCATTCTTTGAAGAGTAAAGGATCAAATATAAGACCACAGTAAGGGTCAATTAAGGACAGCGGCAACTCATGGGCAAGCAGACAGCTCTCTTTCCCCTATACCCCCCCTTTGTGGTTTTTGCTTACAATAATGAGATGCTCTAACCAGGGTATTACAGATGCCTATAAAAACAGCAATGAGAGAACCCGTTTCCCCATGCTAGCCACTCCTTCTGAAAATGCTAGTTGTCTTGTGGTTCTGCTGATAAAATGGCTTCAATGTTTTCCAAACAACAAACAAATATGCATCGTGGATTTTCGACAAGACCGACTACACTGGTTGAATACATGTGCCAGGTAGGTGACCTAAATTACAGACACTAGTGGACCAATATAACAAAAAGGCAATTGTCTGAAGGTGGCCAGCAAGAGCAGTCTATACAGCAATGTCAACCAACATATTTACTTTTGTCAAACACGAGGCCCACGGGCCAAATCCAGCCCTCCAGGCCATTTTATGTGGCCCTTGCACCCAGAGGGAGGGGTGGAAGTGACATGTGAACAGCCCGTGAGAGACTATTCTTGCACACTGTGCATAGCAAACCCCTAAACCCTGCACTTTGTACATAGCATACTCCGGAGCTCTGCACTCTGTACTTCTGGTCATCCCTAAACTCTGTACATAACGCACTACAGATATTTATTGCCCCCTTAAGATCCTCCCATAATTTGATATGGTTCAGTTAGGGGGCATGGTTGAGCTCCCGCACCAATTCTCTGAAAATAGCCCTGCATAAATTTATATAGTCTTACAGTCACAACCGGCCCTTTGACGACAACCATAATGCTGATGCAACACACGATGAAATCGAGTTTGACACCCCTGCCTTAAAGTGGTTGTAAACCCTTAAACAATTTTTGCTACAGCTAAGCCTATAATAGACCTGCACGGTTTAGGAGATATCCCCTGTATTAGCATGTGCTAATGTCATCGGCACATGCGCACTAAAGCAATGGCAGTACGTACTGTTGCTTCAGTTAGACTGTGCCGTTACCGGCGGCTCCCATGCCCATGAGTGACGTCATCGCGGCTCTGGCCAAATCACAGCGCCGAAGCCCGCGATACCTGGAACGAACTCCAGGAGCGATGTCGCCGGCCGGAGCGGTGAACGAGGACCGCTGCGGGGGATTCGATCTAAGGTAAGTAATACATAATGAGCTAGTATGCTCATTATGTATTATATAGCTAGTATGCTATGCATACTAGCTCAATATGCCCTTGTTCTGCAGGTTTTTTTTTGTTTGTTTGTTTTGTTTGTGGGTTTAAAACCACTTTATGGGTCCATTCACACAGGGGCAACACGACTTCCAGCACGACTTTGGGAGGCAACTTGGACACAACTTGAGTATGAATCACAGCGCGACTTGGGGCAACTTACAAGCAACTTGAAGTTGCCTCCAGGACAGGGGACTTTGCCAGTGTCCAATCACATAATCATCAGTTCTGTGGGAGGGAGGGGTTTGCCTAGAAAACTGTTTTTACTTCCTGGAAAGTTGCTTCAGTTAAGACAGGGGATCTGACTTGGAGGAAACTTCCATTGAAATCAATGGGTACAAGTCGCCTAGAAGTCGGATTGAAGTAGTACAGGAACCTTTTCTGAAGTCGGAGCGACTGCAGTAGTGTGCATTAAGACGGATCCATTCACTTACATTGATTTTTTTTCATCTAGCGTGACTAGGGGCGACTTGAAGTCGGATCCAAAGTTGCCCCTGTGTGAATGGACCCTAAAGGGTTCGTTTACCTTTACCAAAAAACTGCCTATGGCGGTAAGGGGCGTCTGTAGACAAAAAACAAACTGTGCAGATATGATCAAAGGCCATCTATGTACCTTCTAAAGCCTAGCTGAAAAATGTATATATCATCCCGTCCTGCCTTGTTGCTAGGACATTGCCAAGACACTCCCAGCTGATTCATACCCCCCTCGCATGTGCTCTCTCCCCTGCCATAGGAGCTCTGAGCTCATTGATGCTGCAACAGAAGAGACTGACCCACACACATGCAGGGGTTCGCTCCTGTGATGGTGAAGGCAAGCAGTAACCGTTACGAGTGTAATAGTGACAGGGCAGATGATACCATTTCTGGGAGGTGCATAAATAGCCTAAACCTGTAGGAAGAGCATTATCCAATTTTAGTTAATGTTGCAAAATTTGTTTGTTTTTATCCACAGATGGCCCTTACCTGCATAGGCAGCTTTCTGGTAATGGTGAACTAAAACAAACAATGAAATAGATAGAGCTTTGTGAAATCCGTGTCTAAAAATGTGTAGGAAATTAAAAGTAAACAAGGTTTGCTCATGCAGGACAAAGCAACAGGTTCACCTTAAAGCCAGCCGATACTTCCCTCTGCTACCAACATGAGCAAGAAGAAGCAACCCTGGTATAGTCTCTGAAGCCAATCCCAGTTGGAGCTTACACAGGGCTGAGGACTATCCAGTTGGCCCCATGTGTCAACAAGTAGGCCAACCAAAGCAGTCAGGTGACAGGAAGGGGTACTCGATTCCCTTTAGTTGGCCAATACCAAATACTTTCTTGTTCCTCATGCCGATTGGACCAGTGGGAGTGCGAAAGGGAAGGCGAGTAGTAAGCCTGACTTCTACAATGGACAAAGCACAAGGGTAGGTCCACCCAAAAGTAATATTTCAAGGGCATAGTATCAGTTCCTCACTGCAATGTGTATTGAATCCGGTTGTCTCTTCAATGTAATGATTTTTTTTTTTTTTTAGGATTACGATGGTGTTCTAAAAATTGCGCAACACGTATAAAATATACAGGAATTCTATAAGGAAGTAAATTGCATAAAAGAAAGAGAATCAAGTTTAACCCGCCCTATAATTCCGTGGAGAAACGAAATCCGGGTCAGTAAGAAGTGAACTTGTTTGACATGATTCAATTCGGATCCACCCACAGCATGAAAACAGAGAAACTAGGTTGCCTATTTATAATTCCTGGTGTTACACAATGGTCAGGTGCCCGTCTTCCAACGACATGAAAGTCACCGCATGTCAGAGGCGGGTTCAGCACATGCGAGCACCTCGCTCATTAGAGGCAAGCGCTGACGTGTCGCCACTTATTACAAATGATCGTTTTCACTACAAACTAACTGAAAATAAACAACGATCATTACAGTGCATCAGAGAACATAGATGTGACTTAAAGTGGTTGTAAACCTCAGACATGAAATATGAGCAAAGCATATTCCTCTATGGTGTGTACTCGTCTCCATCCAAAGCACCAAGTATCATTTCCGTTTGCTGCCTCCTTCCTCTGCTATAAGCATGAATCACTTTTGACAAGTTTTGTTGACACCAAGAGATAAAAAAGGTGACAGGGGAGGGACCTTCGGCACTCAGCATGGGATTGACAACCTTAGCTCTGCTCCTGTGTGCTCTGTGAAGGGGTGTGTGTGTGTTCCTTCCCTCCAATCAGCTCTCAGAGCTCTCCTCACTGAGCTCTACAAAGTAACTTCATCTCCCTGCTCTCTGACAGTCCAGACAAGCTGTATACAGTAAATTCTGCACTTGGAACGCATGTAGAGAAAAGAAGACTTCAGATAAACTGGTACAACTTATGTAGGAGGATTTGTTTAAACTCTGTGCACCACCTGAGGCCAGTCACTTCACTGGGTATATGGAAGGGTTTACAACCACTTTTATATCGCCCAACTTTTTGAGATGGTAATGAGGGACACCTATTAGCAAAAGTATGTAGTTAAGGACACCGCGCCCCCCTCCCCTCCTGCTACGCAACCTAAAACGAGAATTATACAAAAAAAATAAATTATTAAACAAGTGTTTTTTTTACCACTATTATTCCTTTACACTGGCTTTTAAAATCTACAAATGCAACAAAAATTGGATGAAAAAGTTTAGCACCGTGAAACACTTTTTGAAAGATAAAAAGTGCATTTTATACATAACTATATAGATCAGACCAAAATGAGGGACAAAATGAGAGGAACAGAGGGACCGGACTTCCAAATCAGGGACAGTCCCTTGAAATTGGGGACAGTTGGGAGCTATGCACTTTAAAGGGGGAAAAAAAAAAAAAAAAAATTAAGGTAGAACAGACTAATCATCAGTCCAGCTTGTTTTAAGGTAACTCCACATTTAAAGAAAAAAAAAAATATATAAAATATATAAAACATTTACTTACTACCCAAGTCATTATGAAATGTTTTGATTAACAGTCAATTTCAATTTTAAGCCAGTCATGAACTTTACAACTGCCAAAAATATCTGCAATTTTCATTTAATTGGCAACAACATTTGGAGGTCGATTTACTAAATCCGGAGAGCGCAAAATCTGGTGCAGCTCTGCAAAGAAACCAGAAATCGGAAATCGGCTTCCAGGTTTTAGTGTCAAAGCCTAATTTGCCAATCAGCTTCTAACTTGTTCACCATGCATAAGAACTGCTCCAGATTTTTTACTTTCCAGTTTTAATAAATCAACCCCAATGTGTACAAAAAAAAGTCCTTAAATGTTCATCCTCCTTGCTTCTGTAACTGGCTTACTGTCCCGAGGCCTGCATAAAAGGGTAGGGTAGGGTTTAATGACAGGCTCTAGGGCTCATTTCACATGGACCTGTCCAGTCCAATGAGAAGGGGATCTGCAAACAGATCTCCTGCTGAATCAGAGCACAACAGAGGTCACACACCTTGCAAGGAACAAAAGAAAAGACAAACCATTATCATTCCTTTAAAAAAGAGGAAGTCCGATAAGCATTCACGCATAACAAAGCAGCTCCGTCAGTGGGATTAGGATTGAAAAGTTTGTTTAGACTAGAGGCCTTCTATAACAATGACTCCTGGGTTTCCATTATGGATTGGAAAGGAGAGTGAGGGAAAAATAATTATTATATGTAGGGTTTAAAGAGAACCTGTCCATCCAGAAGCTGCCACTGTCGACTTGCATTTGAAGGATGCAACCAAAAAAATATAACGCTCAGGTGAGTCTAACTACCAAGTCCCATGCAGGTGCTCGCCCCGACTCGCCACGGTGTATGCCAAAAGGAAAAAAGATGATGGCGGCACACCGCTGTTGGACTTCATCAAAGTGAAAATCCTTTATATTTCTTCATAGGTGAGACAAACGGCGCAAAGGACTGACAAGCTGTTAACGCGTTTCACACAATTAAGTGCTTAATCATAACAAGGTATTTTGAAAGACAAAAACACTGCGGCTTCCATGCTTATCCTTGCTTCACTACTTGGCGAAGTTTGATCCAGGTTGGTGACCTACCACGTAATTAAGGAAGAGATCCAGAGCCTATCCTGATGGCCAGAGCCATATTTAGATATTGTGTTGCCATAGGCGCCATTGCATGAGGAAGGCCTTATAAGCTGAATCCCTCGACCCTTTTGGCAAGGACATTACTAAGGTGAGCTATTGGAAGAAGCACGTGGACGGCTTTTGTTTGGACCACCTAACAAGAGAAAGGAGATTTTTTTTTTTAAACTGTAGTACATCTTGACTGCTCAACATGCCCTGCACCTCCCTACCCTCTAGCAGCCTCTCTCAACTTTAAGGTGGAGGAACCCTTATAATAAACCTTCCGGTCTCAAGGAACCCAATGCCAATAATTGCTTTATCTACAGAACAATGTACATTAGAGTGATGGTTACTAGGGAGAATGCTCCTTACATTAGTGGTACATTTTCCCTTTACAGATATCTATAACAATAATTGTTGCCAGTGTTTTCATTTTCTAAGAAGTCAAATTGCTCACTGGTCAAGGAACCCACTAGCAACCTCTGAAGGAACCCTGGGGTTCCAGGTACCCTGGTTGAGAAAATCTGTCCTACAGGTTTCTTGCCAAATTAAGTCTCAAAATGTCCAAAGTAGCCAAATTTGGGAAATAAAATGAGGAAAAGATTTAATAGTAAAGCTCGATGTTTCCTCTTCTAAACCTGATCTCCTAGGCACTGACCCACAAGTGTCAATCGTAAATACAGCCTAGCTGACAGGTTAAACATGGCTAGAAAGGAAGGTCTGCTCAGAATATGAATCTCTCCACTTTTCATCAATAGTTTTCTCATCCCATGTGTAACAGGACAGACAGTTGCTGGCAAGACTTACCATACATTTTGCCCTCATCGGATAATATAATTTTCCTCCTCCCACACGGTGGGTAGATGGCTAAGGCTTCTTGAAAGCTCTGCTCTATATCCGGGCTCCAGACGCCCTCCGCGTCATTGTCCATAGGTTTATCATTGGAATCGCTCATCCTTTCGATGTCCTCGGCAGGACTTTCGCTGCCGCTCCAACTACTGGGCTCAATGATTGCGGCTGGGTGATCCAAGCCGAAGCCTGGACGCCGGACAGAGAGAAACCTGGAAGGGAAGGAGGACAGGATATTAAAATACATTGTGGCCATATCACACTCATGTTAATCTGCACAGTACTGCGAGCCAGTAATCTTTCAAGGAAATAAAAGCTTTTCAGTTCCCCAGTACCCATTTACCAGGCCGTTCTGTCGCTCGGTGCCAATTTAAAGGATTTCTATTGCCTTTCGCAGCAGAAAATTGAGGAAAGGATCTATTTTTTTGCCACCAAAATTTACATTTAAAGGGTACAGTGTGGTCTTCGGTTTGCAATGACAGTATTTCAGTTTATTGTAGGTAAAGTCCACCTATAATTTTGTTGTAAATTTTATAACCTGAAGAAGGTGGGTAGAGGATTTCAATGTGTTCTTGGTTCCTCCAACCATGGAGAGTTGTTTGGTATACTTTACGTTTCCAAAGTACATCTAAAAAAAACAGGGTTTTTTTTCCCTATTTTAAGATTAGGATAAAACAGGTAGTGGCTAAAGCCGTGTCAGATTTTTGTGTGCATGGCCCACTAGGGAGGTTTCCCTATACTTCCTGTCTTGGACACCTAACAGCCTCTCACTGGGAAAAAAAAAGTGTCCTCATTTTCCCCTTCTATTCTTACTTGGTTGACAACCCCAAATCTGGCATTTGTCTTCCTTTTGTCCACGGAACAATGGCCTGCACAGCAAAATACAGGGGGTGAAAACCAAGGTTTTTGCTTGAGACACTTTAAAAAGTTCCATTCTAACGCTATGTGCCTTCATACTGTTTGAACTTCAGCTTTAAATAAAAGCCAGCACTAGCCAAATGTTATATTTCGTACTAGATAGGGGAGGGTTGCAGCTTCTGTAAAATGTATTATTGTGGCGATTTTCTCTCACTCCAACAGGACAGGCAGTGATTGTAAATCTCTTTAATGAAGAAAAAAGGCAAAAAATGCACTTTTAATTGAGTGGGAAAGGGTTAAAACTTTAGATGTTTTTATTACAGTGTGTACTTATCTTGCTGAGTTTAATGCACCCTTTACTGTACTGCACCCATTGTATGTAATGCACCCTTTACTGTACTGCACCCATTGTGTGTAATGCACCCTTTACTGTACCCCTTGCTGTGTGTAATGCAATCTTTACTGAACTGTACCCCTTGTGTGTAATGCACCTCACGCAATGTGTAATGCACCCTTTACTGTACTGCACCCATTACTGTACCCCTTGCTGTGTGTAATGCACCCATTACTGTACCCCTTGCTGTGTGTAATGCACCCATTACTGTACCCCTTGCTGTGTGTAATGCACCCATTACTGTACCCCTTGCTGTGTGTAATGCACCCATTACTGTACCCCTTGCTGTGTGTAATGCACCCATTACTGTACCCCTTGCTGTGTGTAATGCACCCTTTAGTGAACTGTACCCCTTGCTGTGTGTAATGCACCCTTTAGTGAACTGTACCCCTTGCTGTGTGTAATGCACCCTTTACTGTACCCCTTGCTGTGTGTAATGCACCCTTTACTGTACTGCACTTTTACTAGTACAGACCCTCCCAGATACAGGAAGGGGAAATCTTAGATTGGGGCACAAAATAAAAAATTGACTTTTTAAACTTTCCCTAGTTAATAAAAAATAAATAAAAATAAAGCTAAATAAGGAGACCACAGTACATCTTTTATAAAAAAGATAAATCTTTTCAAAGCAACAGTGACATACAAAAGGACAATACTTGCTCAGGGCACCTGCAGACCTTACATGTGTAAGCACCTAATAAAAAAAAGAAATGAAGACATAATTTGTGACAAGGCAATCTCTGTCTCTCTGACAGGATGAAGAGACGCAGGTAGTTCTGACATAAAAGACCAGCGCAGTGACCAGTAAAATGTTTCCCCTGTTATAACCGTCACCTCAGAGCAGCTGCAAGTGACAGTTGCTGATAAGCAGGCAATGAAGTGAAATTAGCAGCATATGTTGCATGTGGAGTGTCAGTATGAACGGAACCAATCTGCCGACACATGAGCAGAGAGCTCTTGTAAATGGGGGCCTTCCAGCTCATCAGCCCCCAGGCCAAATGTAAAGCTCACACAGCCTCCTCCAGCTGAGCACCAACGCTGCCGCTACACAGGCTACCAACCTGACGGCATGGCTTCCGACTGCAACCTGTCCAATTACCAATTTTACAGGCAGCCGTGCCACTGCAACAAGTTATATGCTGGCACAGTGGTAAGGATAAAACACATTTTGCTGATGAGAGATGTCTGGGGGGAGGGGGGGGGCGGACAATTGAGCAGATTTAAAACAAAGTGGGCAAAACTCAACAAAAATCACGGTTGCCAAAATTTGCTCTCAAAATTCTCATTGGATAACAACAAATATGGAGCAGCTGGAGAGCAATTTGCAGGAAGTTGAATGTGGACCCGAATGAGTAAACATAGCTTAAGGTCAACGATTGGCTACATGAAGGTGGCAAATGTGTCAAAGCCATCATGGCTGGCCATAGTAACCATAACCTGATTATGAACGTGAAGTTTGAGACCTGGATAGCCCAATGAAGCACGAAACTTCATTGGGTGAAGTTGAGTTTCTGATGGGAAATAAGCACTGTTTTATCAACAGATAGTTGGCTGAAATTTCCAATAAAATTTTGGGTGGTGAACGGCAAGTTAAAAAAAAGATCTAAACATTTGTGTATCGAACAAAGTTTTTTTTTTTGTTTTGTTTTTTATATAAAATCCTGCTTCTACTTTTTTTTTTAATTCTTTCTCATATCAGTGTTGCTGATCTATTCTAGCCTTTCTCGGCCGTTTTCTAACCTTCCTTCATGAACTTGCTCCAACAATCAGGTGCACATCACTGCTCTGGACCAGCTTCCTGATAAAGGACAACAGTAGATCATGCCTGTGCAATGTCAGCACTTTCAACTATAGCCTTCACCAGGAGCACATGTGACCAGGTAACAAGGCAGGAGCACAACTGGGGGACAAAGACAGAGCACGTCAAAAATATATTACCATATATAAAGGATTATCAGCACATCATGTGACCGAAACATGCAGCAGGACATTTATTCACCGACAGGGAACTGCAACGTTTCGGGAAGCTATGGATCCCTTCATCAGGCTGCCCGAGAAAGGGGTCCTTGGTTGCCCCAAAACACTTATTCCCATTTCCCAGATTGTAACTAAATTTCCTGCGTTTTGTTTTGCTAAAATGGTGTGCTGGTGAGACCTCAAACTTTACTTTTGATGGCGCAATCCACCAGAATGTGTCTAAACCCAAAAAGGTTATATTTTATAGGTTACTTGTTCTTGGTATGGTGGTTGCCTCTCTTTTTTTTCCAGACTTTTCACTTTATTTCCACCTGGCAATCCTGCAAATAGAATACTTCCTGTCACTGGGTGGATACATCACTCCTCCACTATGTCTATGAAAGAAGCCCTGGTTGTCACCCTAGGCCTCTCTCCCGATATGGTCTAGAACAGTTTCTCAACTTTTTTTCAGTCAATTACGCACACATTCTTAAGACAACCCTTTCAAAAATGTAAAGAACTAAACAAATAGTTTAACATAATGCAGCAACATCCACACATGTAGGACAACCAAGGGGTGATCCATTCTTACAAAGCCAATACCACCTTTGCACACTGGTACTGACTAGTATTCCAGCATACCTTTTTTGCTGCTCTCAATTAAAGTGACTCCAGTGCTGATGAAGGGGGGGGGGGGGGCAAACAAGGATGAAGGCACCCGACGTCCTCTTTATCAACAAATGATATCATCTGCTGTTAGGATGCCAGTGGGGGGGCCCTAACAGTGTCCATGGTTGCAATGCTGCACAATTAAGACGTGTGGCCTCTGTAATAAAAAGGTAGGCAGGTTTCATCCACTTGCTGGCTTGTTGACAATTTTAGGGCAATTTGGGGCATTTTTTAGGCATTTTGCTAGGGCACCCCTGAAGAACCCAGAAGGCACTCCAGGGTGCTTGGGCACCCAGGTTGAAAAAAAAAAAAAAAAACGTTCTACAAACAAGTCTATAGAGCTACATCTCCATTACATACGTGAACAGGGCAATTGGTGGTTTACAGAAGATGTCTAGGAAGGAGGATTTTTGTGGACCAGAAGGGACAAGGACATTGCACGTCTGTTAAGATCAACATGTGTGCTTCCATATTTGCTTAAATAAAAAATGTTCTTAGCTTAAAATAAAAATGAATGCAGCCACCATATCTAAGGACTATAATCTACATTATATTGCATTTTTGTTGTTAAGTTTAGCTATCCTTTAAGCACATTGAATCTTTGCGTGTCTGAAAGGCTGTAAAGAGTGTGCTGGATCTGGAGGACAAACATATTGCCATCCTGGGCACAGTCTGGAGTATGAGGATGCTGCAGCAACAACCAGCAGGTTAATTGGTATCAACATAGAAGAAAGTATATATAGGTTACCAGCCCACCATGGATCCATAGACTATGCTAAGAATTTATTAAAGCGATCGCATCGCAATAAGTACAGATGCAACTTTTTAGAGACCCCTTTCATAAGGCTGCCAAGCCCATAGATTAAGATGTTTGGGCACCTTCTGTTAAAGGGAGACCACCCAACAAACTTCGTGGTAGGGTCACCAGGGATGATTTTTAATGAAAATTTCAGATTTTTAAAAATATTGAAAACAATTCCTGAAACAACCCGTTAAAGCTTACATGGAATTTTTGTGATTGGGACCTCAGTGAGATATCCTCAATACAATTCCAAGATAAACTGGGTAGCTTTTCTGAATTTTATAAAAGGTTCAAGGTTACCTCGATGGCACCAACCAAGCAATACCTTAACCCTACTTGACCAGAATCATTTGAGGCGGCACGGTTATTCTGAGAGAGACTGCTCTCCAAAGATATTCTATAGCAGCCTTTCTCTACTTTTTATTTTTACCCCAGAGGATCCCTTGCAATCATTTGCATGTCTTAGAGAACCCCTACTAAGATTAGTCTATTGGGGGGTCATTAGGAATATACCCTTTCATTAGTGGCCAGTGATAAGAATGCCCCTCTTAGTGTGGTGGTCAAATTGCCACAATTACAGACACCTTTAAAAGATCATGCTACTGGATCTGCTAAGCGGTGATGGACCTGGATCTATGTAGGCACCATCAGATGAGAGTCCAATGAAAAAAAGGGCATCAAGAGGCATTGGGACTTTGATATAAGGTTTAAACACGGTAGGTAGGGCAAAAAAAAACATTTAAAGAGCCCATTGGTTCAGGTCAGGATGCTCACAACAGGCAAGGCTACCCTGCTGTGGGTACTCCAGCAGGTTACAAGGAAAAGACGTGCATATATACCAGGAGGTATATATTCAAAGCTCAAGGAACCCCTAGCTACCTCTGGAGGAACCCTAGGGTGCCACACAACTCTGGTTGAGAATGGCTGTTCTATTGAGAAACTTTGACATTAAGCCCAAGTCCTATGAATGAAGAGGGGTTATTTGTCCCCTGGATACCACTGTTCTTGTTGGCACATTGCCATCAACGTTATGGGTTATGGACTTTTGAAACAATCGTCTGGTGTTCCATTTGTTGATTTGCTACTTGCTGCATGGATGGGACTTTTCGCTTTATTCACAGATACTACCATACAACCCAAGAATCAAAATAGCATGGCACATGATGGTATGACCCTAGCAATGCAAAAACAGACGCAGAAACTTTCATAGCTAGGGGCACCCATAGTAACAGAACATCTGCTGCAAAAAGCTGCCGAGTATTTCATTCCTATGGCAGAGGACAGAGGATGTCCACAGCTAAAGTTAATCCTAGTATCATGTCGCTGAGCTGCATGACTTCATTAGGGCTCTCACCTGTTCTCGGCATTTACCGCCCATGTCAGCACTATACCGCACTCTATTAATACACATGAGCACATATTCATTGCAATTGTTCAGTGTTAAGAAAAGTGCCTGAAATAATAACCGCTTGCAACCTTTTAGCAACCAATCAGAACTCAAAGTTAATGTGCTTAACCTGAAGTATAAAGTTAGCGCATTAGCACATAGCTCCCTGTAACCTTGTAGACAAGGGTTCAATATGAAGGGCCGATATCCATCTCCGAAGACCTGGCACCCCTTCATCTACATATGGATTACTCCTATGATGGCTGCATAGCTTTTGTGGGTTTCCTGATGGGGACAACTGCGTACCATGCCTGTGCTAGTCTCCCTTACCCACTTTGCAGCCACTTTTTTTGTCAACGTGTACTCCAACAGAGGATCATGCCCGAGTGTTGGCTCAGTCACTTGAAGCCTCCATCTAAAAGTACGTGTGAAAAGGGTAACAACGTAGGAGAACAATTGGAGGCAGGGACAGAACCCAGGTCTGTACACCTGCTGTGCCAATTATGATGGGTTCCCACCATCCCTGTGCCGAGTCCCCAGGCCTGTACACCTGCTGTGTCCATTATGAGGGATTCCCACCATCTCGGCGTTGAGTTCTTGGGTCTGTACACCTGTTGTGCCCATTATGAGGGGTTCCCATCCTCGCGGTGCGGAGTACCTGGAACGGTACACCGGTTGTGCTTATTATGAGGGGTTCCCATCCTCCCAGTGCAGAGTTCCCTGATCTGTACACCTGTTGTGTCCATTACGAGAGGTTCCCACCAACCATAGGCTGAGCTCCCAGGTCCATACGCCTGATGTGCCCATTATAAGAGGTTTCCCCAACCATACACTGAGTCTGTGTCTATGTCTGTGCCCATTATGAGAGATTCTCACTATTCCTGTGCCGTGTTTTGGTCTGCATACCTACTGTGCCCATAATGAGGGGTTCCCGGGTCTGCACACCTGCTGTGTCCAGGTACAATACACTGAGTTCCTGGGTCTGTACACCTGTTGCGCCCATGAGAGGTTCTCACCAACCCTGCTGGATTTATATTCACTTTATATTATGAACATCATAACAAAAAGGAGCTGAAACACCCAAAACTCCTAGATGTACAGGAACAGAGATGAAAGTAATGGATGGTAGTTCTCTCTACTGGAGTATCAAGACATAAGAAGTCAGGGGCTGATTATCCTCACTAGGTTCCCCCTATAGCCAAAAATATCACTTTTCAGTGGACTGACCCTTTAAGGTTTGCATGCAACATCCCTCTCGAGATCTCAACGCTATTCTCAGATTTTCTGTATCTGGGCAAAGAAAAGAGCCAGGCCCGGGTTTGAAGGGACGCACACGTCTACATTGTAACCTATAATGGAGCGGCTCTGAGGGTCCTGTCAATAATAAAAGCAGAGATAAGGTTTCCTAGCCAACGCCAGAACCACTGCAAACGATTTGAGCAAATTAGTGAAAACACTGTACCCTGCGAGGAGAGGCAGGCAGGTAAATAGGACAGCGGTATTTTAATTAACACATCTGATTTCCCGGCTTAAGGAAAAGTCTGAAGAGAACTCATTAACACCTTGAGTACTGAAGGATTCTTTAATGAGTGCGGCGCTGCGGACCTACGATCTATAAATATCCTCGAGGATTAGAGACCCATCCACTAAGAATTAGTTCCTTTGTTACTAAAAGAGACAAAATTTGCTGTACAGTAGGAAAAACAGGCCAGGGTTCTATTAAATAAAGAGGATCGGTTAAGCCTAATGATTGAGCTCATTGGGAATCCTGCACAATTATCGAAGAAAAAAAAAAAATTTTTTATATAATATAATTTATATATTTTTCCCCTTCGATAAAATGGAGTTCAAGAAAAATGTGGAGGGGTGTACTCACTTTTGTGAGAAATAAATTATATATATATATATATATATATACACATAAACACACACAGTATGTGCTTATAGAATCTCCATTGGTAAGATCCACCTTCTAATTGCACTGGTAACCACAGTTAAGATCACCCTTCAGAGGATGTTTGACAGGGGGCGCTAGTTCATCTCCTCAACGCCTGTTATAACCTCAAGAAGTCCGCACCTGCAACTGTGTACATCACATGGGCAGTTTTGCCACGTCATGATGCAAAGCTTTTGCAGCTGTGGCCTGTGTACACACCTATCCACGGTCTAGGCAGCTTGAACCCTCAGTCCCGCCCTTTAGTGGCTCCTCCGCCATTATAGTAAGTACACAGATGTGCAATATGGGCTCTGCATGCGCAAAGATGGCAAAGGTATGGGCCTTGCATCCCTTGAACTGTTGGAGGTGTGCTACCCCCTGGGGCTTCTGGCATTGCACACCCATCCAGCAGTTTTCGCATGCATGAGAAAACCTGCGCAGATGGTCAGGGGAACCCCACGCGTGGCCGGAAGAAACCAAATACGTGCAGATGTGCTGCAAGGCTCACTTGGGACCCGAAGCCCAGAGGAACATCTGTATATACGCAGGGGAGTGGGGAACACAAACATGCTTGCTCGAATAAAGGCTACAATTTAAAAAAAAAAGAAAAGTAATATTTCATTGCGAGAGACACAAAGAGGGAGGAGACGGTGCAACACGACATTTACTTTAGGGTAAAGATCTGCTTTAAGGTGGAGCAGTTGGGTGGGGGGGTGGTTAGGGGCGCTAAACCACGGCTCAACCACATATTTTTAACATCCTCAAACGCAAGTGTAAATGAGGCCCTACAGAAACTGAAAAAAATGGGAGGAAAATTAAACATGTTAGAGTTGACCCTATACAATCCTCCTCCCTGTCTATCTTCTGAACACATCAGGAGATGAAAACTCTCTACTGAAGCAACAGCGAGAAGGGAAAGGAGCGCGCGAGGAAAGAGAGCAGGCGAGGAGAGAGCAGGCGAGGAGAGAGCGCGCGAGAGGAGAGGGCGCGGAAAGAGCAAGTGAGGCGAGGGAGCGAGAGAGCAAAGAGCGAAAGAAAAGCAAGTATGGGAGAAAGAAAGCAAGAAAGACCGACAGAAAGAGTGAGAGGAGAGAGGATAGAGCGAGAGGAGAGAGGGAGAGGAGAGGGGAGAGGAAACAGCGAGAGGGGAGAGGAGGGAGCGAGAGGAGAGATCAGAGAGCGAGAGGAGAGAGCAGGGAGCGAGAGGAGAGAGCAGAGAGCGAGAGAGCAGAGAGCGAGAGAGCAGAGAGCGAGAGGAGAGAGCAGAGAGCGAGAGAGGAGAGAGAGCAGAGAGCGAGAGAGGAGAGAGAGCAGAGAGCGAGAGAGGAGAGAGAGCAGAGAGCGAGAGAGGAGAGAGCAGAGAGCGAGAGAGGAGAGAGCAGAGAGCGAGAGAGGAGAGAGCAGAGAGCGAGAGAGGAGAGAGCAGAGAGCGAGAGAGGAGAGAGCAGAGAGCGAGAGAGGAGAGAGCAGAGAGCGAGAGAGGAGAGAGCAGAGAGCGAGAGAGGAGAGAGCAGAGAGCGAGAGAGGAGAGAGCAGAGAGGAGAGAGCAGAGAAGAGAGAGCGAGAGGAGAGAGCGAGAGGCGAGAGCGAGAGGCGAGAGCGAGAGGCGAGAGCGAGAGGCGAGAGCGAGAGAGGAGAGAGGAGAGAGGCGAGAGGAGAGAGGAGAAAGGAAAGAGCGAGAGGAGAGAGGAAAGAGCGAGAGGAGAGAGGCGAGAGAAGAGAGCGCGAGAGAAGAGAGCGCGAGAGAAGAGGGCGCGAGAGAAGAGGGCGCGAGAGAAGAGGGCGCGAGAGAAGAGGGCGCGAGAGAAGAGGGCGCGAGAGAAGAGGGCGCGAGAGAAGAGGGCGCGAGAGAAGAGGGCGCGAGAGAAGAGGGCGCGAGAGAAGAGGGCGCGAGAGAAGAGGGCGCGAGAGAAGAGAGCGC